>JAQHUG010000235.1:1428240-1456851 GCA_028555095.1 Dicrostonyx torquatus | reverse complement strand
GAGCGCTAGTCTTGTCTAGCTCCACCTGCCCGAGTCTTTCATGTTAAGTTTCTTCAGATAGCCAAAGTAGGCCACTTGAGTCTACAAAGGCCTTTGTGACCAGCTGGTGGGGCAGGGACCAGCCACAATCACTGCCCCTCCCACCTTCCCCTCTCCTTTCATCCTCTTCAATCCTCAACCAGGCTGAGAGGGACAAGGTCCTCTCCAGAAAACAGTGTGTGACCCCTGCTGCCCCTGCATGCGGGCAGAAGGGAAGGAGCCTTGGTGACACTGCTGTTTGCAGATGGGAAGCAGAACACGAGTTCGAAAGCACTCCTCTTCCTGGGACTGGTCCTTCCTACACCTTACCTCTAGGAAGAGCCTGCGCTAAGTGGCCAGCTGGGACCACAGCCATCCAGGACTGTCCTGACTCTGCACAATGGGGGACAAGACAATGGTGTGTGTGATGTGTCAGAGAAGCATATCAGACTCAAAACAGAGATAGGAGGGGGTTAGAACGGCAGTACTGTCCTGAGAAGCGTAATGTGTCGGCTGGAGACATCTTTTCATCTACACACACACACACACACACACACACACACACACACACACACACACACAATCTACCCATTCATCCATCTACCCATCCATACATCAACCCACCCGTCCATCTGTCCTTCCTTCCTTTCTTCTTTCTCGGGTTTATTTTAAGGAGCCTAAGGCTGTGAAGTGTGCGAAGCTCCAGCCCCTATAGTTTTGCAAACTGAGCGCGCTGAAACCAACAGCAGACAGGACAAGGGGAGAAGAGTGGGCAGATTTATTAACACGCACATGTGCACAGAAGCCATACGAAATATGAAAGTCAGAGAAGGGCCAGATGGCTGGAGCTTAAGTACCTTCCCTTCCAGGGGTGAGGGAAGAGGGAATGGCTGGAGAGCCCTCCAGGCAGGGGGAGGGCAGGCCCCATGATTTGGAGAGAAATGGATTGGTCCGAAGGATATACCGAGGCTTGGCACGAAGTGCTCTGGGCTCTGGGGAAGATGGTGACAGGTGGCAGGCTGTGCCGGAACAAAGGCCTTCTTACAACGTGGGTGAAACCTTGGAATAGAAGGCAGGCACCGTGTAAATGCATGGTGGAGCCTTTCCCTAATCGGCCCCTCTTTCCTGGCTGTCCTAAATGTGTTGAAGTGAAGACTGACCATCCCGGGACGTCAGGAACCTAGCTCCTACCTCTGCAACTCTGCTCCAGCCTCTTGCCTCTCTTGCTATCAGTTCATCTTCCCTGCTAGTGGGGTTCGTGGGGGGTGGGGTCCAAGCCAGTTTTGCTGCTCTTGGAAGAAACTTCTCAGTCAAGCAAGAGAACTTAGAGAGAGCCCTGCCCATACTTGGAGCCAAGAGTATGCACAGGTGCCAATCACCCCAAGGCAGCGTCTCCGATCTGATTTTCTTTAGTTCTGAGGGCTATGCGAGCCAAGCAATGTGTTTTGGAAGATTGTTTTGCAACGATCAACACCAGAGTAGGCAGCTGTCTGGCCAGAGTCTGGTTATTACCTGGAGGCAGAATTCCTTCCTTCCTGGGCCCTGTCATTTCTTAAGGCCTTAGGCCAAGGGACAGAAACCCAGCCACATCATGGAAGGTTAGCTGGTTTACCCAAGTCTGACGACCACGTTGCTGTCTCCTGAGTTGTTCTCACGGAAACAGTTCACCTCCTTCCTGACAGCTCACCAATGAGACAGCAGGAGAGCCCTCTGCCACTGGCACTGCCTGTCACCCCCAAACCCTTGCTGGTTGTTTGTTTGTTGTTAAAGCTGTCATGACACACACCTGTGATTCCAGGCAGGAGGCTGAGGCAGGAGAATCAAATTACTGCCAGTTGTTTATTCTCTTTCTTCAGGCTCTTTTTTTCCCTGCCATTCTTCCCTCTCTTATTTCTTCTCCCTCCTTCCTCCCCTCCCTCTCTTCCTCATTTCTTTCCTTCCTTGTTCCCCCTCTCTCCCCTCTTTTTCCTTCATCCCTCCCAGATATTTTTCAGTGCCGGAAGTAGAACCCAGGACTCCTGTGCCTGCTGGACAATGAGCCGCATCCTGAGGCCTGCTGGGTTTATTTTTATATAATACTCTTTCGTCTTGTTTTGTTCGAGACAGGGTTTCTCTATGTAACCTTGGCTGTGGAACTCACTCTGCAGACCAGGCTGGCCTTAAACTGAGAGTTCTACCTATCTGCCTCCCGAGTGCTGGGATTCAAGATGTGTGTCACCATTGGAATCCTCTTTATTTGAAAGAACAGCGGACTGACACTCACATTGGTTACTCAAGATGTGAGTATTGGGAGCTAGGGAGAAAGGCCAGTGAGTAAAGAGTTTGTTGAGCAAGTCGGGGTGAAAGCCAGGTTTGACAGTGCACATCTGTCACCTCAGTGCTGGGGGGTGGATGCAGGCGCACCCTGGAGCCCCTGGCTAGACAGTCTCCAGGGTCAGTGAGTGAGAGAGAGAGAGAGACCTTGTCCCAAAAACTAAGGGGGAGAATGGAAGAAGAGGACAGGGCTGCCGACATTGACTCCAAGCCTCCACAGCACAGACACCCAAAGCAGAAAACACGTGAACACTATACAATTTCTTTGTTGTTGTTATTTTTAATTTATTCATCCTGTGTGTGTGTGTGTGTGTGTCTGTCTGTCTGTCTGTCTATCTAGATGCACTACCTATGTGGGTATCTGGAGAGCCCAGAGGTTGACCTCGAATGTTTTTCTCTTTTGCTTTCCACCTGGTTTTTGCCCCTTTGTTGAGACGGGGGTCTCTCACTTAACCTGGAGCTCCTATTTTGGCCAGGCTGGCTGACCAGCTAGCCCCCAGAATCCTCCTGTCACTCCCACACACACCCCAACACCCAACGCTGGGATCCCAGGCACTTGCCGCCATTCCTGACTTTATATGCGAATGCTGGGGATCCGGGCTCAGTTCCTTGTGCTTGTGCAGCCAGCCCTTGCTACCTAGACCCCTGGGCAGATGATTTCTTTAAAATAAGCTCTAAAATCAGACCCAGTGCACACACTTGGGGTCCCAGCTACTCAGTGAGCCCTGAAATTTACAGTCAGACTGAGCACACAGTGGGCCTATGACTTCGGTCATGGACAGTGCTAGCTCTTTGGTTGTGAGGAATAAAATCTGAAATTTCAAGCAAAAGTTAAAATTCTGGAGAACTTGCATCTGTGACGTGAACTTGATCACTTTCTGGTGCTGACTCTTAGGAAGGAGGCAGGGGTACTAACAACCAGGGTTTTGTTTAATTTAGCGAAAATGACCAACATTTGGTGCATCTGCACAATCAGTGAAATGATGCTTCCCAAATGGCCCCATTGCACAATTCCACATGGGTGATGTGTCTATCAGTCAAGCCCCAGGCAGCAGTGGCTTTTAGTTCATCGATGTGGCAACCCTGACTATATGTAAGCCTGCTGCCAATGGCCCAGCCCTGCCAGAAACAGCCACATAGAGTTTGGCAGAGCATCATGTTATCTGCAAAGGCCACCTAAATCCTCCTCTGCATCCCAGCTACAGACCTGTCTGCGAGGACTCATTCTTCATGCACAGCAGACAGTTATATATCACGACTCGCTGAACGCAGAAGCGGATAGGGGCAATCTGGCTGTCCTCGATGAAGCCAGATGTTGAAGGGATTTGCAAAAAATGTTAAACAATGTCATCCTCCTCGTTGTCTGTTCTTTGTTTCGAGAAATTTTTTCTTAAATGTTTAGGCTATCAAAAGTGGCACAGACTAGGTTTTTTTAATTTTTGTTTTTGTTTTTAGGTCTGTTTCAGTTTTGGGGACTGTATGCTTGCATGAGCCGGAAGCCAGCTAGCTGGGAAGAGAGACAGCTCAGGCTTCAGCCGGGAGTGTTCAGTAGTGTAAACAAACGGTTCTATCCCCAACTCTGGGGAGTTTAGTCTTCTTAAGGCTTTATGTTTAGGACATTCCATATCATCCACCGGATGTCTTAAAAATCCCAGGAGGTGAAAGGGGAGAAAGAAAGTGTAGCAGCAAGCTAGAATCAAATTGATCTTAGAAATCAGTAATACTACTTCATACCCATCAGCATGATCATATTAGAGAGAGAGAGAGAGATGAGAGGGACTAGAGAGAGGGAGGAGAGAAAAGAGAAAGATGGAGAGAGAGGGAGGAGAGAGAAGAGAGGAGAGAGGAGAAAAAGAGAGGGAGATAGAAGAGAAGTGAGGAGTGAGAGAGAGAGGAGAGAGAAAGAGGAGAGAAAGGGAGAGAGAGAATGGTGGGGAGAGAGATAAATGCCGGGAGGAAGTGGAGAAACTAGAGCCCTTGTGTACAGCTGGTGGGGACACAAAACTGCACAGCTGCTGTGGAAAGCAGGGTGGCGGCTGCTCCAGAGATTAAACATGGATTTATAAAACAGGGTGGGGTGACACACACCTGTCATCCCTACGTCCTGGAGCTGGAGTCAGGGAAATCTCAGCTACACAATAAGTTCAAGACTAGCCTGGGATACCTGAGACCTTGTTTAAAAGGCAAACAAACAAACAAACATAAAAGGGCCAGAGAGCTAAGGCCACCTGCTCTTCCACAAGACCCGAGTTTGGTTCCCAACACCCATATCAAGTAGCTCACCATGTCCCAGTAACTCCACCCTGCACCGCAGGGGCCTGTGTGACCCTAGGGCTGTAAAATGCTGTAAGCTGGGACAGGCAGTGGGACAACGGCATTGGATCTGGAACTCATCCAAAGCTTGAAGCTGTCAGAGTAAAACTAGGAACCTTGGAGCTCTGTGTCGATGCTTATACTCTCAGAGAACATGCCTTGCCGGCAGATGAGGCCTAACACCTGTACAGCACCTCCAGGGTGGCCCCTCAGCAAACGCTTTACAGAGAAGCAAGTTTTAAGTTTCTGTGTGGTTAGTTACTACCATCACAAGATCCCTGAGATTATCAATATAAGAAGAAGAAACGGGCTGGGCGGTGGTGGCGCATGCCTCTAATCCCAGCACTTGGGAGGTAGGCAGATTTCCATGAGTTCGAGGCTGGCATGGACTACAAGAGCTAGTTCCAGGACAGCTAGGGCTGTTACACAGAGAAACCCTATCTCAAAACAAAAAACAAACAAACAAACAAAAAGAAGAAGAATGTTCTGTCAGTCCTGTTGCATTGGGTCTGTGGGGAGGAGGCACATCACTGTAGGAGCGTGTGCTATAGGGAGCTCCTCACACAGCATCCAGGAAAAAAAACAGGAACAGGAATGGGTTCTCAATGTACTCCTTAAGGGCAGGCCTCCTGTGAGCCAACCCCTCCCTCTAGACTGTCTATTAAAGGCCCCAGCACCTCCCAATAGCATCATAGGCTGGTGACCAGGCCTTCAATGCACAAGCCTTCTGAAGACTGTTCTCCAAATCATAGCAACTGCCAGCTGAGAGATGCCATGGTAAAGCGTATCACTCTGGTACCAGCGTCTGAGCCCACCATGGGGCCCAGTCACGCTGAATGGATTGGGGGAGGTGGGGAAATGGACAGGTGAGAGAATCCTCATGCAGCAAGGGCCTGGTACCCCCGGAACAGCTGTTGCCTGATCGGAATTCCCTCAGACATTGGACCTAGCCTTTCCAACTGTGTGGGTTGAATTGTGCATGGCCGGGGGAGAGCAACAACCTGACAGCTTTCTCTTTCACCCAGACCTCTGTGGTCCGAACCTGGTGGGCTTCTCCCCACACACTAATTCCCAGGTGGTAGATCCACCTGGAACATCAGATCCCCAGGCCAAGCCTCGACCCCCACAGGCTGGACCCCACTTTCAGACAATAGCTTCAGGTCCCCACTGGCATGGGTGCTTTGGATAGATTCCCTACAAACTGGAGGTATTTATGCCTCGAATTTGAATTCTTCTGAGCCCATTTTGCCATCTGCTAGAATTGTTCACAGAACTCAGAAAGACATTGACTTACATTTATCCTTTTTATTTTAGAGAGGACAACTTAGAACCAACCAGGCGGCAGAGGTTCTGAGGTAGAGGCAAGGGGCAAGGAGCTGCCATGTCCTGGGGGTCACTGCCCTCCACAGCTGCTCCCACACCTGGAAGCTCTCTGGAGCCCATACCTCTTTAAACGCCACAAACTGAACCACACCACACACCGCATACTGGGGACCAAGTATTCAAATGTCTGAGACTATGAGGGACATCCTGTCCAAATTACATTTCCTTCTCAGAGGAAGAGGGGCAGAAAGTTCTAGGCTTCTAATTAGAGCTGGTCTCTTTGGTGGTCTTCCGACATTTAGGAGTCACTAAGAGTTGCCTCAAGAAGATAAAAGAAGGCTGGGCGGTGGTGGCGCACGCCTTTAATCCCAGCACTCAGGAGGCAGAGGCAGGCGGATCTTTGTGAGTTCGAGACCAGCCTGGTCTACAAGAGCTAGTTCCAGGACAGGCTCCAAAGCCACAGAGAAACCCTGTCTCGAAAAACCAAAAAAAAAAAAAAAGAAGATAAAAGATGCTCCTTTGTTCAGGCAGGTGGGAGGGGAGGCTCTGTGTCAGGAACCAGGGTCAGAAACCAAGGATCAGAACAAGCCTGCTGGCTAGTTTTAAATTAACAGGACAAAGTCCTCTGAGAAGAAGGAGCCTCAGTTAAGAAAATGGCTCCATAAGATGGGCCTTAGGCAAGCCTGTAGGGCATTTTCTTTAGTAGTTATTGGTGAGGGAGGGCCCAGCCATGGTGGGTGGTGTCACTTTTGGGCTGGTGGTCCTGGGTTCTACAGGAAAGCAGGCTGAGCAAGCCATGGGGAGCAAGGCAGTAAGCAGCCCCCCTCCATGGCCTCTGCATCAGCCGCTGCCCCCCCAGGTCCCTGTCCTGCTTGAGTTCCTGTCCTAATTTCCTTCGTTGATGGACTGCATTATGGAAATGCAAGCCAAATACCCTTTCTCCCCGGTTTGTTTTGGTCATGGTGTTGCATCACAATAGCGACCCTAACTAAGATAACAAGAAACTCTTACCCAGAAAACAAAGGTGAAGCTAAAAATGTACATTTTGGGTTATGGTTTATGAGAAACGTACCTGTCATTCTAAAAGGAATAAGAGATCATTGGAGTCAAATCTGAGAACAGTAGCCCAGGGACACAGATTCAGACCACAGTGAATGACACGGCCCACTGTGGAAGAGGGTACATGAACAGAGGACAGTCATAAGTCAGTGCATTTACCAATGGCTTACACCGGTGGGTAGGTTAGCAGACTGAGGGATCTCTTCTATAGGCCTTGGGTGCATTCTGATGTCATTTTTAGCTTTAGGGCTGACACAGGTAGTGATCTGCCATTTTCAACTATGCATTCCCACAGCTTCCCCAAAGGCCATGGTGATTCAGGCCAGATAGAAAGTGTTAGCAAATGGCTGGTAGTGATAAGGAAGACAAGGTCAGGGTAATTCTCAACAGCACCCATCACCAAGTTAAAATGAAATCCTTAGGTGGGCACTGGTTCAGTCTGGCCTGTGTCCTTACAAAAGAGGAGGAGCTCGGAGGCTGAACACACTCAGGACATGTGGAAGCCAAGAGGAGGCCAGGGCGAAGCCCCTGGGGATTTTCACCTCTCTCTGTCAAAACCTTGAAGGGAGCTATGGTGGAGCAGACCTTCCCACAGAGCCGTGTGTGTGTGTGTGTGTGTGTGTGTGTGTGTGTGTGTGTGTGTGTATGTGTGACAGCCCTGCCTGAACCTTGAGACTCTTCTGGCCTTCTCAGATAATAAATTGCTTGGGTAGTTATGGTATCCCTAGGAAACTTGTATACCTGTATAAAGAGACTTGGAATTAAAGACACATTCAGGACCTGGAGAGATGGGTAAGTGCTAGCAACACCAGCGTGAGGGGCTGCTTTTGATCATGTGAAAAGTCAGGAGAAGTTGGGCGGTGGTGGTGGTGGTGCACACCTGTAATCCCAGCACTCAGGAGGCAGAGGCAGGCGGATCTCTGTGAGTTTGAGGCCAACCTGGTCTAAAAAGCAAGTTCCAGGACAGTTAGGGTTGTTACACAGAGAAATCCTATCTCGAAAAACAAAACAAAACAAAAAGTCTGGAGAGGCTTTTACACACCTATAATCCCAGAGCTAGGGAGGTAGAGACAGGGGATCCCTGAGACTTACTGGCCAGTCCATCTAGCTGAATTGGCAGGTAACTTTAGGTTCAGTGAGAGGCTTTGTCTCAAAAGTTAAGGTAGAAAGTGACATTCAATGTTGGCACCTGGTCTACACACACACACACATACACACACACGTACATGCATACATGTACGCACAAACACATACACTCATATACTACACACTACACTCATGAAGATAAAATTAAATTAAAACCCGAAAAATAAACAACTCCAATGGAATCTACACATCCTAAGTGACTAATTTGAGTTTTGTCTTTGCTTTTCATTTCTTTAGAGACAGGGCCTCACACAGACCTGGCTGGCTGGCTTGGAACTCTCTGTGTAGCCAAGGATGTTCTTGAACTCTCATCCTCCTGCCTCCACCTCCACAAGTGCTAGGATTACAGATACAAAACCCCAAGCCTAGATGGTTGGTTTCGAGATGGGTGTGTGTTTTGATCAATCATTCAGGCTGGCTCTGAACTCCCAATCCTCCAGACTCAGCCTCCTGAGTAGCTGGGATTACAGGTGCCCTGTACCACAAGACGCTCTACCCCACGCTCCTTAAGGACACCCAAAGTCCTCCTCTAGTTCACATGGAAGAGCAGGGCTGGCTGTGTCCATCTGACAGCTGATGATTCCATGCACTGGGCTAATATGCACTCTGAAGTCAGGGGTCAGGGGCCATATCCTCTTTCTGTGAGGTCCCCTGTAATCCTGAGCCCTAGCTGGGCCAGAGGGAGAGCTCAATTCCTCAGGTTGCTGCCTTTATTGATTCTGCCCTTCCTGTGATTGGGCATGGAACACCTGTCTGGCCCCGTCTCAGTTAATCCTCTTTACTGCCCAGTGTGCCTGCTCCACACCCAGTGCAGGTGGCTCTCTGGTCCCCCCCTTCCTCTGTTCCACCCGCAGACTTGTGTACACCGTGAGCACATATACTCAGAGTACTAAAATCCTCGTTCTTGTGAACGACAGTTGGGGTAAAATCAGAAACAGAATGAATAAAAACAGAGATGCAATGCGTTCTTAGGAGAGCAACCATGAGCGTGTGTACAAGCTGAAGGGAGGTCATGGCCAGGTGCTTCTTGAGTGGGAAAAGCAGGTTGCAAACTTAAGTCCCAAGATCATATCCTTAACCCCATAAGTTTCAGCCAGTGTTGTAAAAATGGGAAAGAATTCCATTCTTGACTTCCTCATATAGTTACTGTATGGTCTTCCATTAGGAAAACAGTGACGAAGCTTTTAAAAGTAATTTATTTTTATTTATATGTACATGGGTTTCTATGGATATGTACCTACAGATGCTAGAGAGGTATGTAGGATCCCTTAGAGGTGACGTCACAGGTGGTCTGCCTCTGGAAGGGCACTACATGCTTTTAACCACGGAGCCTTCTCTCCAGTCCCTAATAATGAAGCTATAAAAGGCTTTGCAAAGTCCCAGGGTGGATGGTAAATAGTTAAATGTATAATACCCTTTTCCTTAGAAGTCACCCTGGATCTTAGCTCTAGGAAGAGGTCCTGTGTGAACAGTTATGAGAGAAGCAAGGGCCCCTGATGTGAGTCTCTGCTCCCCTGACGGATGGGTCACACTTGCAGAATAAACAAGAGAGTTTTCCTTTTCCCACAGATGAACTTGCGTGAACAAGGAAATGGTAGAACTAAACTTGAGTGATAAAAGGCTCAGAAAAACCCTACAAAGGAAAATACGTCAGACACAACGGCAGAAAAGAAAAAAAGGCAAGAAGACTAGATTCCTGCACTCTGAAGCCAGATCGGGGAAAGGGGACTTGGCTGGCTCTGGATTCTGGGACCACAGCTTGTTTTTGGGTGACCATGTACCTGGATCCTCCTGACAAACTCAGGTGCTTCAGTGGGCTGGATGGAAGAGAACTGAAAACTTCGGGCAAAGCCAGGATGAGGCGAAGCCCCTATGCCTCTTCGCTGACACCAGCCATGGCCATTGCATAGGACCCTGTTTATAGATAGGGCTTTCACCTTCTGCACTGACCGATTTCTGTCAGCTTCACAAATTGAAGTTACCTGGGAAGCCAACACCTCAAATGAAGAATTGCTTTCACCAGATTTGCCTTGGGCATATCTGTGGGACATTTTCTTAATTGCTGGTTGACGTGGGAGGGCACAGATCGTTGTGGGTGGTGCCTAACCTTGGGCTGGTGGTCCTGGGTTCTATAAGCTGACCAAGCAAGTCATGGAGAGCAAGTCAGTAAGCAGAGGTCTTTGTGGTCTCTGCTTCAGATCCTGCCTTGTCTTCCCTCAATGACAGCAGCACGATTAATAAAAACCCAGAGACAGAAATTGGAGTTCAACCTGAAGGTCAGAAAGCAAAACAGCCAGCCACTGGCTCTTAGCTCTGCCTTTGTCCAAAATGGCAATCCTGACTCCAGGGAGCACAGAATGAGACTGTGAGTGAGAGCTGCCTCCTCCTATTTTATGTATCATATTCTTCTCTGGTGCTGGGATTAAAGGTGTGCACCACTACCGCCCATTTTTTATGGCAAGCTAGTGTGGCTGCTGGGATTAAAGGTGTGTGTCACCACTGCCTGGTCTGTGAGGAGACCAGTGGGGCAAGCTTTATTTATTAAAATACAAATGAAATCTCACTACAAATTTCAGACCATAGTGTGGAAATGTGAGCCAAATAAGCACCTTGATCTCCCAGGTGTTTTGGTCGGTGTTTTGCCATTGCGGCAGAAAACGAAGCAGGACCCCTTGATCCCTTGTTGATCCCTTGAAATTCTTAGTATCTTTTTGTTTTTGAGACAAGGTGCCATGTAGTCCATGCCGGCCAGGAGTCCAGCATGTAGCCAAAGATGACTTTGAACTTCTGATCCTCTGCTTCTACTTCCCAAGAGCTGGGATGACAGGCATGTCCCCTTTGTGTATGCTAGGCAAGCACTCTATCAACTGAAAAATACATCTTCAGCCTCCCAAACTCATTTCCCCCCCAGATCTTATTATTGTTGCTATTGTGGGTGTGTAAATGAGTATGCGTATGTGTTGGTAGTTGTTTCCTCCTTCCACGTGGGTGCTATGAACTGAACCGTAGCTACAAAGGCTGCCTTGCTCTGGCTTCCTTGTGTCTGTGGAGCTCTGAGGACACAGGAGCACGTCCTCTGAGCTGTGCGTGGTGGGTCCACCTCAGGCCCGTTCCAGACACCAGTCCTGGTGTACCCCGTTCCTCCTGCGGAGTGTGGGTCAGCAGAACCGCTTTCTTTAATCTCTGCGTGGATGCAAAGCACTGACCACACACACACACAGGTGGCCACTGCATAAAACGAGTAAACGTAGACAAGCCGGGCAAACCGAGGGCTTCCATCTCTCTGTCTTTACATCTTCCCGTGATGCCACGGAGCCTGTCGGTACGCTGCGGCAGATGGCCTGGCTAGGCAGAGCTCCAACTAGAGACAACATTTTCCAGTCCTCCTAAGGAAGGGCAAGTTATTTGCCTGGAGTCCGGGTCCACTTGAGAACCTTGGGAGGGAAGCTAAGCGGACCAGAGGCCAGACCGTAGCCACTTCCCAGATACCATGGTCAGTGTGAAGCGGAGCGCTCGGGAGAAAGCAACCAGGGTCAGTTCTCAAAGGCTCACCACCCGCCGACCCCCGCGCCTACCCCAGCTCCAGAATCTGAACTGCTAGCCCCGCACAGGCAGAAGGGCAGGAGCTGGCTCATAGTCGCAGGTCTTCAGATGGTATAGCCTGCACTCCCCGCCACAGCTACAGATGGTTCCACCCAGCTCGGAAAACCTCTCTCCAAAGCGGAGGCGGGCGCATAGGGGGCGTGGCCTATGACAATCCGGGCCACGCCTTAATTGCATAGTCATGAGATGGTAAGCTCTGCCTCTGGGGCGGGGCAGGAAGCTACAGGCTGCGGGGCCCGGCCGCTGGGTGGGGCCTGGTTGAGGGAGCGCGGAGGGGCGGGACCGGTCTCTGCCCCGCCCCTTCGGGTCCCGCCCCGCCTCCTGCCTCGCCCCCGCCCGCCGCCGCCCCGCCCTGTGCCCGCCGCCGCGCTGGGCGGGGGCGGGGCTGGAGACCGGTAGGCCCCGCCCCCGCGGTGAATATTGATGCAGCGCGCGTCGGCGTCGCCCTCCTCCCATTGAGCGAGGCTGTGTCGCGTGGCCTAGCGTCGGCGTGACGGTTGGACGCGGGCGCGGCACTGCGGGTCCCGATTGCTGCAGCCACTTGTCAGTGTGATGAAGATTGGCACCCAGGTAAGCTGTCACTCAACCGCTCCGCCGCCGCCGCCACCGCTCTCGCCGTCGCCGTCCCTATCAATCACACCGGCCGAGGCCGCCGCTGCCGCCGCCTCCGCCGCTGCCTCTTCCGCCGCGGGCCGGGCGGGTGGTCGGGCGGGCGGGCGGTCGGGCGGGCGGTGCCCGGGGCCGCACTTGACCCGCGCCCGGGGCGGGGGCGGGGGGCGGGGGAGGGGAGCACTGATGGGGGAGGGAGCGCTGCGGCCACGGCGCGGGGGCGCGCCCGGCTTGTTTTCCTCTGCGGGTTCAGGGGCGCGGAAATTTCTGGAAGACGGCAGGGCCTCCACGCTGGGCCCGCTCGAGGCGCGCGCCTAACCGTCGCTCGCGGCGCGCGGGCCGGCGGGGGCGCGCGGGTTGGCGGAGGCGCGCGGGCCGAGGGCTGGGGGTCTGCAAGGCAGGAAGATGGCGGCGGGGTCCGCGGCCCAGAGGGGCGGCCCGAGGCAGCGTGGGGCTTCCCGCGGGAGCCCGCGGACGGTGACAGCGTGTCGCGCGTGTCCGCGGCCCATCAGGGATAGCTTCTTAGGGAGCGTTTGGCCCTCTGCTCCTGCTCCGTGTGTTCCTATGAAGGGAAGCGGTGCAGAAGAGGAGGACGGAGCCCGCCGATCTCGGGGCTCCGGGCTCCTGAGGCTGCGGTCTGTGCGATCGGTCCCGCCACGGCACCCGGGAGCGCGGGTCGCGAGGCCCAAGTTTGAGCGAACGGCTGGAATTCTGGATAGCTGAGGCGTAGGTGTCAGCCTCGATACGGAAGCTTCTTCCAGAAGTGACTGGTTTGATTATTTTTTTAGGTGTAGGTGATTTCCACTAAAGGATGGAAGAACCCGCCCCTAAGCAGGCCTCCTGTCATGGCACTAGAGAAATGAGCTTTCTTTAAGAATTCCGAGGAAAGATTGGACCGAGGCGGGATCGCGTTGCTAGCACATTTTGTTGCTCAGGCGGTGTCCAGGTGATGTTAAGAGTGGGCAGACCCTCTCAGTCTGGGGTCTGTGCCTGACGGGCATCCCTCCCGCTGCAATAGGTCCACCATTGTGTGAGGTACCGCTTTACGGTTTCTCCTGGCAAACTTTGTCACCCGGATACCAGGAGTTCCCTGTGCTTTAGAATCCAGGAGTCATGGCTGGAACGTTCCCCCACGGTCTCCGATTCAGGTTGCAAGCAGGTTGATGTTTAGTTCCGTTTCTTTGGCTTTTGTAGCCTAACTTTAGGAACGTCCTGATTGTGAATTGTGGAAACAAAGTCACTATGGAAGCAGTAACATTCGGTTATAAGCTTGGTTCTGGTCCGGTATTGTTAAAACTAGAACGGCTGAGAAGAAAAGAAATTTGCCAAAGTTCCAAGTGTGGATCCAGGAGTCGTAACTTTCCCAGGGTCAAACAGAACCGGCCGTATTGAACTAGCTATCAAAAGTATCGGGCCAAAGTGAGTCCTGGATTAGCTCCCGCTGCAGCCAGGCTGAACAGAGCCCTCCACGTTCTTTGGGAGTGTGGTGAGGTTTCTGTGACAACCTGGATGCTGTGCAGATGTGCCTCACACTGGCCCTGCTAGATCTCCTGCTGGAAATATTCCTAACACTTACTGTCTGCCTCCCTCCAAGAGTTGGAGCACACCTGGAAGCTGCTGCAGATACTTGTGATTTTGTCAGTTTCAGTTACTTAAGTTTAAAAGGTCCTCATTAGAAACCCATGTACATTCAGCGATCTTTGGCAGGAATGGCGGTGTGTGTGTGTGTGTGTGTGTGTGTGTGTGTGTGTGTGTGTGTATGTGCCCCTCCTCAGCCTTCGTGACACGGTTATTTGATGGCAGAGGTGTCAAGGAATTCAAGTAATACAACAGTTGGGACTTGAATATCTTGATGTAATGGTGTGGCCTCAGAGTGGCTGAGGGTAAGAGTCTTTGGTGATTAAGGTGGCTTACAACTAGCCGTGTCGAATCCATGTGTCTTCAGGTCTGTTCAGAGCCTGTATAAAGTGAAGTATGTTGCCTGTAGAAGTTGATGGCAAAGATTGGTAGGATGAACAAAGTCTGAGCTGTACGGTCATTTGGTGCCAAGCGTCCATAGGCCTGGCCACAAAGGCTGCCGAGTGTTCCATTGCTGAGAGAATATTGGGTACCCAGCCTGCCTCAGCCCCTGCTGTTCTGCTATTGTTTCTGGAAATTTTCTGCAGAAGGCAGTCAGTATGGTGCCTGGCCTCTGGTTGAAAACTCCCGTTTCTCTGCTGTTCTGTGGTTCTCAGGACATGCCTCGGGAGCATGGAAAGAGGATGGAGCAGCTTCTTACTCCAAGTATTTTCAGGGAGGTGTGGGGTTGAGGAAAACATCTGGAGTGTCTTCATAATGTTGAAAACCACTAGGTAGGGTTGTAGCTCACTGACAGAACTTTGCTTTACAGAGCCCTGAAGCTGATAACATCCCTACCCCAGATGCCTTTATTGTCTTGGGCAAGTCTCTGGAATGATAGAGTGTGGTCATCCTGATGTGTCAAGCCACAGGCCCTTCTTCCCTCTTGAGGAGAGATTAGTGTGGATTGTCTTTGCTCGTTATGTGTGAGGTCATTTCTGCTCAGGGAAATCCTGTCATCCTAAATTCCTGTGTCACTTATTTGGCCCACCCTCTTTAGCCTTCTCAGGTGACAATGTATATGTGTGCTCAGTGGGATAAGACAGTAGGAGTCCAGTGGGTTCCCTCTGTAACCATCATATTGCCTGGTCCTCACCCAGGTCCGTCTCATACTCTCTCAGTGCCCACTTGTACATTCTTCATCCTCTTCCCTTTTGTTAGCCTTGGACCTGAGACTTGTGAGCTCTTTCCCCACACATCACCATCTGCACACTGACCTCGGGGCTGGGGGCTGCCTTTTCCACATTAACTACTTTTTCTTCCAACAACCACATTTGAGTTTCTGTGTGTATGAAGGTGCCAATTTTAGGTATCCCATACAAGTGGGATAATACATTTGCCTTTTTATGATTGGCTCATTTCACTTAGTAAAATTTTTTCATACTTTAGTTTGTGCCAGCATTTTCATACTTTTAAGCCTAATACAGTTCCATTCTATATATGCCCTGCATTATGTTAATTCACCCTTTGCTGAACACTTGGTTCCTTCCACCTTTTGGCTATTGTGAATAACATGGCCCTGAACATGAGTTGTTCATGACCTTCAGTGCTTTGATGGTCTCAGAAGTAGATTGTTATATCATGTTAGTTATGTCTTAACCCCTATCCTGCTTTTCTACAATGGCAGTGCTATACTCACGGTTTCCAGCTTCTCGCCATCCTGGCTCTTGGGTGTTGGGTTGTTTTGGGGCAAACCGAGAGCTTTTTTGAACAGGAGGCAAGCACTGTTCAAACTAGCACCAGTTTTCTGTGTAGTTGTTAATAGCTATCCTGCTGGGTGTGAGGTGGCATTTTATAATTTTAATTCATTTCTCTGGTGATTAGTGATGCTCAGCATCATTTTCTGGGTTTATTTGCCAGTTGTGTGTTTGGAGAAACTTCTTTTTTTAAGTTCTTTGCCCACTTTTGAATCTAGTTTATAAACATACATTTTATGTTTCAATTGTTAAAGTGCTTCTGTATCTGGCATTATCATATAATTTTATGCATGTTAACATAACTTTCTTATTTTAAAATTTTAAAGTCGGGCCAAAGAGATGGCTCAGCAGGTAAAGAAAGGGTACTTGCCACCAAGCCTGACAACGTGCGTTCATTCCCAGATCCCACATGGTGGAAGAAGAGAATTGACTTCTACAAGTTGCTCTTTAACCTCCACATTAGCTGTGGCATTGTACACACAATAAAGAAATAAATTTAATTTAAAAATGTGTCACAATTTTTTCTTTTTCTTTTTTAAAAAATATCTGATGATGATGCCTAATGTGTCAGTGCCTTTGAATTTAGCTTTTGACATTGTCTGTTTCCCATCTGAAAGCTGTCTTTCCTCTGATCTGCTCAACACGGTACTAGCCAGGTTGACAAGGACTCTGCTGTGGAAAGGCAGCAGCTGCAGGCAGAAGGTCCCTCTGGGGCCTCTTTCTGTAGTGCACCTTTGATGGCTCTGAGCAACAATGGCAGTGCCCGAGGGAGAGAGACTGTCCTAGGGAGAGGGTGCTCAGTGTGCAAGAGTTACAGTCCCTGTTTCCACTTCCTTCCTTTGCTTTCCTTGTGCTAGGAATTGACCCTGGGATGCTGTACGTGGTAAGCACATGAACATGGGACACTGTACATGGTAAGCACATATTACCATTATGCTGTAGCTTAGCACCTGTCTCTCACAGGACAGTTTCACTGATCTAATAACAAGGACATTATGTAAGTTTTGGCATTTGTATTGATGCCAGTGATAGTCATAAGGTCTTAAAGCTTTGATAATGAGTTTCATAGCTATGATAGACCATCTAACTCGGTCTATCAAAACAAATTCTAAAACCTGTAAAACCTTTTATTAGGGCCAAGGAGATAACAGGTAAAGTGCTTGTTACACAAGTGTGAACAAAGCTCAGATCCCCAGACCCCACACAAAGCCTAATGTAGCACATCTGTAAATCCCAGCACTCCTGTGAGGCATGAGAATCCCTGGAAGCTCATGGGCCAGCTTGCCTGGCAAATGCTGTAGCAAACAGGAAAAGTGGAAGGTGAAGACTGTCTCAAGGTTGTCTCCTGACCTCTGTACACTCATGCTATAACACTATGCCAGCAATCACACCCTTACACTAACACATATGTCTTTGTTATTAGAAATTTGCTATCTCTTTGATTCTGTACATTTTCAGTGTGTTTTTGCTTTGTATCCCAGGCTTGCCTCAAACCATTCTTCTGTTTTGAGGCTCCCATGTGACTGAGTTGTCTTGGGTTGTAAGTGTACCACTGTGCCTGGCACAGGTTTTGTTTTAATAAGATTTAATATCTGATTTTATTTGGATATTAAGTTTTAAATGGCACCTTCTCAAGCTTTGTTTGAAAACTAAAGTGGTTTCTTGGCAGATGCTTTCCTTCAAATGACTTACTTATTAACTGACTGTTTCTGTGCTGGGGAATGAGAACTGAGGCTGTTTCTGAGTTGTGAGCCCCAGTCACCTGAGGCTTCTTACACAGTGGAACTCCCTGGACTTTATGCTAGGTGGTTAATTCCAAAAGAGCTCCTGGAGAAGGTGTACTTTTGAAGACAGACCTTCACTTGTTGTTCTTAGAATGCCCTGGCTTTACAGGTTTATTAAAAAGCAGATTTAGGGCTAGAGAGATGGCTCAGCAGTTAACTGGGTTCCAGTTCCCAGCACCCACATGGCAGCTCACAGTTGTCTGTAACTCCAGTTCCAGGAGATCCAACACTCTCACCCAGACATACATGGAGGCAAAATATTATTGTATATACAATTTTTTAAAGAGCACTTTTAATTGGGACAAAGACCATCAGTTCTTAGGAGGATTAGTAACAAGGAAAATGCAGAAACAGCCCAGTGCTCTTTAGTGCTGTCTTCAGCCTTCTGCTGTCATGTCTGTCTCTTTTAGTGCTGGTTTTGCTCTCCGCAGATACTAGAACTGAACTTGCCCAGAATGCCCAGTTTTGTTTTGTTTGGATTGTGGTTACTATAAGGCTCACTTTGAAGCAGGTAGGACTGAGAAAGTTGTCCTGTGTTGGTGTGGCAACTGGAAAGGAACATAGGACGCTAGGGCCTATCCAGTGGCATAAAACATCACCAACTGAGTTGGTAAACATTTTAGGTGGGTTAAGAGGATTCTGGGACAACCAGGGTTACACAGAGAAACTCTCTTCCAAAAAAAGAAGAAAAAATGAGGGAAAAAAAAAGGAAAGAGACATTTTACTTTGGTTAGCTATACTTTATTTAGACCAGGAGTTAGCAAACTACAAAATCCCACTGTGACCTGCATTTGTATAACCCTAGAGCCAAGGATTAGTTCATGGCGGTAAGGGGGGAGAGAGAGTGTGTGTGTGTGAAAGAGAGAAAGAGCACGCATGTGAGATAATACACACATGCACGTGTGGTGAAGACCAAAAGTCAAGGTAAAGTGTTTCTCTCTCTTTTTTTTTTTTTTAAAATCTTTTTGAAGGCAGTCAGGGTCTCTCACCAAACCTAGAGCTCATGGATTTGGCTAGAATGGCTGGCCAATGAGCTTTAGGGGTCTACCCGTCTGTCCACATTTCCCCAGTGCAGGGGTTACAGTTGCATGTTACTATGGCCCTTAGATGGGTGCTGAGGATCTGAACTTGGGGTCTCAAATTTGTACAGTAGGCGCTTTGCCCATTGGACTATCTACCCAACCTGATTCAGGCTTTTTCCTTTTTAAAACGTGTTCTTTTTTTCTACATTTTAGCGATTTTTGTTTGTTTGGTTGGTTTTTCTGTATAGCCCTGGTGTCCTGAAACTCTGTAGACGAGACTGGCCTTGAATTTAGAGATCCACCTGCCTCTGCCTCCTTAGTGCTGGAATTAAAGGCGCATGCCACCACCTGGATTTTAGTGGATTTTTTTTTTTTTTTTGAGACCGGGTTTCTTTGTTGCTTTAGAGCCTGTTCTGGAACTTGCCCTGTAGCCCAAACTGGCCTTGAACTTGCAGAAATGTGCACGCTTCTGCCTCCTGAGTGCTGGGATTAAAGGCGTGCACCACTACTGTCTGGTGGATATTTTTAAAGATTTATGTATACGAGTGTTTTTGCCTACACTCATACATGTGCACATGTGTGTCTATATATATGTCTATAGACATATAGAGGCCAGAGTAGGGCACTGAATGTCTTGGAAGTGGAGTCACACATGATTGTGAACTGCCATGTAGGTTCTGGGTAGCAAACCTCTGTCCTCTGGAAAAGCAGTGTGTACTTCCATGTTGCCCAGGCTCACCCTGAACTACTCACAAAGATCTTCCTGAAGCAGCTTCTTGGGCAGTTGAACTGCAGGTGAGCACCTGCACACCTGGCTTGTAATCCTGTTTATATGTAACAGATAATACAGGGTTGTTATGGAAACCAACAGGGATAGAATGTTACTGTTGACTTTAGGATTCTTGGTGTGAAAATAGCCAGTTGATAACTGAGGATAGGTGTGGACAGGGAACATACCAAACATGCAGGATGACTGAACAGAAAAGGAGAATCAAGAAACATAAGCCCAGAATATCAGGAACCATAGCTTAGTTTGAAAGGGCTCAGTCTTGCATCTAATAAAGCTCCAGATTAAGCAGAAAGTGACTTTTTTTAAAATATTTATTTATTTAGTATACAATATTCTGTGTGTATATATGCCTGCAGGCCAGAAGAGGGCACCAGACCTCATTACAGATGGTTGTGAGCCACCATGTGGTTGCTGGGAATTGAACTCCAGGACCTTTGGAAGAGCAGGCGATGCTCTTAACCACTGAGCCATCTCTCCAGCCCGAAAGTGACTTCTAACTAAATAGTGTGACAATATAGGGCATATAAGACTGGCAAGGGGTAGAAAACAGCCTATCAGGCAAGACAAACTCCTGGTGGCAGTACTAGAGAGCCACTGCATGTCACACCAAGGATCAGTTGCAAATGTAAACTTAATATGCCTTACTGAGATAGATTATAGCAGGTAAACTAGCAAGCATGCGTGTGCACACACACTCATACATGCAGATAAACAGATCTCTCTGAGAAAGATCTTGTGATCCTAGCAGCTCAGTTACCAAGAAGTTATCAAAGGAGAGGGTAGGCAGGACATGAGCCAGATCACTCGGTCAGGATCTCACATGCTTCAATCAAATCAGAAATGTCTCTGGGCATTGTCAGATGTCCCCTGGGTGCCAACATTGTCTCCAGTTGAGAACTGCTGATGCAGAGGAACCAATAAACATGTGCAGAAATTTGTGTCTATTAAACAAAATGTAGATTGTCTTCGTCACATAAACAATAAAATTAGCTGTGTGTTAAGGGTAAAAGAAAATCTCAGATTTCAGAAAAGTAAATTCTAGCCCAGTGTGGTGGACCACTCTTGAATTCCACATTTAAACTACAGTTCAAGAGAATTGCTGTGAGTTCAAGGCTAGTCTGGGCTATACTGTGAAATCTTGTCTTAAAAAACAGACTCCTCTCCTAAAAGGTATGGTACCATCTTACTGTAATTCCAGCTCTGGGAAGTGGAGGCTGCATCAGGGGTTCGAGGTTGTCTTCCGCTTCTCAAAGACAAGTAAAGCTGAACAAGAAGTTCTGTGAATGGGAGTCTGAGGCCACAGCCTAGGCTGAACTTTGGAAGGGAAGCCAAAGATTCCTAGAAAGAAATTTTGAGCCAGGTGTGGTGGTGCTCACCTTTAATTCTACCCAGCACTTGGAGGCAGAGGCAGGTGGATCTCATTCTTCTGTATATTTCTTGGAAGAAAGAGGAGATTCCAAAACTATCCGAGTGAGATGGGACATGCCTTTATTCTTAGCACTCAACAGGCAAGAGCAAGAGGATCTCTCTGAGTTTGAGGCCTAGACACAGTGAGTTTGAGGTCAGTTAGGGTTTGCACGTTAGACCCTGTCTCAAAGAACAAAACTGTTTTCTGCCTCTGAATAAAAGAATGACCACAGCTATTTTCTGACTTACAAATGGATAACTGTATTACACATGCTCACCTCCAGGATAGAGCCGGAATAGGGCTCAGGAGAAACTAAATCCACAAGTGCTTGTACTAGGACATAAGAAAGGAAGCAGATTACGCTTTCACCTTAAGACACAAGAAAAGTAAAATTGACCCAAAGAGGGCAAATCTGGTTATGAGCTTGTAAAATTTGATTAAGAAGAAATTAGAGAAAAATAATTATAAAAAAAGACAAAAAGATAGATCGATGGTGACAAAAATAAGGACACATTACATTGGGGCTGCAGAGATGGCCTAGAGCCAGAGGTTCTGGCTATTCTTCCAGAGGACCTGAGTTCTATTTCCAGCACCCACCTGGCAGCTCACAACTGTAACTTGAGTTCTGTGAACTAATGAATTCTACTGGCTTATGAAGGCATCAGGCACACGGTGCACAGATGTGCATGCAGACAAAGCATTCATAAAGGTCTAATAACATGAAGGAACACCATATGCTACCTGATGGCAATGTTTTGAGGAGCTGTGGGTCGGGTATGAAGACAGAGTCTTGAGTTGACCTTCTAGGTAGAGCATCTTGAACAGAGGCTCCAGGCACAGATGAGTGAGATCTATGGAATTTTCATAGAACAGGTAATTCCTATGTTGTACAGACTTTAGGAATCTCTTACTAAATAATGGAACTCTGCTGTGTACCCAGCATTGTGATAGTGACTGGGAATGTGGGGATGAATAGAAACAGCTGAAGTTCCTATCTGGAATGTACACAAGTTTGTGCCTGGAAGGAAATGAGTTCATGAGTGACTCATCAAAAGAAGTGGTCGATTACAACCGGGGTAAGGACTGGAAGGGAGGGGTCGGGGTGACTCATGCAATGAAATGACTGCCATGCAGAGGAGAACGGGAGCGGAGCCATTCTAAATAGAAGTTACGTGTTTGAAGGGAAGCTTGGAGAAGATACTAAGGAGCCTTCAAGAAACCTGAAGTGACTGGTGGGGGCCAGGGAGGAAGGGAAAACCAAGGCCCAGCCATCATTGGATATGCTCAGAGTTAATCTCATGGCTAATAGAAAATCCCTGAAAGGTCTTAGGTATGTTAGTATCAGACTGAAGTCTCTCTTTAAAGACTTGGGATCAAGCAAGACTGAAAGCTGTAGAGTATGTGTCATATTTAGGCAC
This sequence comes from Dicrostonyx torquatus, assembly GCA_028555095.1. Classification (NCBI taxonomy): domain Eukaryota; kingdom Metazoa; phylum Chordata; class Mammalia; order Rodentia; family Cricetidae; genus Dicrostonyx; species Dicrostonyx torquatus. Next base: position 1,434,731 of record JAQHUG010000235.1, on the reverse strand, counting down.
CTGGTGTCCTGTGTAGCCAGCCCCACCACTGTGATCTTGCTGTTTGCAGTCTTCATGTTCTCATCCTTAAGCTCCATGTTTGTAGTTTTTCCTGGCAGAAATAATCCATCATCAGTGTCTCCCACATCATAGGGTCTCCCTCCCAATGTCAGGAAACGCTCAGTTTCACATCACTCAGGTCTACCTGCAGGGACTCCACCCCATCACACTTCACCTTCATTTGACAACTGGGTATAAGACTCAGCAAGACTCTAAATCTTGCATTTTTCAGGTTGCAAAGCTTGATTCCTATGGAGAACAGCACACTCCCGGAAGCACTCTCTTCTTAGCGGAAAGTCAAATGAATATTTGCCTTTACATCCTTAAACCTTGGGGGACAGTCCATGGGGCCTGGCAAATCCTGAGATGTCCTCACAGCAGCTTTGTTATTACTTGGCTTCTCTTTAGTGTCTAGTCTTTTCTGCAGTTATGTTCTTGTTCTCTATATAACAGTCCTGGCTGTCCTGGAACCCGCTCTGTAGAGCAGGCTGGCCTCTGGCTCATAGAGATCCACCTGCCTCTGCCTTCTGAGTGCTGGGGTTAAAGACCTACACTGCCACTGCCTGGCTCTTGTCTGTAATTCTAAGTGAGCTCCTTTTGTGTCTAAACTGTTTTTCTAAATCTTTCTCTTCTGCTTTTTGCTCACAGTTTTTGTTGTAAACCTGTCCAAAAGTACCCTCCGATAAGCACATCACAGGCTGACTGGGAATTTCTTCCACAAGTTTAATTAGCCCATCTGCTTTCAATTCAGCCCCATACTTCATTATAGACAAGATATAGGCATACATCTTTGCCAGAATGTACACAAATGGCCTCTAATCCCGTTCTCAATGGAATCCTCACTCCTGTTAGAAACATTGAAAGCATGTACAATATTTTCTCTCCACTTTCCTGTCAACCTCTGGCCTTCTAGGTTCCCTCTGAAAGGCCGAAGCAGTCGAGAGTTTCTAACTCTCATCTTACAAGCTTTTCCAGATTCCTCCTACAAACAAGTTCCAGAGGCTTATGAACCCCATGATGAGGTAGTCACAGTAATGCACCTGCTTCTTCTTTCTTCCTCCCTCCTTCTTCGTTGTCTTCTTTGTGTGTGTGTGTGGGGGGGGGTTCGAAACAGGGTTTCTCTGTTTCTTTGGAGCCTTGTAGACCAGGCTGGCCTCAAACTCACAGAGATCCGCCTGCCTCTGTCTCCCTAGTGCTGGGATTAAAGGCATGTGCACCATTGCCTGGCTATGCACCAGCTTTTTGGTGCCAGTTATTTCTGTCAGGATTTTATCACTGTAGCAAGATAGCCTACCATATACAACTTAGAGGAGGAAGGATGTAATATTGACTCACAGACTCAAGAGGTTTCAGTCCATGGCTAGCTGACCATTGCTTCTAGGCCAATAGCAAGACAAGCACCATGGAAGGGCATGGCAAAGGATACTTGCTCATGGCAACCAGTAAACAGAGAGAGAAGCAGGAAAGGATCAGGCTAGCTAAACCATTTAAAGGCACGCCTCTGGGCACCTACTCCTCCAGCAAGGCCCCACCTTTTTATAGCCCATTCATTATGAATTCAGTACCTTAACCATTGATGAACATAGTGCCCCATCACCCAGCTGCCTCTCAATAGTGTCACCAGTCAAGGATCAAACACATGTCTTTTAGAGAAGGACACTTCATGCCCAAATCCCACACAGATTCCCTGTGTTTATCTGTTCAGTTAACTGTCTAGCTGACTCAGAGTTTGAAAAACACCATGGTACATGAATTGAGTTGATGAAACTTAACATGTATCAGAGTTTATCAAGTTACAGAATGCGTCCTGATTTCCTTGTGAATATAGAAGAAGAAATTAAAGGACCTTGGAGCTGGGCAGAGCAACCTCCTCTGGAAACTGGTTTAACTTGGTGTATGTTTCCTAGATTTTGAACTTTTATCTATTTCAAAAGTACGTGGTTATTTCTGGTATAAATCTAGTAACTTTTAGTGGCATAAAACAACCATTTTATCATATGCATGCTTTCTGTAGGCTAGAGTTGGAAAAACCATCATAGGAAACAGTTTGCATGTCCATGATGTTTGGGTCCTCAATTTAGGAACTAGGGTAGCTTGATGATAAAGAGATGGAGTCTGTTAGGGACATCATTTCTTCTCCTCCTCCTCTGTCATCATCTTTCGGTTTCCTTCTTCTTCCAGGGTCTCTGTATGTAGTTCTGGCTGTCCTGGAACTTAGCATGTAGACCACACTGGTCTCACAGAGATCCTTTGGTCTCTGCCTCCTGAGCACTGGGGACATTTTCTTAAATCTTACAGATGTAGCTGTCAGCTATAATATAAGGAGGGGATGTTGGCCAGAACACTTAGCCTGTAGAGGTTCCATATGTCCAGGGGCTTGCTTATAGCCTTATGGGGCTTTCTTACAGTCTTGAAAGGAATAACTCACAGAACTAATGGTTGCACAGAATCAGAGAAATTTCCTCATAGCCTTAGAAAGGTTGTTCCTAATCAAGGAGTCATCCTTAGCCTAAGAGGAGTTCTTCATAATCTTTTGATATTTGTTTCCAGACCTAAGGGCTGTCACAGGTTTGATGGCTTCTACCCTTAGGGGCTGCAGGACTCTTCTCACTAGCTCGATCAGTACTTGATAAGAAGTAATGTAAGGGAGGAGTTCATTTTGGCTCACAATTTGAGGGTACAATTAATCCATTATGTAGGGAAAACATGGAGGCTGCTTGCTCATCTCTAGGAGGGTCAGGAAACAGATGAGTGATAGTGGCTCATGCTTTTAATTCCAGCACTCAGGAGGCAGAGGCAGGTGGATTTCTGTGAATTTGAGGACAACCTGGTCTACATACTGAATTCTAGGACAGCCAGGACTACATAGAAAGACCCTGTCTCAAAAAACAAAGTATGCGGGGAGGTATTTGTGCTCAGCTCCCCTTCTCTTTTCTTTCCTATTTGATTCCTTCTGAGACCCAGCTTGTGAAATGGCGCCACTGCTATACAGGTGTGTCTTACCCCTCATTACCTCTCTCTGGGAATACCCTTACTCACTCACTGAATCCCTAAGCATTTCTTACTTTAATACAGTTGACAAAAGCCATAACAAGTTCATCCTTGTCAATTGATACCCAAGCACATCACTTGAAGATTTACTTTTATTGTTTGTTTGTTTTGTTTTGTTTTTTGTTTTTCAAGACAGGGTTTCTCTGTAGCTTTGAAGCCTATCCTGGAACCAGCTCTTGTAGACCAGGCTGGTCTCGAACTCACAGAGATCTGCCTGCCTCTACCTCCTGAGTGCTGGGATTAAAGGTGTGAGCCACCACTGCCTGGCTACGAGTTTGTTGTTACTCTTCATTTACATTTGAGTGTAGTTGGAGATCTTAAAACAGATTTTTTTCCAGGGGATTGTATCTGCATGGCTTGCAATGACATTTATGGAAAAAAAACATGAATCTGCATAAACCATAGATCAAAGGAGTCCACTAACATAGCAGATCCAAGGTCAGACTGCACGGTGCTGCTCCATCCATCAGCATCCACCAACAAGAGCCAAGTGCAGTGAAATATATGCCATGGGCTGCTCAGGGGACACATCCAGTGAGGGACCTGGAAGTCCTTGAACTTGGTAATGGGTAAAGATGAGGAAACAAAGGGTCCTGTGCTCTTTGGGTGGTTGACTTGGAAGTTAAAGACCCCTTTCCCTCCCTAAATCACTCATAATCTATTACAGCAGTTGTTAATAAGGTGATTTCTGTATGGTAGCAACTTTGTTTACTGATCATCCCTGCACTTGGGATAGATCCCAGCAAGGAGAAAGACTCCCCCTATCCCCAGTAAATATGCAGAGTGAATGAAAGGTGCAGCAAAGTGCATGCTGGCTGTACTTCTGCCTTCCCCACTCACTGACTGTTGTATACTCATTCACACTGCTTTTGGGTTTAGTTTGTTTTTTATTCTGGGGACTGAATCCTGGGCTTCAGCATGCATGCCGAGGTGCACATGCTAAGCATGTGTTCTTCCACCAAGCTAAACCCCAAGACCCTTGCTGTGAATTTTAAATGATTCTGAGTAATGAAAATATTTTTTGATGGAGCTGAGAATGGTAGTTCATGCCTTTAATACCAGCACTTGAGAGGCAAGAGGCAAGTGGGTCTCTGTGAGTCAAGACCACCCTGGTCTCCTAGTGAGTTCCAGAACAGCCAGAGCTACATAATATGACTCTGTCTTGAAAAAAAACAAACAAAGCTGAGCAGTGGTGGCACACTCCTTTAATCCCAGCATTTGGGAGGTAGAGGCAGGCAGATCTCTGTGAGTTCGAGGCCAGCCTGGTCTATAGAGCTAGTTCCAGGACAGCTAGAGCTGTTAAACAGAGAAACCCTGTCTAAAAAAACCAAAAAAAAGAAAGAAAATAAAAAATTAACAAAAAACTAGAGAACAAGTAAAGCCATGAGCCATGTGTCAAATACATAGATGAATAGAAATGGGTTAATTCAAGTTGTAAGAGCTAGTAAGTAATAAGCCCGAGTTATTAGCTGAGAGCATTTGTAATTAATATTGAATCTCTGTGTTGGTTATTTGGGAATTGGCAGGCAGGACAGAAACTTGCACCTACAAGCCTGAGCTACATAGTAAAATACCATCTTTTTTTTTTGGTTTTTCGAGACAGGGTTTCTCTGCAGCTTTGGAGTCAGTCCTGGAACTAGCTCTTGTAGACCAGGCTGGTCTCGAACTCACAGAGATCCGCCTGCCTCTGCCTCCCGAGTGCTGGGATTAAAGGCGTGCGCCACCACCGTCCAGCGTAAAATACCATCTTTAAACCAAACTAAACAGCAACAGAAAAGGGTTTAGGAGGGCAAGGATCTCATTGATTTTAAGTGAACAAAACAACCATATCTAAAATCAGTAATTCATTGATACATTTTAACTTGTAATCTAGACAGTTATTTAAGACATTTTCTTAAATACTGTATACCACTTATTTAGTTTGTTTTCTATTGCTGTAACACATCACATGAGACAAGGGAATTTATAAACAAAGTTTATTTGGCTCATAGTTCTTTCTAGAAACTGGGAAATCCAAGAACATGTTTGCTTGCCTTTGCATGGTACCTTTAATCTCAGCACTTGAGTGATAGTTCATTTGTATTTTAACAAAGTTTACCTGAAGATCAGAGAATAAAACAGCTCTGCTGGTCAGCCTTACAGACCAGGCAGTGGTAACACACACCTTTAATCCCAGTAGCCACACTAGTTTGCCATAGAAACTGGGCAGTAGGGCCCTTAATCCCAGAACTAGCAAAGAATATAAAACAGGAGGAGACAGCTCAGTCTCATTCTGAGATTCCTGGAGGCGGGATCGCCGTTTTGGACTGAAGTAGAGGTAAGAGCCAGTGGCTAGCTATTTTGCTTTTCTGACCTTCAGGTTAAACCCCAATATCTGTCTCTGGGATTTTTATTAGTTGTACTATATACTTGGGAGGCAGAGGCAGGTGAATTGACAGCAAGTTATTATTTTTTTGTACAGTCAGTAAAGTTATTATATGTCCCTAGCCCATGATTGATTACTTTTCAAAGACCCCCACCTCCAAATAACATTAATATGAATTGGGTATTAAATTTTAGCCCATGAATTAAAAAAAATTTTAGATTTATTTATTTATTTTTGGCTTTAGTTTTTTGAGACAGGGTCTCTCTATATAGCCTTGATTGTTATGGAACTCACTGTGTAGATCAAGCTGGCCCCAAACTCACAGAGATCCATCTGCCTCTATCTACCAAGTGCTGGTATTAAAGGTATGCGCTACCACACCTGACTAGATTCCTTTTTAAGAGTGATTCACTTATTTATTTAGTATTATTATTATATTTTTACAAAAGTTTATTAAAAGTACAACAGGCTCCAGGATAACACTTCATTCTAGCCGTAGATGGCAAAGATGTTATAGCAGGGAATCCAGATGTTTAAATAGGAATGGAAGAGGGTCACCATCATCTCAGATATGAGGAACAGGTTACTTTTTGCCAGGTTTCTTAATTCCACCTGTGGCCAGGGGTCCCTTCCCCACGGCCTTGGCTTTTAGCTCCTTGAGTTTCCTCTGCTTCTATTTTTGTTTCTTCTTGAAAGCCTTATCTTCCTCGTCCATTTCCTTGGGCTGTTTCAGGGGCTTCTTTTTGCCACCTATGGACCCATCCCCGCCATCCATCACCCTCTTCATTCTTCCCCAGATTTATTTATTTTTAAACACACATAAAAGGTTATTTTATGTGTATGAGTGTCTCCTTACATGTCCACATGTGTACTGAATACCTTCAGTGTTCAAGGAGATTAGATGTATCGGATCCCCTGGAATTAGAGTTATGGATGGTTGTGAGCTGCCATGTAGGTGCTGAGAATTAAACCTGGGTCCTCTGGAAGAGCAGCCAGGGCTCTTACCTAGCCCTTATTTGTTTTATTTTATGTGTAT
>JAQHUG010000235.1:1366474-1387516 GCA_028555095.1 Dicrostonyx torquatus | reverse complement strand
TATTCAGGGCAAAAAGCAGTGTATGCATAAAAAACATAGTTGGGGGAGGAAGAACAGTGGGACAAGCAAGCTTACAAGTCCTGCAGTGTTTATGTCCCCACAGGGTTCCATGTGACCAGCCATCAGACTTCTGAAGCTGGATACAGGATGTTGGTCAGCTGGCTCTCCCTACCATGCATATTCATGCACTGCTGTGCGGGTCACCCTCCAGGGTGCCTGTCACCTACTCCCTAGGGCAAGGGTGGGCCTGCATACTAACAACAAACTGGGGAGACAGAAGCACTGAGACCCCGAGAGTTAGTACAGTCTAATCTCAGCTGCTGGGGGGGGGGAGGTGGTCAGCAGCTGCCTGTCACTCTAGACATTGTATGCAAAATGACCACATGCAGCCTGTGGCTGCCTGTCCCATTTAGTGGCATGGGCACAGAGGCCTGGGAAGCAGGACCTGGGATCCTGGCACAGTCTAAATGCAGAGTCCTGGACCGGCGTGCGGGTGAGACTGACCCTGACTCGTTGACCACGGGCACCTGGTCGAAGCCCTTCTCCCGGAGAATGTTGATGGTGTGCTCACAGGTGACCGTGGGCAGCACAGTCAGTGGCGCCGACAGGCTCAGCTCTTGAACACGTAGATGCCACCACCTGAAGGAGTGGGCGGAAGAGGGCAGGGAAAGGCGGCATGAGTGTGAAGCAGGACATAGGGCCGTGAGAGAACCGCCGTGATGGGAAACTGGAAGGCCGCCGTTCCTGCTCATTCAGGAATGCCAGGGTCAGGCAGCACCTTACCAAGGCCTCTTCACGGAGGGCTCCTTCTTCATGAAACCCTTCTGCAGCATCCATTTGTCACTCAGGAACTTGGACCTGCAGGGTGAGGGTGTCACTGAGGCCTCTGTACCCAAATGGGAGGCACACATATGGTCAGAGATGAGTTTCAGAGGGCCTTGCAACTGCCTTGGGCCTGTTTTAGCATATGACAGAAGGATGGCAGAGTTCCAGGGAGGCAGAAAACTGAGGGTTACTGAGCATTGAGGTTGAAGGAACCAAGGAGGTTGCTTCTGGAAGCCTCTGTGATCAGTACCCCTCTTGTAAGTTCCTGGGCAGCCTCCTCCTTTGACCCCCAGGTCTGCCTAACAGAGGGAGCCTTTCCCATTCTGATCAAAGGCTGCTGAGCAGGCTACAGAGCTGTCAGGATCTGTACCGGGAGAAAGGCTAAGGGGCAGCAGCATGGGGCAGAGGCGGCCCCTGTTCCAGCACCGATAGGAAGTACATACTCATGCACTCTCGTATAAAATGATCAAGGGCTTCTGGCCCCTCGAGCACATGCCTGCACTCACACAAAGCAGAACCATGCACACACACACACACACACACACACACACACAGATGCACACACACAGGCCAGCCATGTGCACGGGAGGTGGGAGATGGATGGCCTCCTTGGTTGCTCGTCACCCTACCTGCAAGCCAGCGGGATGCCCATGCATCATGCGTGGCCCTGCCAGGCTGCCAGACTCAACACAAACATAGCTCAGAGGCGGTAGAGGAAGTCCAAGAGGTGAGGAACCACTCTTGCTGCCCACGAGGCCTGCTGCAGAGTAGCTCCCCCTAGTTCAGCCAGGACAGAGGAGTGTATAAGGGACACAACTGTCCACCATAGCTGTCACCATGGGCATACACACACACACACACACACACACACACACACACGCATACACACACAGGCTCAGGATAGAGCCACGCAAAGTGAACACTGGCTCTGAAGACATGGAGAATCCTGGGGCTAGCAGGCTTACAAGGCCCACCTGTCCGCTACCCTTTCCTAGCATCCCACAGTCAGCACTTAGGTGACAGCAGCCAGGAGGGCGACAGGGACTGGGGTGTGTCTTACATGTAGTTCCGTACAGAGTCAGGCAGGATGACCACACAGCGCTGTCCTTTCTCCAGCTCCTGGGCAGCCTTCACAGCCACAGCCATGGCGCTGCCTGAACTTCCACCTGCCAAGAGGACTGTTAGACTTGCCCACAGGCTTGTGTGTGCGTCCATAGATGAACACCATATGCGTGTATAACCCCCACACCCACAGCAATGCTCTAGAAGGATCTGTGGGAACCATTCAGGCATGCGTCTCACACATGCCCGTTCATGCTCTGGAAGGGCTCATGCATTCTCTGGAAGAATCTATGGGATCTCTGGACAGAAGACAGGCCTTAAGGGACCCTACTCCTCTGCATCTTCCTCCTCTAGGTCAATGGAACTCACATTTCATAAATAAACACTCACTGGGGAACTGAGGAGACCCCGGGACAAAGAGGTGAAACATGCTCGGTCAGAAGAGGGGCTCATGACGGGGGCTCCTGGTTCCCCAAGCTACAGCCTGACCCCAAACCAAAAGCCAAACAAGGACAACACATGTCTCACTGACTGCTCAAAGCCACCATGCAAAGCAAGTAGGTGACACCAGGTTCACTGACACTGACCATAGAGGGCCCTGGCCCTGGGACCTCCAGAGAGAGCCAAAGACACTGTGACACTGCCTCTCCGGTTGGGGCTCCTCCGGGCTCAGCCTAAGAAGGTGCAAGTCAGTCAGAAAGGTCAACCTGGTGCCTCTCAAAGAGGCCATGGTCCTGCCCCTCAGCTCTCAATCCCCAGGTTTCTACTTCTTACACTGAGTGCGAGAGGCGGGCATAAACTCCCTGAGTGAGAGTCCATGCCCCATGTCTCCTCTCCCTCCTAATGGTCATGCGGTGAGTGTGTGTGTGTGTGTGTGTGTGTGTGTGTGTGTGTGTGTGTGTGTGTGTAAACTCACTGAATGAGAGCCCAAGTCACAAGCCTCCTCCTAGTGGTCACGCTGAAAGTTCTCTTCAATTGAACGACTTGTTCCCAGGCTCCTAACAGTGTTTGGCTGTTGGCCAGGCCATGCTAGGGGCTGCTTGCCTTCCCCTGCCCCACTCCAGCATGACTCAGAACAGATGGGACCACACTTACACGGCCAGTTCAGGCACGCTTGGTATTCTCCAATTCTCAGGTCTAACTCAAGCTGCTGGGGTCTCCACTGCCCTGTGGTCAGGCAATGGTGCCCTGTTCACCCTGAAACAGGATGACCGGGGAACCCCTTCAGTGGGACCCAGCGTGCCCTAGCCTCGAGCTGCTGTAGACTGAGCCATCATTCCAGGGACAGGACTGTATATGAATGGGGGGACCCACTAGAGCTTGCCTCAAACACTAGAAGGGCAGATTGAAGCCTGGGCCCTGGGCCTCACGCTCTCCACAGATGACTCCAAGAGGCTGCAAAGGACAAGCAAACAGCTAAGGAAGGAAGAGCCTGGACAGACGGACGGGAAGGGGAGTCACTGCAGCCACACAGCCTCAGGATGTCCATGACGTCCACGCATTTGGAGTAGGTAGCACACAGCCTGCACGGTCCTCTACCCTGCCCCCCACAGGGCTCGCCCAGCCACTCACCACACAGCAGTCCCTCCTGAGCGATGAGCATGCGGGCAAAGGTGAAGGACTCCTCATCGTTGCTCTTGAACCACTTATCCACCACCTGTGGCAAGACCAGGTCATGGGCCTCAGCTCGGGTGGAGGGGCCTGGGGGCAGGGCAACCTCCCAGAAGACTCCGTCCCCTGGGTCTGCAAACCAAGACTTATGCTTTGCAGAGTAACTCAGACCACCCGCATCTCTATGGGTCTGGGGACCTCTGTTAACAGTGGCCATCCCACATCCACCCTGGCCATCCTTGTCCGTCCTTCCCATTGCATCTCAGAGGCCGTGTCGATCAGTGTCAGGTATGAATTTTTAAAAAATATTTATTTATTTATTATGTATACAATATTTTGTCTGTGTATATGCCTGCAGGCCAGGAGAGGGCACCAGACCTCATTACAGATGGTTGTGAGCCACCATGTGGTTGCTGGGAATTGAACTCAGGACCTTTGGAAGAGCATGCAATGCTCTTAACCACTGAGCCATCTCTCCAGCCCCCCCAGGTATGAATTTGAACATTGTGGTGCGCTTCTTCCTGTAACTGCACTCCCCACGTCGTCCCCTCAACACCCATTGGGTCAGCTAGAGTGCCAGAATGCAGAAGCAAGTTAAGGATCAACTCTGCCTGGGGGAGCACACTGGCCCAACCTACCCTCCTGTCCAGGACTGTTGGGATGAAGTCATAGCCGATCCCTTCCACCTCATAGGCTGTTTGATCCGTCTGGTTCAGCTCCTCAGGCTCCGCAAGGATGGACCCTTCTGGATCTACACCAATGATCTGCAGGGTGGGCAGTTTTAGTGCTCAGGTCAGGGAGAAATCTAACCCAGCCCGAGGCAGCTGCCATAGAAAGGATATTATTCCACTAATATCTGCCTGTTAATGACTGGCTCACGGGATGCCTGTACTAGCTAGTCCCAGAATCTCAGACAAGAAGCGGGAAGGTCACACCTTTTGGGGCTAAGATCCAGCACAGGGTATTTAGAAAGATTCTCCGTAGGCTGCTCTAGGAAGGGTCCCAGTCATGGGCATTTGGAGAGCCTTTGGGGACAAAGGACAGCTCTGGATACTGATATATTCCTGGAGGGTGGACAGTCTCATGGGGAGAAAATGCCCCTGTTTTTTGTGTCCCTCTTCATCAGGCCTGCTTCTAACCCAGTGGCTCTCAAGCTTCTTAATGCTATGACCCTTTAATACAGTTCCTCATGTGCTGACCCTCCAACCATAAAATTATTTTTGTTGCTACTTCCTAACTGTAATTTTGCTGTTGTTATGAATCATAATGTAAATATCTGATATGCAGGATATCTGATGTGCAACCCCCAAGGGGGTCATAACCCACAGACTAAGAGCCACTGCTATAACTCAAGACAATCTGGGAATGTCTCTGGTGGCTTTTGGGCTAATCTCACTCAGAATAGGAGCCCCCAGGACCCTGTGCTCCCCAAGTTCCTCCTGGGTGACTTGATACAACAAGACAGCAAGGCAATGAGAGAGGAATGTGGGAGGAAGCCAGTTTCCAGGCAGAAGGACCTCCCAGCCTGACGCCAACAGCACCGAGCCTCTAAACACAGCTCAGGCCACACAGGCAAGAGAGCAAGTCCAGGCCCACCCTCTCAGCCACCCAGTCTGTACCAGCATCACCCAGGTGCCACACTCACTTTGCACCCAGGGCACTTCTCCTTCAGCTTCCTGGCGATACCTGTGATGGTGCCACCTGTGCCCGCTGAAGCCACCAGCATGTCCAGTTTCCCTGGAGGAGAGAGGACATTCTCAGGTCACAGCTCAGTCAGCCCTCCACTCTGAATGACCATTGGTGGAAATACAATTAAGCCAAACTAGGTCAGGGAGATAAACATTGCCTGTTACTGCCTCCATCTGTGGACGGTATGCCCAAGGCATGGGCTGCTGTCTGTACTGTGACATTGGTCTTTAAACCACCAGTGTAGCTGATCTACAAGGATGGGTCACGGCTGGGCAGCTCAAAGTCTGGCAGAGGTAAGCTGTCAATAGTGTGCCTTCCTAGGTTGTCTGATTCTTGGGCGATTATAAACAAACTTGATTTTTCGGATACAGGAAAAATGGCTGAAGCTGAGAACTGGCCCAAGCTCTCTCATGCCACGGAGGGTCAGCTCAACCTTAAGCAAGCCTGAACTGGGCAAGCTCAGGAATGAAGCAATGTACACCAACTGTGTCTGCCAAATGAGAATTCTCACTCATAAAACCGGCTAAGCAAATACCCGGGCTTTTATGGGCCAGTTCCTGGGCACTGAACAAGTCTGCACACAGGTCAATGCCAACACTAGGTTCTAAGTGGGAAGCCAAGGGTGGGACCTTCCAGCACCTTCTCCCGTGAGTCCCTCTCACGGGATCTCACCAGCCCCAGGAGCTAGGCACTCAGCACATGTTCATGGTTCTAAGGAGCGTCATGCCGGTACTAGAGGAAGCTAACTACAACTATCGCCATGTAGCTCCAGGGGTAAGAAAAGCTGAATGTCAAATTCAATTCCCCGAGCCGGGCATATGGCGCACGCCTTTAATCCCAGCACTCGGGAGGCAGAGGCAGGCGGATCTCTGTGAGTTTGAGGCCAGCCTAGTCTTACAAGCGCTAGTTCCAGACAGCCAGAGCTATACTGTTTCAAAAAACACCAAAAACCAAAACAAAAGAAAAAAAAAGAAAAAATTAAATGTGAGCACACAGTCTGAACCACATGTCTGGAACACAGGCAGAGGCATCGGTGAAAGCCAAGAGGCCTCAGGGAAAGAATAGTGTCTCCAGAAACTCTTTCACAAAGATGGGTGTTTAAGCTGAGTTTGTCAAGGAGAGGGTGAGTGACTCGTGTACTCCCAGGCAACCACATTTGACTGAGTGTGATAGTTCTGTCAGCTTGGCACAACCTTGAATCTTGAGGGAAGAGAATCTCAGTGAGGGATTGTTTAGATCAGGCTGGTCTGTGGGCATGTCTTTGAGGAAGTATTTATTTATTTATTTATTATTTATTTTCAGTATCTTTGTGTAGCCCTGTATGTCCTGGAACCAGGTCTGTAGAGCAGGCTGGCCTCAAACTCACAGAGATCTGCCTGCTTCTAACTCCCTAGAGCTGGGATTAAAGGCGTGCGCCACCACTGCCGACTTGAGGGACTGCCTTGATTATATTAGCTGATGTAGAAAGATCCAGCCACTATAGTGACACTGTTTCTTGTGCAGGAGGAAGTCCTGTACTGTATAAGACCAGGGAAAGTGAACTGAGCACCAGGCATGCATGCGTGCTCTTCAGCCTGCTCTGGACTGTGGATGTCACATGACCAGCTGCTTCAAGTTCCTGCCTCCTTCACGGCTCCACAAGAATGAACCGGAACCTGGAACTGTGGGCTGAAACCAACCCTTTCTCCCCTAAGTGGTGTTTTGTCCTGGTATTTTATCATAGCAACAGAAATGAAACTAGAATAAGAAATGATTGCAAGGACTCAGAGGTTAAAAGCACTGGTTGCTCTTCCAGAGATCTTGAGTTCAATTTCCAGCAACCACATAGTGGCTCACAACCATCTGTAATGAGATCTGGTGCCCACTTCTGATCTGCAGGCAATAATGCAGGCAGAACACTGTGTAAATAATAAATAAATAAACCAAGAAGAAGAAGAAGAGGAGGAGGAGGAGGAGGAGATGATGATGACTGACTGCGGTCGAGGTGGGTGGAGGAGTGGAAAGCACACACCATCACACTGCTGCAGGATCTCCTCGGCCGTGTCATCATAGTGCGCCAAAGGGTTGCTGGCATTGCGGTACTGTGCGGAAGAAGAGAAAGACATTGAGGGGACGGAAATCACCTGCATCGTGCACAGACACTGGACAGTCAGTGCCACGCTGACCAACAAGTCCTACAGCAGCCTAGAAAACCTCCTCTCGGGAACCTCACATACAAGATATTAAAATCAGGTCATCACAATGTGAAATTAACCCAGAAGGGAAATGAACAGGGGGCAAGGCCTTGGGGTGCAGGTTCTTAGACATTCTGCATATTCAGAGCCCAGAGGGTCCTCTGGAAAGGTAACCCAACCTCACTGCTGACCAAGCACAACTGGGTGTGTCCAGTGGGAAAGCCAAAACCAAAGGCTCTGCCACTGAGCACCTCCCCAGAGGAAGTTCTGTCACCCTGCTCATGCTGGGCAGAGACCTGTCTCCCAACAGGGCCCCAGAGGAAACAGCACACTTGAACACAAATCCCTGACCACAAACTTGTCTCCTGGGGGAGCAGGAGTGGGGTAGGGGAGACACCTGACCTGGTCCAGAATGTGAGAATTGGGGATTTCATTCTTCAGTCGCCATGCCACTCCCACGTGAGACTCGGGGGAATCGAACCTCGCATTGGTGGGGGTCCTCACGATCTCAGCTCCCAGGGCCCGCAGCACATCCACCTGCACAGGGAAAACCATGCTTTCATCCCTGTGCCCAGGCACCAGCCTAATTGGTACCCTCCAGGGCCCTGCCCTTTCATCCATCCAGTATTCTGTCTGCATGTCTGCTGCAGGCCTTAAGAGGGCACCAGATCTCATTACAGATGGTTGTGAGCCACCATGTGGTTGCTGGGAATTGAACTCAGGACCTCTGGAAGAGCAGTCAGTGCTCTTAACCTCTGAGCCATCTCTCCAGTCCCCTCACCTTTTTTTTTTTCAGTCAGTAAAGAAAGGCTTTTATTAAAGGGTGAAGACACAGAGGGACACACACACAGAGAGAGAGAGAACAAGGCGAAGAGACTGTAAAGCAGGAGGGAGGACACTCTGAAAGCTAAAGCGCCACCCCTCCCCCCCAGCTCCCCTTTTTATTCATTTGATGCAGCAATAGCCCATCAAGTCATTGCCCTCCCACTGGCCATGCCCTCCAACTAGACACACCTTCTCCATGCTCATCTTCTCTGGCATCACAATAATGCAGCGGTAACCCTTCACAGCAGCTGCCAGAGCCAGCCCGATCCCTGAGGGTCACATGTTGAGGGTGAGAGGGGCCTGAGCCCAAGGCCTTGTGCCTCCCTGCCCCTGCCTGGGACATGACCCTGAAGCATGGAAGGACAAACGGCTCTTGTTCTGGGGAGGAACCCCACACTCCGATGGCGATCTTAGGGGAATTTATTCTGGCAGCCAGGTACACTTCTGAGGGTGAAGTGAAACAGAACCAGCTATCCAACCTTTGCCTCTTGACTTCCCTGCAGGTCTGCACAGGCCAGGGACTGTCAGGCTCTGCTCAGCCTCAGCTGGCCCTACCCTCACCTGTGTTCCCAGAAGTCGGCTCGATGATCGTGTCCCCAGGCTTCAAGGTGCCGTCTCGCTCAGCATCCTCAATCATCCGAAGGCTGATGCGGTCCTTCACACTCCCACCCGCGTTGAAGAACTCACACTTAGCCACTGAAAGCCAAACATGAATCAGAGGGGGGAGAGGACTCTCTGGCCCCCACGGATTCCTGCCACCCTCAACTACCCTGGATTTACCCCCAGGATGAGGGCGGGCCTGGGTGTTTGCCATTCTGGGCATTTCTATACCCATTGCCCCCCTCTGTACCTGGACACCCCCGCTGGACACCCCCGGTCATAGCTGGCCTGTGTCCCACCTGGCCTGCAGACCCATGGCGATACTTAAGTGAACGGAAAAGACAGTCAAGAACCCGCAGGCAGACGGTTAGCAGACATGTCCCAGCAGAATGAGTACAGGCAGTAGGTGTCTGGATTGGAGCCGATATACTCCTGCCAAGGCAGCCAGTTCAAGCAGCCCTAGACGGACCACCTCAGACCTGAGTCCCCGGAACCCCTGCCAGTTGCCCTAAACTCCACCATCTTGATAGCTTCCATCATCTTTGGTCAGTGAGCCCAGCCTTTCTGCTCAGCCCCACCCCCACCTGACATTGCCCCCCTCCATGCTGGACCCATCTTTACTCTTTAGCCTTCCTCCCCACCTCATGGGTGCTTCAGGGCTGGAGAAGCTACTTCCATGACAGCCAGGGCTACACAGAGAAACCCTGTCTCTTAAAACCAAAACAAACAGCTGGGCAGTGGTGGCGCATGCCTTTAATCCCAGCACTCGGGAAGCAGAGGCAGGCGGATCTTTGTGAGTTCAAGACCAGCCTGGTCTACAAGAGCTAGTTCCAGCACAGGCTCCAAAGCCACAGAGAAACCCTGTCTCGAAAAAACGAAAAAAACAACAACAACAAAAAACAAACAAACAAACAAAAAACAAAAAAAACTACACAGTGAAACATTGTCTCAAAAAACAATTAAAAAAAATATATACTGAGCGCTCAGGCTTTGCTTCTGCCTTTGACCTCTACAGAACCTTCCCAGGTAGGCTTTTTGACCCCAAGCCATCAGTTAGAGAGAGGCCATCTCCATCACCAACACACGTCCTGCATCCCAGAAGACCCCCTGCCAATACCGCCAGAGCCTCAGCTAGGGGTCATCCCAGGGTCCTGGTCCAGACGGAGGCAGTCCCAGCAGAGCCACTCACACAGCTCACACTTGAGTCCTGCATTCTTTGAAATCTTGTTGATTCTGACCATGGGCGTGTTTCCAATGTTCTTCAGAATATCTGGCAAAATTTTTGGAGATTTTGTCCTAAAACAGAGAAAGGAGGTCATTCAGAAACCAAAAAAGAATAGCAGTTGGAGGCTGGGCATCGTGGGCATTTAGGAGATAAAGAATTACAGAACGGCTCTGAGGAGAGAAAAATCTGACTCTGGGCTGAGGAGACAGCTCAGTGGTTAAAGCATCTACTGGACAAGTCTGGATTTGAACCCCTAGGATCCCTGTCAAATGTGGACATAGTAGTGTGTTTCTAAAACCCCTGTGCTCGAGCCAGAAAAGAGAGCCAGGAGCTGCAGAACCAGTAGGTGGTAGTGCACACCTTTAATCCTGCACTCAGGAGGCAGAGGCAGGTGGATCTCTGTGAATTTGAGGCCAACCTGGTCTACAGAGTGAGTTCCAGGACATCCAAAACAAAAGATAGAAGAGGAGGAGAAGGAAGAGGAGGTGGAGAAGGAGGAGGAGGAGGAGAAGAAGGAGGAGGAGGAGGAGGAGGAGGAGGAGAAGGAGGAGGAGGAGGAGGAGGAGGAGGAGGAGGAGGAGGAGGAGGAGGAGGAGGAGGAGGAGGAGGAGGAGAAGAGAACAGCAAGAGAGTCTCAAACACGATGGTAAGAACTGGTACCCAAGGTTGTCCCCCTGACTCCCACACGTGCATGTGTGCTATAGTACATGCACACACACACACACACACACACACACACACACACAAAACTCTCTGCTTAGCATCTTTTCTTTTACTACTGGAGAAAAATCTCTATCCCAGCTGGGTCTGTCATTCATCTTCAGGCTTCACTTACACTGCATAAACTTTACCCCAGTCTTCAAAATATAACCCTTAATTCCTCCCCTGGGTCTCAAACATTATAGGACCCCCAGAGTATCACTGAACACAGAGTATCACTGATACACTAACTGACCACATATGTCTCCTGTCTTGTCTCTCTCCCTGCCTTATAGGCCTTCAAGAAAACTCCCAAGTCCTCTGCCCCTGTACAGCAGCTCTTGCCTCCCCACTCTCTTCCTGGGAGTGAGTACTCCCTTCGTGCCAGGCCTGCTGCCCTGTCAGGTGGAGGTTTTCCCAATCATTATTTAGACATATATAGCTAAGGCTGGCCCCTTGTTTCTCTGTGGCAGAATTTCTCATCCTCTCTATTTTCAGTCTGTGCCTCCTCAATGGCTAGTTGGGTTAGCTTCTTTCAAAATTCATTAGATTATGTTTCAAATGGCTCTACCGCAAAGGCACTGACCATCTCTCGCAGACCGGATCACAAGACATCATATTCTACACTAGGCCAAATGGGACAAAACCCCCATGGGACAGTGTCATGGGTTCATGATACCAGTGGACTCCAAAGTCTCAAACTAAAAACAGCCAGGATCCTGTAATCTGAGTTAGTGCATGGGAGGCTGAGGCCGGAGGATTACTGTGAGCTCAAGGCCCAGGACTTGAGCTATGTAGGCTATGTAACCAACAAAGCCTGACTTTGAGATAAGAGACCCAGCCTCTGCCTAGAAAGTCTTCCCTGAGTATCCTAGCCCTCTGGTCCCTCCACCGCAGCTGACAGAAGAGCTCCTTCTTTCCGTTCAGTTCCCTGAACAACTGAGGTGCCTCCCTCTCAGGAGTGGGTCCTCACTGCTGACATCCAGATATCCTGCCACCTGCCAGTGGCACATACTCTTAGAGTCCCCAGAAGCCTGGTATTAAAGGGCTAGCAAGGCAGAAGTGGCACACAGAAACAAAAGGTCCAGTTGGGTAGTAGTGGCGCACGCCTTTAATCTCAGCACTCGAGAGGCGAGGCAGGAGTATCTCTGTGAGTTCGAGGCCAGCCTGGTCTACAGAGTGAGTTCCAGGACAGCCAGAGCTACATGGAGAAACCCTGTCACAAAGAAAAGAAAAGAAAAGAAAAGAAAAGAAAAGAAAAGAAAAGAAAAGAAAAGAAACAAACAAAAGGGCCAAGGCTGGGGCTGCTCATGTTTGCCCTTGGGGCCAGGGCTCTGGGCCAGTGGTAGGTCGAGCCTGTCTGCAAGGCTGTCCTGCAGCATTTCAATGGCAGTACAAAGTGACCAAAGCAGTTTCCAGAACAGTTCCTCTATGGCTCTCCCTCCACAGGCTCACGGGAGGCTGTGAGTCCATGCACTCCCTGCCTATCCCTAGCTGTACCCATCCACCCTGTGCCCCACACCCAGACTTCACGGCTGCCAGATTCCTGCCTCCCCGCCCCAGGCTTCTCACTCTGGAGCCAAACTGACTAAATAGAAGTCTCAGACACCTTTGGCCCCTGATCAGGGGAGGAGTAAGCAATCTGGAGTTCCAGGGAGGGAAGAAAAAGCAGCTGCCCGGGTGCCAACAGGCAGCAACAGGCTAAACTCCAGCCAGGTCTTCCACAGAGGCAGTCTTGCTCTGCAGGAGAGCTGGTCACGTTCCCTTCCAAGGCTGTCTTCCGTTGGGCTCAGAAAAGTAGAGATTGACTGGGACAAGTTAAAGAGCCCCTGACCCTCAACCCCAGGGAGGCCAGGCAGGGGTAGCATCGGGAGACAGGCTGGGAACTCAGGTGTGCTCACTCAGAAAGTTATCGGCTGTTTGTACAGGTGATGGCTCAGGTCTGTTACCCGGCCCAACTGCCTGTGCTTTGCCAGCACAGAACAGCCCCACACGACCTCAGAAACCCCAATTCGCCATCAAGGCTGCCTGCCCACCTGCCCCTCACTCTGAAGTCCCCATATCAGGAACCTCTGGAACTGGCTGGCTTGTCTCGCCCTGTTCAACATCTTCCATCTTTTTTTTTTTCTTTTTGTTTGTTTGTTTGTTTTTTTCGAGACAGGGTTTTTCTGTAGCTTTGGAGCCTATCCCTCTTCCATCTTTTTCTCTGGGGCCATACCAGGTTCCCCGAACCAGTACTTCCCTGCAGGAACCTCAGTTTAGTGTGTGGGCCTTCCCTCGGGCTCCCTCCCTGGTCCTCCAGTGACTTCTGGCAAAGGCAGAGCTAGGCAGCTGAGGACAAACCTGCCCTTTAGGGCTGATGTGTGCCACATACGTGTCCTAGCAAGGACTCCTCTGGCCAGCCCCCACTTGTCTCCTGAGCTCCCAGCACTGAAGCCCATTCAATTGGGCACAGCTTCTAGTTTGCATATCCCCCCCCCACCTTGAAAATGCTGCCTCCCACGACTGCCCAGTGCTTGCTCAGACTTTTGAACCAATAACCATAAATGTTGGTGGCCACACACAGGGAACAGGACTCTAAGATTTAAAATGCAAATCCCTTCATCCACTTGTTCTAATTTGAAGACATCAGACTAAGGAAATGAAGACAATTCTAAGGGCTTTTACAACAGGGCAGGAACCTGCATGGCGCCATCCTGGGAATTAGAAAGGGGCGTGACACAGTGAACGTTCCTGAGCCTGCTACTGAGTGACTGTGTGTGGAATGGCTTCTAATTTGAGTTCTTTCAAATAAAATCACGACAGATATCTATCAGTGCCATTGACAGTCTTTGCCCAACCATAAAAGGAACCCACCAAACACTCAGTACAACTCAGTACATATGAGCTGTGTAGAACAAAGCAACCTTGGCCTCTCTGAACCTGGTCTGCATCACTTCTATCCCCCTGGGATGGCCCCCACATGAATCACAGAACAGGGGTTCCCACCCTGAACCTGGTAGCTGTATGACCCCCATAGCCTTGCTCCACCCCTCAAGGAAATAGGCCCATCGTCTTGGGATCCAAGCCAAAGACTTACGGTGCTGTGTGGTAATGAGGGGAGTCTGTCATGGGCTTGCCCAGCTGCCAGGTACATCTGCTCGGGGTATCGGGTGGGATCCATAGGCGCTCATTGTCCCCCGAAGAGCCCTTCTCTAGGTGCCCTTTCCCTGAGTGCATCTCGGGGTGCTGAGGGCACCCTGCAGAGCCAGTTTCACACTGGGATGACCCTGAAGGCATGCTGGGATCTGTAGAGGGAGCAGAGATCTGTTGGTTTGGAAGTTGGCTCACACGTCCCCTGTGGGAGTGACACTCCCACTCAAACAAACCCAGCAAAGGTGGGAGAAAAGGCATAGGCTCCAGCTGCTGTGGAAAATAGTTCAGAAAGTTAAACAGAGAACTCCCATGTGATCCAGCAATTCAACCCCAAGGCAGAGATTATTAAAAAAACAAATGGAAATAGATATTTAGTGCACTCGTTCTCATGACAGCCTTGCGATCCAAAAGGTGAACACCACCCAAGGTCACGGATGAATGGATGCACAAAAATGTGTTCCGTCCATGCAATGGACTACTAACTATCCAGCCACAAAAAGGGGCTACAGAGATGGTTCAGCAGTTAAAAATGCTTGCTTTGAAGTCATCAAGAGTGGAGTTCAGATCTACGCACACATGTAACAAGCAAGACGTCCAATGCACACCCATTCACAGACACAGATAAGTAAATCTGCTTTTTAGAAATAAGAATGGATGGGCTCTGAAGACATGATGCTAAAGGAAAAAAGTCAATCACAAAACAAATTTCATTTCTAGAAATGCCCGGAACGACCAAATGTCCTATGAGTTGACGGATGTGAGGGACTCAGAACAGGCAAATCAATAGGAGCAGAGCATACAGGACATCAAAGGCAGGGGTGTGCAGAAAGAGCAACTGTTTAACGCATAGGGGCTTCTGAGATGATGAAAATACGCGAGACTGGTCCTATTTTCACTCTGTAGCTGTGGTCAAACACACTGAGGGGAGCCAGGGTTTATTCCAGGTACAGTTCCTGGTTACGGTCCATCGTTTCAGGGAAGTCAGGGCAGAACTTCTGCAGCTAGTCACATTATATCCACAGTCAAGAGCCAGGAGAAACAAGTGCAGCCATGTTGCCGGCTCTCACCTAGCCTTCTCGGGTCTCACACAGCTCCGAACTCCCTGTCTAGAGAATAGTGCAGCCCACTGGACTGGCTCCTCCCACATCAAGGACTAAACGACCCCAAGCCAAAGTGACCTAGGCAACAGTCCCTCTGTTGAGGCCCCTGATCAGGTGACTCGAAACTGTGTCGAGGTAACATTTAACACTAGCCAAAACTTTGCAGAGACAGTGACAGGCGTTGCGCCATACTGTGGATAAAGTGATAAGATACTGCCTCCATAGCACCTCAGACTGCAGTGTGGATTGAAATTGTTCAGAGGGCGGGTGTAGCTTGGTTGGAGAGGACATGGTAGCTGGCAAGTGCCAGGCCCTGGGTTTTATCTCCTTGTCCAAAAATAAATAAATAAAAGTAAATAAAATAAAACAAAAGAAAGAAAGAAATGTGTGTGTACCTATTAAGGACACATTTTCATATTATTATTCCAGAAAGAATGGAACATCACAGCTGCTTTTTAAAAAGTGTTTTAAAGCTGGGTGTGATGGCACACACCTTTAATCCCAGCACTCGGGAGGCAGAGGCAGGGGGATCCCTGTGAGCTCGAGGCCAGCCTGGTCTGCAGAGTGAGTTCCAGGACAGCCAGGGCTGTTACACAGAGAAATCCTGTTTTAGATTTACTAATATGTGTGGATGTTTGCCTGAATGTATATATGTGCACCGTGTGTGTGCCTGGTGCTCTTAGAGGCCAGAAGAGAGCGCCATATCCCCTGGAGCTGGAGTAATAGATGATTGTGAAGCCATCAGGGTCCTCTGCGAGAGCAGCCAAAGCTCTTAACCACTGAGCATCTCTCCAACATCCCCCAGCATTTGTTTGTCCTGGTGTTCTAAGTAATCTAAGCCTGATTTGGAGTCTGTGAGAGGTACCCGTGGGGACCCACCCTCCATGGACCTGGAGAAAAGACATTATGTTTTATGTACACTAACCCACAATTTACAACAAAGAAGAACAAGAACAGTAATCCCCAGAGGTGGAAGCAGGAGATTAGAAGTTCAAGGGCAGCCTGGGTTCCAGGCCAGCTGGGTGAAATTCTGTCTTGAAGGTGGCTGTTGGGGGAGGAATAAACTTCCTGTGTAAAACACAAGAGACAGAAGCTGATACTGGGTGCTCACAAGTGCGTTGTGGGCCCCAAGACTAGACAGCAAGTCAAAGGCTCCACTCCAGCAGAGAGGTGGGCTGATGTCTAACACCCTAAAACAGATGTAACCTTGCCCATGGGGCACTGAACATCATGCCTGAGGCTAGCAAGAATCTGGCGTTCAGTCTTAACCTGTGTTGCATAGACTGTAAAGAGGAAAAGAGAGGCAGGGTCAAGCACTCCCAGCTGGGGTCAGGAGCCCCACTTGGCCCTGTCCCACCTCACTAGTCCCCTTGGTGGGCAACTAGCTTTAATCAAACCTGCCTAGGCAGGCGGCTCTGCAAGGACTCCTCTCCAGAGCGCCCTCCTGCTGGGCGCCACTGGTTTGTAGAACTCCCCAGAAAGCCATTCAGGCACTGGTCACCCGATGCCATCCTTCAAGGTATTTTAGCAGAACGGGAAGTCACCCGGGCGATCCGAACCAGAACTCGCTTTGGAGAGCACTCCCCAGGGCATCCTGCGTCCCTCCCCGCCCTCACCGAGAGGCTACTCTTCCAGCGGGGTTTACCGAGGGACGTCGAATTCCCACACACACCATCTGGCCACTTGACATGCGGAAGGGGCGATTGGGGACAGTGTATGGCAGTGACGTGAGAAACCCTTGCCAAGTTGCAAGTTATATAGCCCCAATCTACCCTCCCGCCGCCCATCACCCCCGCTGCCGCACACTCCCGGACCCGAGCCAGGTTCCGCACCAGGCACAGAACCTGCTCTCCCGCGCAGTAGCCACCTCATGCGCGCCACTACTTCAATATTTACCCGACCCGGCACCAGGGCCCAAAAGAACAATTTGCGAAACATCAGTCTCCATCCGAAACAGGGAAAATCGATGACCGGTACCAGAGCAACGCGTCACCCAAGAACCTGGCTCCACGCTCCGAGACGCGTGGCCGTGGGGTCCACACGTGGGTACTCAGCTTGGGGTTGTGAGGAGGTCGATGCTTGTGGGAAGGGGGCAAGGGACACAGGTCTCGGCAGGGCAACGGGGACCGCAGAGTGCTCCCGGTGGAGTTACACAGACTTTAGCGCCCGGAGCACCCGACTCGCAAGCTGGCACAGCTCTGAGCTTCCAGGTGCAGCTGATGCCAAGTCCTCGCGCAGGGGTGGGGAGCTCCCGCGGGGCACTGAGCCGCAGCGAGAACCTCGCTGCGCGGGACTCAACGCGTCCAGAACTTACCTGGACTCAGATGCGGGAAAGCTCCGGCTAGGTTAGGTTGGAAAACGCGCAAGAACCGGGTCAATGCTCAGTTGGGAACCCGGGGCGGGGGAGGGGGGTGACCGGTCTAGCACCGACCCCGCGGCTCAGAGTAGGAGCACGCGATTGGCTCGGGGACGGGGGCGGAGGGCCTGTACCCGCCAATCCCGGGCCGCAGAGCGGCCGCCCACCTACCCCACCCCCACATAACCCTTCTCCTCCCCACCCCCACTCTGCCTCCGCAAAGGGCCCGCTGGACGCCCCACCTCCACACTCGGGCGTCTTTCTGTTCTTTGAGAAGTCAGGGAAATGCGCTCGAAAGTTCGGAGAGCTCTGCCGTCTGACAAAGGTTTGTCGCCCGGCACCAGAGGTGGCCCCTGTTCTGTGCCCAAAGGTTTGCACCCTGCAGCACAGTTTGGCCGAGTGTCAGACAACCTCTTTTTCCAGGACCTGTTTCGCCCGAGGACGTGCCTCGTGAGGTTTCCTGGCTTGGTATGCTCGGGTCACTCATCGCTGCACTGCCTGAGGCTCACTAAGCAGCAGGCCTGAGGGGTCTGGGCCCGTGATGCCACGGGAAGGGCGCCCCAATATCGATGTCCATCCTTAGGAGGTAAAAATGGGCGTGATGGGGGTATGCCTGGAATCCCCGCTTTGGGGATGGCATCGAAGGAGGAGGATCTCCAGTTTGAGATCGAACTCAACCTGGGCTATATAGACTCCTTCTGAGGGAAAATTAAAAAACAAACACATACTCATAAGTGGCTTTTAGACATAAAGCAAAGAAAACCAGCCTACAATTCACAATTCCAGAAAACCTAGACAACAATGAGGATCCTAAGAGAGATGGATCTAATCTACATGAGAAGTAGAAAAAGACATCTCCTGAGTAAATTGGGAGCATGGGGACCATGGGAGATAGTTGAAGGGGAGGGGAGAGGAAGAAAGGGGAGCAGAGAAAAATGTATAACTCAATAAAATCAATTTTAAAAAAATCTTAAATAAGCTGATTTTGACGAGTCTCCTGTGGCTAAGTAGGCGATCTCAGTTTTATTTGTTTGTTTGTTTCTGTTTATTTTTTATTTTTATTTATTTATTTTGCTTTTCAAAAAACATTTGTTTTGCCTGGCTGTGGTGACACACACCTTTAATTCTAGTACTCAGGAGGCAGAGGCAGGTGATCTCTGTGGGTTGGAAACCAGCCTGGTCTACAGAACTAGTTTTGGATAACCAAGGCTGCACAGAAAAACCCTGTCTTGGAAAAAGAATAATATACATTTAAATTTTGTTTTTTGTGCTTGGGCGCTATTGCAGGTACATATGTTGGGCAGTGTCCATAGGAACCAGAAGAGGATGTCATATCCCCTGAACCTGGAGTTACAGATTGCTGGGAGCCACCCTGTTGGTGCTGGGAACCGAACCCTGAGTCCGCTAGAGAGTGGTCAGTGCCCTTAACTGTTTAGCCATTGTGGAGAGATGTTTTTAGCTTCTTGAGACACTGTGGCTCCAACTCCGGTTCTTCTCGCCTCCCCAGAGATGGAATTGAAGATCTGGGCCA
Source organism: Dicrostonyx torquatus (assembly GCA_028555095.1). NCBI lineage: Eukaryota > Metazoa > Chordata > Mammalia > Rodentia > Cricetidae > Dicrostonyx > Dicrostonyx torquatus. Next base: position 1,368,684 of record JAQHUG010000235.1, on the reverse strand, counting down.
CCAAGCACATCTGAAGATATCATTTGATCAAAGGGACCACATCTTGTTCTAGGGGGAAATCTTCTGGGCTGGAAACTACAAGTGCCTGGGGCAAGAGCAAGGTGGGTCTGAGAACTGGGTGCCAGCGGGGAAGGAGGCTGGAGGGAAGGGGAGGGATGGAGCCTGTGACTAGATCTGATCAGCATGGGCTTTTTGTTAGAAGGGTTTTAGTAGGCTGAGGTGTTTTGTTTGTTTGTTTGTTTTGTTTTTTGGCTCCCGGTATAACTTATTCTGTCATACTAAAGGCAAGAACACTAACAGGAATTTCCAGGAACCCATCTCCTGAGTTCCTGAGTGTTGGCCCATATTTATAAATCCAGGTTGTGGAGTTGGAGAGATGGCTCAGTGGTTAAGAGCACTGGTTGTTCTTCCAGAGGCCCTGAGTTCAATGCCATCACCCACATGGCAGCTCATGATCTGATGCCCTCTTCTGGTCTGCAGGCGTATATGCAGACAAAGCACCGGTATACATAAAAAAAAAAAATTAAGAAAGAAAGGAAGGAAAACGAGCCGGGCGCGCATGCCTTTAATCCCAGCACTCAGCACTCAGAAGGCAGAGGCAGGTGGCTTCATGAGACTACAGAGTGAGTTCTGGGACAGGCTCCAAAGCTACACAGAGAAACCCTGTCTCGAAAGAAAAACTAAAAGAAAAAAAAAAAGAATCAATCCAGGTCTTAGGGGATGTGATTTGATTACATCCACGCTAGTGGCTTAAATCCATGATGATAGATGTCCTTACGAGACCCTGGGGTGATGTAGACAAGCATTGAAGTTACAGGTGGACAAGACTCGAGCAGCCAGGACTGCTTGCCCCTGGCCGGCTGCCATCTCAAGCAGAGGTTTCCAACAGCCCCCTCCCCACCGCTCTGTGTGTGTGTGTGTGTGTGTGTGTGTGTGTTTGCATTTCTTTCCCATGCAAGTGGGGGACAAAAACGCGTTTAAGTTTTAAATCAAGTTTCTGATAGTTTGTGTAGTACCTCGTTTTGTTTAAAATTGACAGTCATGGGGCTGGAGAGATGGTTTAGTGGTTAAGAGCATTGCCTGCTCTTCCAAAGGTCCTGAGTTCAATTCCCAGCAACCACATGGTGGCTCACAACCATCTGTAATGAAGTCTGGTGCCCTCTTCTGGCCTGCAGGCATGGAAATATACAAAGAATATTGTTTACATAATAAATAAATAAATCTTAAAAAAAAAATTGACAGTCGTGACCTAATTTCAGACTGCCAGGGGTGGGAAAGAGTAGGGAGAAGTTCCAAGAGCCTTTCATGTGGACTTTTCCATTGTGTCCCCCACCCCACCCCACCCCCTCTCTCTTTCATGCACACATATTCTATCACACACTCTCACACACGTTCTCTCACATACACATACTCACACACTCGTACACACACGTGCACACACATACTTGTGCCATCCGAGCTGTTGAAGCAAGCTGCAGGCAGGCGAGACACTGTCCTAATTGGCTCCCTGTTGCTGTGAAAACACCATGATCAAAGCAACTTGTGGAACAGCGGGTGTGTACGGTTTACAGACTGTAGTCCGTCTCTGACGGAAGCCAGGGCAGGACGTCAAGGCAGAAACCTGGGTGCAGGACGGATGCAGAGGCGAGTGATGCTCACCGATGTGCTCAGTCTGCTTTCTCATAGCACTGAGGACCACCTGCCCAGGGGTAGCATCACTCACAATAGGCTGGCCCTTCCCACATCTGTCATTAATCAAGAAAATCCCCCACAGGCCTACCTAAAGGCCAATTTGATGGAGGCATTTTCTCATTGGGGGTTCCTTCTTCTCAAATGACTCTAGATTGTGTCAAATTGAAAAAAAATAAATAAAACAACAACAATAACAACAACAAAAAACTAGCCAGCACAGTCTTTTTTTCCATTCAATAGTTGTTCATTTCCTAAAAACAGGACCGCTTCCTAGATCCACAATGCACCTGTCAAAAACAGGAACTGGGAGGCAGAGGCAGGTGGATCTCTGTGAGTTCCAGGACAGCCAGGGCTACACAGAGAAACCTTATCTCAAAAACTAACACACCCCGCCCCGCCAAAAAAAAAAAAAAAAAAAAAAAAAAAAAGGAACCTAAAGTGGTCACAAACTGCTTGTCATTACCCAGAGTTTGCCAGTGGCCCCAACACTGTCCTCTGCCAAGTCCCTGGGTTTGTGC
>JAQHUG010000235.1:1349041-1364200 GCA_028555095.1 Dicrostonyx torquatus | reverse complement strand
AAAAAAAAGAAAGATGCAGCTTGTGGTGCAGATGTAACCTCGGGACTCATGGCAGGAAGCTTGCAGATCAGCCAGCCTGGAGTGCAGAGAAACAAGGAGACCCCGACTCAGCAAGGTGGGCCAGAGGAGACTCTGCTTCAGTACGGTGGAACCAACTCCTGAAAGTTGTCCTTGAATCTCCACGTGTGCCATAATGTGTACACCCACCACAGGCAATAACTAAAACAGAAAAACTTCATGTTGGAGTCCTCTTAAGATGGACTTGGGGGTATGGTCATTGAGCTTCTTTGGTCCTCTTCCCAAGGTAACCACATTGAATGAAAACCCCTTTTCTTGTCACTATTAATTTTAATTGGCCTATTGAGTATGGGCAATCAGTGGTCTGTTAGAGCTGTCAGACCCCCGACTGTGAACCTAACTTGGGTAACAGTACGCGATCAGCCTTGCACTAGGCCACTGGAGGTAGTAGCATCCCATGTCTGGGTCAGGATACAAGCTGTCCGTGTTCCTATGGCAGAAACTTAAAGGTCACTTTTCCTAAACCCCAACCTTTCACTTGAACCTACAGCTGTGTGACTAGAGGGGGTAGAGGCTTGCTGTGTCTTGTGGACTCAAAGGTTGAGGCAGTAGAGGTGACAAGCGTCCAGAATTTGCCAGATGTTTCATACAGGACTCTTGTATAAGGTGGGCTTGGGATGTGTGTTGAAGATCCTCACTTTCCCTAGCCACCTACGTTAGTCGCTTTCCTTGCAGCTTTGATAATGGCCAAAGTAACCCAAAGGCTCTTGGTTTGAGGGGACTTGAGGTCCTCATGGTGGAAAAGGTACAGTGGCAGGGGCACCATAGCAGTGGGAATACGCAGCTCAGAGGGCACAGCAAGCCGAGCTTGGCCAGGAGCTCTACCTGTCAAGGTCCGCCTCCAGCGATCATCTCCCTCCTCTGTTGAGGCTTCACCTCCGACACAGTTCCACAGCCTTCAGCAGCACCAGAGCAAGTATTCAAACACAGGAGCCCCTGCGGATGTTCACAGGCTCACATGCAACCCTATCACTCTTGAGGCTTGAACTGTCTTTACTGACGGGGCAGCACACACTTCAGCATCACCCTAAGTGCCAATGGTGTCCATGGAACAGACTGGGGTAGTACTACCTCCTGATGTGTGATGTCTGGGGGGAGACCCATGTCCTTCCACCGCAAGGCATGGTCTGGACACATGGGAGTGGACACCCACAGTGGCTTCCTACCCTGGGTGAAGAGCTGGCAGGATACTATGTAAACTTCCAGAATTGGCTGCAGGTTACTCAGGATGGTACCTGACTCAGGCCTAGCAAGGCCACCGCCTGTTTATACCCATCACAGTATCTAGATAGGCAGCAAGGGTACCCTAGCTCACAGCACAAGCGGTTTAGGGAAAGACACCACACAGGAAGGCGTTGGACAAAGGTGAGCGTTCATGGGGGCTCTGTGGCAAGTCAACACAGCCAGCCAGTCCCACCAGGACTGCATCCAAAGGTATCGCTACTGACACCAGGCTTGAAGACACAAGTCATGTGATCCTAACAGGTCCCAGGCTACACCTCACCCCTGGACATACACCAGAACAGCTTTCCTAATGAAGCTACCCCTTGCCTGCTGTGATCCTATGTCCTCAGTCTTGTTTACAACCCTCAAGGGCATGGGACTAGCACTTTTAGAAAAGAAATTGCAGGGGCTGGAGAGATGGCTCAGCAGTTGAAAGCACTGTTCTTTTAGGACTGGGGTTCAACTCCCAGCATCCACACGGCTGTCCACAACTTCACACATAAATCATTTAAAAAGAAATCGCAGAGACTTTCCAAGAAGTCACACCAATACTGTATAATCACTACAAATTTTATTCAGAAACCCATCTTTGTTTTTTTTTGTTGTTTTTTAAAAAAAAAATCCCATTATGAACTGGCTTGTCAACCAACTACAACACTGTCTAGCAGACACACGGTAAAAACAGCTTGGCTCAGAATCGCCCAGATCTCTCGCGGTCTCTTGACCGCCTCCTGTCGCGCTCTCGTCCTCCACCACCTCCACCTCCTCCGCCACCACCACGCCCACGGTCTCTGGATCGAGACCGCCGTTCCCGGGATCGGGACCTGGATCTATGCCTGGATCAATGACAAGAAAACAGCATCAAAGAATAGCACTGAGAGCCCTAACTACAAAGTGATGAACTAAGAGATGAGGCCAGTAGCTTCCAAGCCTCAAGGGTAGGACACACCCCAATTAGATACTATCTTTAGGAAGGATGCATCCCCAAACTAAATGTGTGTGCTATGTTCAGTATCCTGTAACTTAGAACCAACTGAAATGCTGTGGGAAAAGAGGCACAGAACAGAGGCAGGCTGGGCAGCAGAGAGTCCTGGATGCACACCCAGAGGACACCCACACTGACTTGCTGTGCACACACAACCCTTCCTTCTCCAACCTGACCCACTCCTTAGGAATGGCTAGGCAGAGTCCATTAGGTTGATTTTTAGAGAAAAAGAGTTGCTTCTTGCTGACAATCAAAGCAATCTCAATCTCTAGTTCCTGAACTATGTGTAACAGGAGAGGGAGAGAACTATCTAGAACCAGTGACCTCGACCATCCTGATCCCTGCTTTGTGACACAGGGCCAGGAACAAGAGTACAGTGCCCACCTGTCAGCAATACAGCAAGATGGCCCAATGTATGCAAAACCAGACAACCTGCAACATCAGAAATCCCTGCAGGCATGCGCAGCTCTGGAACACAAGTGCCTCCCTGTATAGCACGGGGCAGGCTTCTCCCAAGCATTTTTGTATTTGAATAACGTCCCAGTCCCAGGCCCGGTTTTTCTTTGGCAATGGGGAGCCTCCCACTTCACCATGCACCCAGGACTCACTTCTTGCGCCGGCGTCCATACAGCTCCCGTCGTAGCTCTCTTGAGATAGGCTTCAGATGCATGAAGTTGCAAAAGCCCCCTCTTGTGCACTCCCTGTGGGTCAGATCCAGATATGTTATGCTGTGCCCACGCTGACTGAGCTCCACCCACCAGAGTTGTGCTTATGCTTACCCCATCTCATACTGGCGGCAGCAGGCTTCCCTGAAGTCGGTCACTGGAGATAGCTCTGCATGGATTGGTTGCCCATTAAACCAACGGTTATTCAAGTCGATCACAGCTTTCTCTGCATCCTCCTCACGTCGAAACTGAAAAGCAAAATAAGGGCTTTGCCACTCTACTCCTGTGTTGCTAATGTTTAATTCTCCACCCCACTATTGTTACACACTCACTGAGCAAAACGCTTATGGGCTGATGCAGTAAAACTTTGCCAATCCTCCTCATGATAGACCCCAGGACAGCCGAAGACTGCACAAAAGTGCTGCCTATCTTTTCAAACCCAATCCATGAAGAGCAAATGTCAGACTGTTCCCACGGGAGTCACTTCAGAAAAAGACAAAGGACACAAAGCTGTGCCAGCCCAAGCAGCTTCAACTCCAGACATCACTCCTCACTAGGGCCACAGCCACCAAGACGCCACCTCACCATACCCCACTGGTCTGTACCTTGACATACACGTTCCCCACCAGGTGGTCTCCTAGGTTGTCACAGACATTCATCTCCTCAACCTCTCCGTACTTCTCTTCCATCTCGGTGAAGACTTCCTGAGGGGGAACAAGGGTTGAGGAGCACTGTGCACGGCCCCGTCTCTCATGGCCGCCCTCCCACCGGTGCCCAAGTGCTCACCTCGAAGAACTCATCATAGTGCTCCTGCATCTCCACATCGCTCACAGCACCTGCAGTCAAAGACACCCAGCTGGTGAGAGCCCTGTGGCCTTGCTGTCCTCAAGCTCAACTGCTACAGTGACTGTCTAGAGGACGCCAGGCCAGAGCTGCATGCTACAGGAGCACCGAACTGCTTGTGTGATTTGGAGTTGCTGAGATCTTAAAATGCCCACCATAGCCTCAGTCCTGGCTACCAAAACCACAGCCAGTTTTATAGTAGGTACCAAAAGGGTCACACAAAGTCCAAGGAAAAAGGTGACTTTCGGATTCAGACCTTTTAAAATAAAAATGCCTTCCTTAAGACTGGAGGCCAGATAAATACACTGATTTCCCCTTTATTAGGTCAAAATGGAAGCTGAAACCAGGGTGAGCAAGAGCTCATGTGCCTTTACACACTGCCAACACTGAATGCCAAACACTTCCTTCTGATGTGACTGAAACCCAAGCCACCAGCTTTCAGCATTTTGGATGTCTCTCTATACAGTTAGACCTTGTTGAAGGTGTTCCCAACCTCTGCACCAAGTTTACCCTCCATAAGCCATGCAGAAAGTGAAGTCACGGCTGGTCACGAGCACTTGTGCCCAGTTGGTCTATCCCAACCATCATTCCCTCAACCTCACAGAACTGGATGTCAATAGTCATGTTCCAAACACTTGAGCGAGAAGGTGGAAAGGGTCTGGCAGGGTTTGGGGGCCGAGCTGTCCAGCTTGGGTCGTCAATCAACACCTTCTGTGAGCCATATTCCTGGATGAGCTTACAGGTAACTTGTCTCTTCTGGCACCACACCGAGGGCACCTGGCTCTGGTGTCTGAAACTAAGGCCTAGCCTAGGCTCTGGTTCTGATAACTTCAGCTTTCTTTCTAACCCATCCGGGATTGTTTTAGTTATTTTGAATTTCGAGGAAATGATTTGGCCTGAAAACCCAAATTTTATTGAAATGTGACAGGAGCCTGTCCCATATATGGTACCTGACCAAGCCTTTAGGGATGCCCCATCCTTCATGCCCGAGAAGGAACAGGTCATAGGCAACAGCAAATGGCTGAGAAGCCTGCTCCATAGGCAGATGATAGCAGTGAATATCAAGGCCTTCTGGATCAGGAAATCCGGAAGGAAAACACCCCTAATTTGGTGATGGTTTAAAGCTGACTACTGGCCGGGCGGTGGTGGCGCACGCCTTTAATCCCAGCACTCAGGAGGCAGAGGCAGGTGGATCTTTGTGAGTTCAAGACCAGCCTGGTCTACAAGAGCTAGTTCTAGGACAGGCTCCAAAGCCACAGAGAAACCCTGTCTCCAAAAAAAAAAAAAAATCTGACTACTTACTCTGTTCCATTTCCCATCAGTCAAAACGACCCAAAAGGCCGAGACTAGCACACCAAGTAACTGATCAGACAGAACAGCATGTATTTTAAATACAACTTTAAAAAATTACTTTTCTTAAAGAAATACTATTCTTTTTTTAAAAATATATTTTATTTTTATTTATTATGTATACAATATTCTGTCTGTGTCTGCCTGCACACCAGAAGAGGGCATCAGATCTCATTTCAAATGGTTGTGAGCCACCACGTGGTTGCTGGGAATTGAACTCAGGACCTCTGGAAGAGCAGGCAATGCTCTTAACCGCTGAGCCATCTCTCCAGCCCCAGAAATACTATTCTTAAAACTGAGATTTATATTCAACTTTATTCTGTGTACCTGGAATGTATTTTTCTACAAATGTCAAGGTGATAATCTGCTCTAAAATGAAGAGTTAGTTTCATTTACTTTCCACAACCTGGACTTTAGGACTGGAAGATTTAGTAAGAGCTGAAAATTCAGTTTACAGTATACCCCCCAGACATACTGTGCATTGCAAATAGAGACAGAAAATACAACCTCCTGTCATTAAGCAGAGTCCCCAATTGAACCAGCAGACAAAGAACAATCACTGTTACCAACCAGTTTCCATTTGCTATACCCCAGGGCAGGGATGAGAACAAACGTTACTTAATAAAGCCACACATAAACACCTCCCTCCTCCTATACAGACCTTACTTCTAAGAATAAAATGAGACCACGTATTTAAACCAAGGATTGCCAGGTGAATGCTATCTCAATTTAGAGAGTGCTCTATTGTCAGGTCAGGGTTGGCCACCACAAACACCCAGCACTTTAGCAGGGAAAACACGAAAAGCCCAATTCACAGACATGTGCACCAGAGGCCTCCCAGCCTGGCCAGTTCCAGCAGGTGATTACCCTGGGATCATTTATTACCCAGGGTAAGCCAACCAACAGATGGAGGTTGTGGTCAGGTGTGCTGGATTTAGCTGTGGCCACCCAAGGGGAGTCTACCTTGGTTTGGACACGACTGCATCCCCGTGCTCCACTGTAGAACAGTTATAACTAAATACAGTAATTCCCAGAACACAAATCTGCAATGTTGATTGATACCAGTTTAAGCTGTTGCCCCATGAAGTACCCTTCATTACCAAATGTAGCACACTACCTTCTGAGGCTGGAGGTGCTACCTATGCAAAGTGGGTGGCTGGACCCTGAGCATCTCTTCTGGGAGTGCTCATCTGCTTAGCACACCTGTGGGGGTGCAGCGGGAATATTCGGATCAGTGTGAGCTGCAGACCCTCACCCGGGAAACACTCAGAACAAGGCCCTCATGTAAGAACATGACCTCTGACGTGCAGAGTTTATGGAAACGAGGCTAGTGAGAGATAAAATCTGAACATTTCTAAGCAATTTGCACTCAAGTTCCAGAAAGTGAGAGCCATTCAGATGCCACTGCTCTTCAGAGGGAAGAGCAGACCTCGAACTCAATCCCAGTGCATCCCAGGGTGACGGTCCAAGTGCGGAGGGAGCAAAGAGCAGCAAGTCCCAACTACTTCAAGGGTGCCCTTGCCAGTCCTGTCATCCTCTGACTAAGGGACAGGAGGTCAGCTCTCCAGCAGGTCAGTGGGGACAACAGCTCCTGTCACTTCTAGGAAGGCGGTTGTTGACACTAGCACAGCAGACCAGGTGGAGTGGACACTGAGCTCTGACACGCAAGCCCAGGGGACCAGGGAAGGAACTTGTATGAACTTACAGCGCAAACCGTCAGCAGACTGGGAAGAGTTTTGAGGGTTACGGTAAATGTTCAAGAGGGCAATGGTCTGAAATACAAAACGCAACAACTTTATATTATGGAAATTAAATGTACACACTTAACCGGTTGCCTGTGACGATCGCTTCAGTTGAGTCGGTGCTGAAAAGAGAGCAGGTTATTTCCCTAGAGCAGAGGTGTCCCCTTAGTTGGTGGCTGTCTTGAACTACGCTAACACTGCAGTGCTGGGAGATCTCATGAGATGCTAATATCGCACTTCTGCCCACAGCGGACTCTCCACTGCCAAGTGCCAGCCAAGCGAGGATGGCACCGGCTCTTAGCTGACAGAGACTAAGAGGAAAAGTGCTCGCACCTGCGACGAACCAAGCGCTGTACCAGAAAAATACAATAATCTCATGTCATGAAATCTCCGCTTCCTAGAGGAAAAATTATAATGATGAAATAAAACCCACACTTACTGGGCAACTTACCTTAATATTCCTACATTTTAACTTTACAGAAAGAACTTAAGGAAGGCCAAGGTTCAGTCACTGTAAAGCCGCAATCGGCTACCCGGGTTAAAACCCGCTTCCTGTGGGCGGACACTCTCTTGACAAATGTTAGTCGACAGGAGAGGCCGGCCAGTGACTTTCCCTAGAAGCGCCTCCTGAGCGCGGCCCCTGTCAAGTTCTGGCTGTGCGCCACGCGGTTCCAGCACCGTGTCCTGTTTGCAACAGCTCTATGTCAGCAGCTCAGAGCCAGCGTTATGTCTCAATTAAGAGTGGGCTCTTGAACACCATCGTTTAAAAAAATTTCTCCAACTGTGGGACTTACAGTGTGAGCCGTCAGCCGTCTGTGCACTGTTTTGGGGATTACGATAGATGTTTTGAATCAAGATGGTCTGCGGGGAAGAAAAAAAAATAAAAAGGGGAATTCTACTGGCTGCTGTGCATATATCAGACAATTGCAAAGAGACAGTTTGTTTGCAAACGGTTAACGTTTGTTTGTTTTTTTTCTCACAAGTCAGACACTTGTGTCTTGTGCCAAGTACACCAAAACCATCATATTATGAAAACAGAGTTTGAGCAGTGACTTGGGTCAAGTCAGCCAGCAACCAAGAAGGAACTGTATCTGTTGTTTTGAGTGGTCCCCGTTACCAATGATAAAGTGCTTTAATACAAGATAAGAGAACACTAACACTTTCTTGTACTTCAAGCCAGCACACACAAACATATTGAAAAGTCACATAATAATCATATTCCCCACACAGTATCTCTCTTAAACAAACGCATACTTCAACTGTATGCAGTACTCAAGGTCTCTGGTCTCTTAGCAAAACAGCCACGCCAGTTGTCTTGGATACCTGACTCTTATTTACACTTTCTTGGTGGGTCTCTGTTTACATAATACAATAGTTAAAACATTTGCTCTTTTGCGATCCTTCTTTTAAGGAAAAAAATCCTTTTAGCCCTTGTGCTTTAAACTGGATCAGGCAGACTTGAAACCTTACACTGTACCGTTCTTCTTAAAATCAAGTTGTCTGAAAAAACAAACCATGTTTAAGTTAGTAAGCTAATATAGTACATCAATCTCATGTCCACATGACTACGAGCTTACAAAGAAACCCACCCTGAATTACACTACAATTATGCTAGCCAAGAGACTGTGTGGCTAGAGCACAGTCTCTCAACAATGTGCTAGAAAGAAAGCAGTTCTAAGTGATCCTCAGACCAGTGAGCTCGGCTTCCGCCTGTGCTTAAAGGGTGTAAGGCGAGGAATAGTGTTTGGGACACGTTTGCTGCCGGAACCCACCTGGGAGGAAGGCTGACCACACACCCTGAGCCACTGAATTAAAATAGTTCTCTACCACCCTGGGTCTGCGAGAGGAAGCCTGGTCCCTGCAGGTCTCCCCAGTACTGAGGCATACAAGGGCTGCTCACCGTAAGAAAGCAATGTAAAGGGCAAGCTACAGTTACCTCTGACTAGTCAACCAAACCCAAAGGAGGGAATTATTGTAATGCTGAGCTCATTACATTGTATGGGGCTCCATCCCTCTTTGCTTTGTTCTAGGACAGTGCTCAGGCCACAGGAGGCCACTGTGGGACAGTAAAGGCTCATAGAGGACTGAGAACAGTCTTTCTGCCCTACCACCTCACATGCCTCACAAACATACTAAAGACATGCAGATTTAGCAGCCAATAACCATTGGGTCAGGTGGGAGTTTGTTACTAGTTAAACATCATACTCATAACACAGCTTAAAGCAGGTACTTTAACAGTATGAACATTCACAAAGAGGGTCACTTTGAGGGTCATTAGAGGACAGACGCCTTCTACACTAACCATAGCAGTACCTGGGGAGGAAACTATTGAACAAACATACAATGCTGTGGTTTCCTGGGGACTTATGTTCTAAACCAAGATCCCTTTCTTCTATCTCCTTGTATCAACTGGTCAAATTCTTAAACTCCAACAACAACAAACAAAACAAAACAACAAAAAACCCAAAAAAGAGTATGTAAGAAAGGCAAAGTATGTAAAAGAAAAAATGTATGATCAAGAAAAGACACATCCAAGGCTTAGAGGGCTGCTGCAAGTAGACCTGGGCTGGAGAATGAACTCCACAGCCCAATTAGACAGATGCAGCAAGGCCTTCCAATCTCTGCCCTCTTCTGCTGAGACCAGACTGCCTTTCCCCCCAACTCCCCTGCCCCACCAAAACAAATAATGTGGAACTGAGGCTAACCTGGACAGACCTAAGTCTAAGATGACAAGCACCTCTCAGTGAGCCAAACAGATCCGCTAGGGGCAATTTATATCCATTTTTATCGTTACAATTCTAAGATCATGGTGCCTGCTGAAACTGTCAAAGTGTGGACCTCTCTGAGGAACTAGAGCAGGCTGGGTCCGCAGACAACACCCATGCCAGCATACTCGCCCTGTGGCTCATCACTACTAAATTCACCAGTGTCCTCTGAAGGGAGAACAGGGCAGTGAGCCCTTTAAGGAGCTCCTCTAAGGGTAAGAACAACAGGACTTCCTACTGAGGTGGGGTGGGTCCATCACCCTCTGTAACAAATACAAAAGAAAACTGGAGGGAAAAAGGACTTACTAAGTGTGTGGAACATTAATCACCCTTGAAAGCACAAGAACTTTTGATAATTTATGTGGGGGAAAAAAAGCCTAACAACACACAAACCTGGCTAAAGGTCGGTTTATTGTGCAACCGAGAACATCTGTCTCCATGACGGCAAGCTCCAATTTTGAAATAAAACGAACAGTTGACTCTGTAAGGCAATAAGAATAAGAACTGATTATTTTGGGGAAGAAATGGCGAAAACACCATTAACAGGATCTTACTTCCCAGTTACTTTTCTTCCAAACCCAGAAGTCTGGCAGTTCTGGTTGGCTGTTCCTCCTACAGGTAGTGTTAGAGGCCATACATCAGCTCCCTACAGAATGCTCTAATTCTAACCTGCTCCCTGTTACTCTAAGCCCCCTCTCATTTTAATATCTTCTTTGCTTTTCTTTTTTTGATGATTGCCCCACTCTCTGAGTCCTGGATATCATCTACAGAATAAGGTCAATACCAATTAGGGACTGTTTCAAGAACTGCATGAGATATGTATTCTTATTCACAGGCTTAATTGAGTGCCGTCATTATCTAAAGAAAACAGAAAACAAAAAAAAAATCCAGGTTCTCTCCAAATTCATGATTGGAGAGACAATTTTTTTTTTTTTGGAAACCTCACGCAAACATGCTATTTGGAGAGCCAGCTTGCCTTAGAAACCACCCAGGAGCATATGTCTGCACCGCTGAGATATTCCACGGAAGAACAACCAACCAAAGCCACCAAGGGCTGGGTGGTCTGCAAGATCTGTGCTGTGAATCTATGCTGTGAACTTTCACTCAACGCAGCTTCCCTATTTGGAATGCTGTCCCATAGAAACTTTTGTAAGAGCCACATGCTTATGTCCTCACCCTGAAGGTCTCAACTTCAGTGAAATTTGGGACCATGAAGACCAGTTATCCTGCTATGATCAGACAGCAACAATACATCAGAGTCTGAGTTTACCAGAAGACGACTGTGAGGGACCTCCTTACATACCTAACCTGATTCGACAGTATCTTTTTAGAAAAATCAACCGAGAAGCTGGAGAGATGGCCCAGCAGCTAAGAGTACAGCCTGTTCTTCCAGAGGACCTGGGTTCAGTTCCTAGCACCCACATAGCAGCTCTCAACTGTCTGCAACTCCAGTTCCAGGGGATCTGGCACCCTCACACAGACATACACATAGGTAAAACACCAATTCACATAAAAAATAAGGTATTGAAAAACAAAAAAGAAAATCAACTGAAAATAAAGACCTTTATTTACCAACACCTAGGAGGCAGAGGCAGGCAATCTCTGAGTTTGAGGCCAGCATGGTCTAGAAATTGAGTTTTAAGATAGCAAGGGCTACAGAGAAGCCCTGACTTGGTGGAGTGTGTGTGTAGAGTACAAGGGTGATTTCTACCAGACAAGTTGAATCTAGAAAAATATATCACAGCCGGGCGGTGGTGGTGCACGCCTTTAATCCCAGCACTCGGGAGGCAGAGACAGGCGGATCTTTGTGAGCTCGAGGCCAGCCTGGTCTACAAGAGCTAGTTCCAGGACAGGCTCCAAAGCTACAGAGAAACTCTGTCTTTAAAAAAAAAAAAAAAATTAAAAAAAGAAAAATATATCACAGCTAAACACTTAATTAGAAAAGTCCTACACTTTACTTCTTAAAAACAAAAATTAACATGCACACATGTCCCTATTACAGATGACTCACTCTCTCTTTTTTTTAATTTACTATGTATTCAGTGTTCTTGACTGCCTGCCAAAGAAGGCACCATATCTCATTATAGATGATTGTAAAGCCAACATGTGGTTGCTGGGATTTGAACTCAGGACCCCTGGAAGAGCAGCAAGAGCTCTTAACCTCTGAGCTATCTCTCCAGCCTCACAGATGACTTTCTGCTGAAACAACAGAACCTATATTAAAAATCTGAATGTTTTGCTAATATACCCCTTCACTACAAATATGCACACAGGATCAGAACTACTGTGGCCCTTTAGGCATTTATGAAAGGATGCCTCTCGTGTCAGAACTGACAGACATTTCACTGCATTCCAACCCATCTTCTCGGTGACCTCAGAATTTAGAAAGCACACTCTTCAGAGTACTTATTCCTGTGTGTATTTACGTATTGAGACAGGGTCTCTTATGTAATTCTGGCCAACCCGTAACTTGCTGTACAGACCACACTGGCCTGAAACTCAGAGATCTGCTTTCCTCTGCCTCTGGAGTGCTCTGGAACTAAAGGCACGCACCACCACACCTGGCTCTGAATGTCTATTTTAAAGTACTTTAAAGGTTTTATTTTTAATTATATGTGGCTGGGTGGTTTTAATCCCAGCACTCTTGAGGTGGAGACTGAAGCAGGCGGATCTGAGTTCCGGGCCAGCCTGGTCTATACAGTGAGTTCCAAGACAGTCAGAGCTATGAAAAGAAACTATGTCTCAGCCAGGCGGTGGTGGCGCACGCCTTTAATCCCAGCATTAGGGAGGCAGAGGCAGGAGGATCTTTGTGAGTTCGAGGCCAGCCTGGTCTACAAGAGCTAGTTCCAGGACAGGCTCCAAAGCTACAGAGAAACCCTCGAAAAAAACAAAAAAAACCCAAAACCCAAAAAACAAAACAAAACTAAAAAAACATGTCTCAAAAAGACCAAGAAGTCTATATGGGGCTGGATGTGTATGCCTACTACATGTAGGGGTCTGTAGTAGCCAGACCATGAAGCTCCCCAGATCTGGAGTTACAGGTGGTTGCGAGACATCATGAAATGGATCTGGGAAACCAAACTCCTGGCCTCTGAAAGAGCAGTTCCTACTCTGAACCACTGAGTCATCTCTCCGTCCCTTTAATATATTGCTGTCATTCATAACAACACATACAGCCTTCCTCCATGATTTCCTGAGACCCTAAATTGTATCCCAGCTGATACTCTTAACACTGGCCTAGACCTGACACCTAATAAAATGTCTCTACAGTGACTGCCGATTTGGGCAGGAGACTTTTAGGTACATTCCCTTTTGCACACCCAGCAGACTATCTTGTATAAAGGTGCCTGATCGGACAGCCTCCACCCTGGAAAGAACATTTTCAACAGTGAGACCGATGTGGCACCAAAAACGTTATCTATTAACAAACACAGAGGCTTCCCAGGACAGATATCTGTATGAGATTCAGGAACACCAAGATGGTGACTACTTACTCCGGGCAGGTTAAGCCAGACACTTAATCTTTAGGTTTTGAAAATAAGAATCATCCTTCAAAGGGTCTGAAGACGTTCCCTTCAGTCTAAACTTCAGCCAGCACACTGGAAATAGGTATGTGCCACGGTGGCATACAAATATTAGCGGAATTATTGTGATTTTTTTCTTCTTGCCCCAAGCAAACCTTAATTTAAAAAGAAAAGCCGGCCCGCCAACGCTTTGGCAAGCAGGTTATTCAGTCGATTCCGCTCCCAACGATCAGTTCCAGAGACTGAGTTCTAGCGAGGGCAGTACCACCGCACTTCCGACACGACACTCAAAGCCCAAAGTTGCAAGAAACGCGTTAACTCGCCGCAGAAGTCAAGGCGGCAATGGGAGCGCGGCGTGGAACAGAGTCCCGCGTGGAAAACGGCGCGGAGCCCCATGAAGCCCGAGGCCCAGCCCGAGCAGCCCGCCAGGTCCCGCCGCCCGGCCCACGAGGCAGAGGCGCCCAGACGCGCGAGGCCGCTAGGGCCTCTCCGCCCGCCACGCCTGGGCGCCGGCATCGCTTGCCTCGGCCGGCACACGCTGGCCCACCGCCGCCCCGGCCCAAGCCCCGGTAGGCCTCCCCTACTCACTTGTCTTTCTCGGTGCCGAAGATGGAGGCCAAGTATTCCGCCATTTTCCAGCGGACGCCTCCGACACGGCAGCCAACGCCGCCGACTCTCCCGACGTCCTCGAAAGACGTCACCGGACGCGACGACTCTCTCCACGCCCGTCGTAGCAGCTCCGTCCAATTGGGAAAGGCGCTGCCTGCGTGGGGGCGGGATGAAGAACGCACGGAAACTCCGCTCCCGACCCTGGCGCCTGCGCACTCCCTGCCGCCCGGGCGGGTCCCGCGCGCTGCCTGCTACCTGGTCTGTGAACTGCTGCTCCGCGCGTGCTCAGCGCCGCGGTTTCCCGCTCCCGCCGCTGGGACCGCGCCTTCTCCCTTTGCTGACTCTCTTACCCCGGGCGTCCCAGTGGTGCGGCTGTAGAAAAGGGCCCCTATCCGGCCTCCTGGGCGAATTTAAACCTACAGCATCCCCACAGTCACCAACTCACCTCTAAATTACCACATTTCCAGGCAGAGTCTAATCCTGTTATCTCGAGCTGAAAACCAGGCCGTGGGATCATCTCGGATAACTTTGCCGGCTTTCTTTGCTTTCCGTGTGCTGGAATTAAAGGCGTGCACCACCACCGACTGGCTGTAGAGCCTCTTCCACCCGAGGATGAACCGTGGAAGAGGGAAGGCTGCTGGGTTGTGGGACACTGAGGTTTATACAGTCTCTCACCAATTAACCTGGTTATCGGAACCAGAATGATGACCAAACCATCATTTTGTTCATCTTCTGTCCTCCCACCCGTCCATTCACCCCTCATTCACTAATCCTCCCAACTATCTACCCATGTCGCACTCATTAATCCACTTCTCTCTGTCACATCTATTTATCTCTTATTTGGAGACATTACGGGAACAAACCCTGTGACAGGTACTTAAGACACAGACTGCTGTGACGTTTGTCCTATTGTGCGTGCTTTGTTTTTCTCCACTAGATGATCTTGTATATGCAGCAGGTTATATGGCTACTGCGTATAGCTACTGATGACTTTGAACTTCTGAGCTTTCTGAACCTTTACTTCCTGAATGTCAGGGTTGCAAGTGGGAACTACCCATCACGTTACTGTGGAGCTAGGGATCAGATCCAGAACTCCGTGTCTGTTAAGCACGCTATCAACTGTGCCTTGGCCCGTGTGATTTAATCTTCAAGTCATCTTCCCTGTATTGTGGAGAAGAGGCATCTCTGGGGATGTCTGTGAGGCCAGGATCAGTCACTTCCATATTCCTTCCTTCATTCCCCACTATGATGGACTCTATCCCCTCAACTATGAGGCAAAACAAACCTGTAAACTATTTCTTGTCAGGTGCTAGGTTATCGTGACCGTAAAAGTAACTAGTACATCTGGGATGACACATGCCCATTTGGAAGTCC
>JAQHUG010000235.1:1295216-1334205 GCA_028555095.1 Dicrostonyx torquatus | reverse complement strand
TGTCTCAAATAAACATCCACAGGGAGCACTGTTTCATCTCAGTGAAACAGGAATACTGGGGTATCTTTGGGAGCTGTGAAACCTTTCTTGGCTCTCGGTGAAGTTGGACTGTGGGACTAGGAAACCCCAAAACACAATGGCTCCCAAAACCACCCTGAGTCAGAGGTTTTCTGGATTTTGTTGTAAAAGTTTGAAATCTTTAAAAAAATTTTTATTTGGGGCAGAAGATACCTCTCACATACCCCAGATGAGGGTGACCACCAGTGACAAAGTTGCTTCAAGGTTGCAAACCCATACTTCAAGCCACAGCCACATTCTTGGTTCAGCTGAGACATCTTCCACAAACGGAGCAGCACTTCCGCTTGGTACCCACTCTGGTTGCATAGTAACAGACGGTGAATGATTCCAACTAGGGCACTTATGGCCTTGCCTCGTGTTGATTCTTTGGGGTCATGCGATGGGCCCAATGAGGAGACAGGGGCTAGAAACGGTTCAGGTGGTCAGTTAAGCCAGGAACCCCAAAGCAGCAGTTCCAGTGGGACACCAGGAGAGCAGTCTGGTTCCCCGTTAACTCCCACACCTCCACCTAGAGGCCATACATGAAGACCTGAAACCGAGAGCAGGACCTCTGGACACCTCATGGTTTGGCCGACTGAACTGAGCAGCTCATGCCCCTCCCCATGCTCAGTTTCTGCCACAAATCCTTTAGAAAGCACTCAGAGTTCATGGTACCTTGTTTCCTTGCTCTACAGGAACTCCGCACTCTCCCTCCTTACTCTCTCTCCCTCCCTGTGAAACTCCTACCTATGAACCTATAATAAATGTATTCCTAAAGAGTACCCCATGTGAGAGATGACTCAGTTGAGTGTTCTTCCTGAGGTGCTGAGTTCAATTCCCAGCAACTGTATGGTGGCTCACAACCATCTGTAATGAGATCTGGTGCCCTCTTCTAATGCATATGAAGACCCTCTTCTAATGCATATGAAGACAGAGCACTTATATACATAAAATACATGAATAAATAAATCTTTTTTTAAAGACATATTTTTCTTTTCTTTTTTATATTTATTATTTATTTATTATGTATGCAATATTCTCTCTCTCTGTGTGTGTGTGTGTGTGTATGTGTCTGCAGGCCAGAAGAGGGCACCAGACCTCATTACAGATGGTTGTGAACCACCATGTGGTTGCCGGAAATTGAACTCAGGACCTTTGGAAGAGCAGGCAATGCTCTTAACCACTGAGCCATCTCTCCAGCCCCTAAATCTTTTTAAATAATTTATTTATTTTATGTGCATTGGTGTGAGGTGTCAAATCCCCTGGAACTTGAGTTACAGACAGTTGCAAGACACCATGTAGGTGCTGGGAATTGAACCCCAAGACCTCTAGAAGAGCAGTCAGTGCTCTTAACTGCTGAGCCATCTCTCCAGTCCCACATCTCCATAATTCTATTGCCAGCCAAAATAGTACCACTAAGTATTCAAGCACATGAGCCTGGAGAGATAATTCAGGCCCAAAGGAGCCCAGAGGAGAACCAGGAAAAGTGGGGGTAGGAGTGGGTTTCTGGCTCTCTGGAGGAGATCTGGTGAGGGAGGTACCAAGAAGCCACCATATGGTGATGCCCTGAGAGATTCTAGGCTAAGCCAGCCACCATGATTCCTCTCCAAATCCTTGACTTCCTCTCTCGCTTTTACCCACAGGTAGAAGAACCTCCACCCTGCCCAGGACCTGTCCACACCTAAGCTTGGCCCCAGGCTCTGTTTTCAAGGACCTGGGCAAGACATTGACTAAGCCAGGCTGATCATCAGATAATTCATTAGGTAATTGATTCATTATTCTCCATGTTAGCAGATGAAAAAAAAACCTACATAACTTTTCCACAGTGCAGAAGCAGCTTTAGAAAGGTTCTGCATAATAATTAGGGCAGGCCGGGTGGTGGTGGTGGCACACACGTGTAGTCCCAGAGCTCAGGGAGGCAAAGGCAGGCAGATCTCTATGAGTTCAAGGCCTGCCTGATCTATGAAGTGAGTTCTAGGACAGCCAGAGCTGTCGCACAAATAAACCCTGTCTTGAGAAACCAAATTAAATAAATAAATAAATAGCCAGGGCAGGGAGTGGGGGTAGAGGGCATATCAGGTCAACACCAAAGGACACACTTGAAATAATCAAGATCACTTGATGAGGGGAGTTTAAGGTCCTCTCTGGTCATGCCAGCCATGTACCGGGCCCTGTGCTTTTGTCAGGAAATACATGTGTTTTTAGAGAATTGCCTGGCACATGAAAGGCAGCAATGACATGATGTCTGGCTCTGCTTTAAAATAATTAATAGGCTGGGTGCAGTGGCTCCCACCACTAATCCCAGCAGTTGGGAGGCAGAGGTAGCTAGAGCTCTGAGTTTCAGATCAGCCAAGACTACATAGTGAGACCTTGTCTCAAAAAACTGGAGTGATAGCTCAGTGGTTAAGATCACGACTGTTTTACCAAAGGACCTGGGTTCAATTCCCAGTACCCACATGGCAGCTCACAACTGTCTGTAATTCCAAGATCTGACAATCTTACACAGACATACATGCAGGAAAAAACACCAATGAATATACATATAAAGATGAATACATTGTTTAAAAAAACTGTTTAAAAAAAACAATAACTAGCTGGGCGGGGGTAGCGCAGCACTCAGGAGGCAGAGGCAGGCGGATCTCTGTGAGTTTGAGGTCCACAGAGCGAGTTCTAGGACAGGCACCAAAACTACACAGAGAAACCCTGTGTTAAAAAAACCAACCAACCAAACAAGCAAAAAATCAGTAGCTAATACATAAATAAATTGATGATGATGATGGTGATGATGACACACAGCAACTGGGGCAAAAACACAATGGTTAAATCCGGCGGGTACCTCTATGGATGCTCTTTGTACCAATTTTTCTACTTTTGAGACCTGTGGGTATTTTTAAAAAATATTTATTTATTATGTATACAATATTCTGTCTGCATGTGTGCCTGCAGGCCAGAAGAGGGCACCAGATCTCATTACAGATGGTTGTGAGCCACCATGTGGCTGCTGGGAATTGAACTCAGGACCTTCGGAAGAGCAGGCAATGCTCTTAACCACTGAGCCATCTCTCCAGCCCACCTGTGGGTATTTTTGTAATGAAAATAGAACCCCCGAGACAGCACTTTCCTCCCATGGCAGAAGTTATCAATGACACCAAGTGTGAGAGAGGAGGTGGTGTGGGAGCTATAAACCAGGTGTGCGGAGTACTTGGCAGAGGTAGGACTCCCAGGCTGGCCTCTTCAGATGCTTGGTGGGGGCTTTCAACTCTCAGGCTTCAACTCCCAGGCTGGCCTCAGCTTCCAGGCTGGCCTCTTCAGATGCTTGGTGGGGGCTTTCATTGATGCACAGCCAGTGGCTTTGTCCTGGGAGGGGTTGGCAGGCATGCCTGGTTCTCATTTTTTTTCTGGGATGTGTGTTCTGTCTGACCTGCTGACCCCTGAGGCTGGGGCCAGTGCTTAGCTGGGCGCATTCCTGTTGCCCCACCACAATGCTGGTCGCCCTGTGCTGGCTTTGTGTAGGAGCCCTGGCCCCTGGGGTGGAAAATCGAGCGAGGCTTTCTGACTGCACAGCAGACTGCTGGCGTCGCGGGAATCCTCAGAATCAAGCAGATGTCAGCTCTGCCAGGGTGGGGAGGCTGAGCTGTGTGCAGTGGAGCAGGAAGGCTGAGGTTGGGCGGAAAGCTGCTGTCCACACCAGACGGGGAGGACACAGAAACAAGTCTGGAGGGCCTTCCTGCCTGGCCTCGAGGGTCTCCAAGGTGGAGGCTAACATTCCATCAGGGACATTCTTTCACACAATGCATACATACTTACCTCCAACTCCACCCTGCTACCACACTCCATAGACACACAATCACACACAGCATACACACATAGCAGATGCATATATTGCACACATCACAGATACACAATCACCACATATCCCACACTCCCCATACCGGGCACACAGTACAAATGTCTCTCCAAAGCAGGCTCCATTGGGGTTCCTTCCTAACATGCCTACCTCCGCTCCCTGTCCCCTCTTCTACCTTCAGAATATCTGGCATCAAGTCCACACTCCCCATCCCCTGGATCAAGAGTGACTGGTGTCCCTGTAGCTTTGGCAGCCTGAGGCCTGCCTTGTAGGGTTCCCCTTGTCCTGTGACTTGAATTCACAGGCCCCAGGATGCTGGGCACACATGGTAGCCATTTGCATTCAGGCCCTTTAGCTGCCTTAGTCCCCAGCATGAGCCTGAGAGAGAGGGACTCACTTCTGCTCAGACCCCTTTCTTAGCCCCGAGAGAAGGGTGCACTGTCTTTCTTTGATTTTGGGAAATGGATTTTTTTCCTATTTGTTTGTTTTTTGTTTTCAACCTGCAAATGGGACATCATTTGTTAAGGGGACATGCTGGGCTGTCTACTTCCCAGGGCCAGGGAGTTTGTGTTCCTGCAACCCCAGTTTTACTTAACAGTGTCCCACCACACAAGCACAACGCTGGCGATTCCGGTAAGCCGAAGAGAAGCCGAGAGAAGCCTTTGAGTGGGAATATAGAGACTGCCGAGCTCTAGGGTGAGAATAGCCTTGCCTGTGAAACTGAGGAAGGGGTGTGGATTCGTGCTGCTGCCCCCTCAGAAGGCAGACTGTGTGGCCACACACAGGTCGGTTGCTTTATGAGCATGTCACCCTTCACAGGACAAAATCGTCTTCGGTGTAATCAGGTGATAATTATGGATAACGGTGATTCTTCTCATTTTTCTTTTAAAGCCATTAGCCATTAGGGAGAAGAAAGCGTTTCTGTTCAGTGACATATTTCAGGCATGGCTAATGCTCGCATTTGAACATGATGCCTGGTATGGGCTCAGTTTCACAAATTCAAACGTGAAGCCTGCAATAAAGCACAGGTGGGTCCCGTGGGCCACAGTCAGCACTGATCCAACAGCCCCTCCCCCATGAAGTTCATACATGCAAATGAGATCCTTCGAAATCTGTTGATGCGTGCAAATTTGTGGAGTCGCAGAGATTCTTCCGTGCCCTCACGAGGCCTTCTGGGCCTTCAGATCCATCTCAGGAAAGCCCTGTAGTCATTGCCCACACAGTTGGGATGCTGAACTCTCTACAGGGCCAGCCTGCAGGGCTGTGTGACAAGGTCAGGGATGGGCAGGAGGTAGGTTCCAAGACCTTAGATGTACCGTGGAGGGTACCGAACCCTGTGATGAGCAAAGTCTAAAGGAGGATGCCATGAATTCCTTGCTCCTTCCTTACAGTGTCTCAGCAGAGCCAGGACAGCCAGAGCTACACAGAGAAACCCTGCCTCAAAACAACTCCCTAGCCCCAGAGATTTATTTATGTGTACATGTGTGTCTATGTGAGCGAATGCCATGTGTGAGGGTACTCACGGAGGTCAGCGGGTGGCACTGGATCCCCTGGATCTGAAGTTAGAGGTGATTGTGAGCTGGCCAGTGTGTGTGCTGAGAACCAAACTCAGGTCTTCTGGAAGAATGGTAAGAGTTCTCATTCTCTGAGCCATCTCTCCAGCACTGGCCCCTCTTTTTTTTTTTTTTTTTCTTTTGAGTCAGAGTTGCACTGTGTAGCCATGGCTGGAACTTACTAGGTAGACCAGGCTGACCTCAGTAGACCAAGCTAGCCTTGAATTCACAGAGATCTTGCCTGCCTCGGCACTGTTGAAGTGCTGGGATTAAAGGTGCCTGTCACCCCCTATCACTAGATGGACCTTTTCAGACAGAAATGTGCCCGGTCAGACACTGAGTGGACAATGATAACCTTGTGATAGTGGCTCCCGTGGCTGCCGGAGTTTCCCCAGAGAGTAAATGTTTAGCTTTTGCAGTGCCTACTAGTTCAGTATTTACGGCAACTGTCCAGCTGTCACAGTCATGTCGCCATTGCCATCAGAAGGCCCATCTCACCTAGAAGGCCAGTACCGTCACTGCAGGGGCAGAGCCGTCAAAGAGCTAAACAGGGGTGTCAGAGCTGTGCATGGTGGTGCACACCTGGGATCCCAGCACTTGGGACGCTGAGGCAGGAGGATCTCAGGTTTGAGTCCAGCTTAGCTACATTGTGAGTGCCTACCTGAAGATAGGCCAGTGAGACTCTGCCTGAAATGTGTCTGTTTGGTATAGTCAAGACTCAGCTAGTATCAGTCAAGGACAGAAGACACGTTCCCTGCAGCTGACCTTGGGCAGGGGCCCAGCTTTGGCTGTCGGAGAGGCCATGGGGCCTGAAGGTGGAAGCAGAACCCCCTCAATAATTAAGATGCAAGACGAATGAGGTTAGAGACTTGAGGAGCAAGAGTGGGGATCCCCCATTATCCCTGGGCAGTTCCTGTGTAGGTAACATGAGGAGAGGACTGGAAGCTGCCCTGGCTGACTGCTCATCTCCTGGGCTTCCTTACCTGTGGCAGGCAGGACAATGGCCATCCACGCTGTAGGCCTTGGAATCTGGAACTTTTCCACAGGACAAAGGGGAATTACAAACTCCTGCGACCCCTGGCCCCAGGGTAACAGAAGTGTGTGTATCTATCCTGGATAACCCCTTCCCCTTCTCCTTTTTTGAACATTATTTGAGTTTCATACATGAGTACAAGTATCTTGATCATACCCACCCCAAATCTACTCTTCCACTTACCTTGGGCCCCCAAAACTTGCCCTTGTCTTCTTTTGTGTTGTGTTTTTATAACTCCAGAGTCTCCAAGGGCCCTACCCAGCCAGCACCTTTACTTTAGCTCTGAGATATACATTGCAGGCTTCTGGCCTCCAGGCTGTGTTTTTCCGTTCCAGCAGCCCCAGGATATTCATGCAGCAACCTGAGCTAAGGTAGAAGGGTGGGACCTTCAAGTTTCCCTCTCTAGAACTTCACCACTCCGTGCATACTCAGGCCTAGTCAGGCTGAAGGCAAGCCCCGTGGTGAGGACTGTGCCTCTCTTATTCCCTGAGCCCACTGAACCCTTAGCATGCAGGAATTAATAATCCCTCTAGGAGCAGGACTCTGAGGGGTATAAAAGCTTGCTTTGTTTTCCCTGGTACTGAGCTGTGTGTCCCACAAGAGGAGGTCTCAGGCTGGCACCTTGGCATTATTCCTGCCCGAAGTCCCAGATTGGTCTTCATCCACACACAGGATCTGTTTAGGAGACAGAGAAGAATATTGTCCTCTGTGTTCAGTGACGTGGGTGGGAATTGAAAATTCCCAGCCCTTTTGCCTTAATCCAACATTTTCTTTCCCCTTCAAGACAGGGTTTCTCTGTATATCCCTGGTGTCCTGGAATAGGCTGGCCTTGAACTCAGAGATCTACCTACCTCTGCCTTAAAGGCCTGTGCTACAATGTCCAGCTCTTAACACAGCATTTAAACAAGTCAAAATGACTTAAAAGAACCTGAGATTAAAAATGCAAAAATTTATTTATTTATTTTTGTGATATTGGTGATGGACCTTAGGACTTCATTTATACTAGGTAGGTGCTATGCTACTACAAAATCCCCCCAAGCCCCTTTTTGTTTATCTATTTGTTAATTTATTATTTAGAGACAGCACCTTGTGTAGCCAAGGCTGGCCTTCAACTTGCCAGGTAGTTAAGAATGACCTTGAACACCCAACCTTCTTGCCTCCACCTCCTAGGTGCTAGGATTATAGGTGTGTGCCACCGCACCTGGCTAGTGTGGTTTGAGGGATCAAACCTAGGGTTTTGTGCAGGATAGGCAAGCATGTTACCAACTGAGCTCCATCCCCAGGCCTTCCTTGCTTTTCTTTTGAGACAGTTTATGAAGCTGCTCAGTGTGACCTTGAGTTCACCTTAACCAAGGTGAGCTTTGAACTTGAGAGCTTTTTGACTCAGCTTCTGGAGTAGCTTCCAGGCCTCAAAGGCTAGACTTGATTTTTTTTGGCTTGGTTTAAAATAATAATAATAATAATAATAGAGTGTACATGTGTATGTATGTGTGCATGTGTGCATGTGTGTGCGTGCATATCTGTGGCCACCTCATGCAGAGGTTGGAGAATGGCTTTGTGGAATCTTTTTTCTCCTTCTAGCCTTACATGGGTTGGGTTGTCAGGCTTGTGCCGCAAGCTCCCTTACCCGCTCATTCATCCTGCTGGACCCCAAATGCCTATCTGTAAATGAACGCTACTGTCTTTGCTTTCGCAAGTTCTAGGGCGGCTCCTCATAGCCCTGATCGTGGACCTGGTCTGACTGAAGCTCTCCAAGGAGGGCCTGGCCAGTACTCTTCCACGGGGTTAGCCCCTCTCCACTTACCATCTCAGGCCCACAACATAGTTAGGTACACCTCCTCACCCCTTCCTACCGCCGGATGTCGACCCCAGTTCAAGATGCGGCCTGAGCCCTCTGCATTGGATGCGCTTCCTGTTTTCCGAGTGGGGTGATGTGCTCGTGCAGTTCAGCCTTCCTAAGTCCCACTTCCTTGGTCTGTAGAGTGATGTAGAAGGCATGGAGGTCCTTGTGCTCACAGATAAGCACCAGAGGAACCTGGAGTGTTAGCACATCGGCTCTTCCTTCAAGGGAGGGGGTGTGATTACCCTTTCAGAAGGCTGGGATCAGATGTGCATTCTAGCCTGGTAACTATCTGTGTAGCCAGAGACCACACTGGACCCTCCCCAGGGCCCTTATCGTAAGCTTGATTTTCTCCATCAATCTATAGAACCTACCACCTTCCATAAAAATGGGTCCTATAGATTGAGAAAGACTTTACATTCTTTTTTTTTTTTAAGACTTTACATTCTTTACAAAGAATTTCGATGTAGTCATGTCTGATCTTTACTTAGTTTGCTTTGTTCCTCAAAGAGATTTATGTGTGCTTTATTGTACGCATGGGACTGAATTCATTATCACCAGAAAAGTTTTCATCCAACTCTGCTGTACTTAAATACACCTAAAATAAAGCACTCTGGGTCAGACTCCAGAGTCTGAACTCACATCAGCTACTTAGTCATGTTGGACTCAACTGCTGTCTTACTTACCGAGGATCATTTCTCATTTGATCTGCTGGCCTTGGTGGTCAAAGTGACCCCCATAGGGTACTACTGGGACCCGCCTCCTAGTGTGGCCTGAAGAACTACTAAGTTGTGGGCAACAAGTGTTGTGAGGGCTTGGGGGGCAGGACTGTGTGGCGCCCATTGCTTTGTGTGGCATTTATCAGGTGCATCTTCTGGTCCTCGCTGCTGGTACCCCAGGAAATCACTCCTCTGGGATCCCAAACCTCCAGGGTCAAGGTTCTCTGCCCCGGTTCTGGGTCCTTTCGTCACCTGCCAGGGCCACACACAGGCAGCTGGAGTGCAGGGATGGCTCACACCTGGTGACACTTGGATGCGAGTCCCAGGCTGAGGAACAGAATCCTCTCCAGCCTTGCCCGAAAGACCCTGGAAGACCTGGGAGTGATTAGCGTAAGCCCTGGACTGGGCAGAAGCAGCTGGTTTAATACCCATGGTGAAGCGATGTTGGGAAGACTTGAGGTGACCACAGGGAGGGGAGCACAGGCTGGGATGCACAGAGGAAAGCCCAGGATCATACCCAGGCAGGCTGTTGGAAGCACATAGACGCCTAGGAAGAGCAGGAACTGGAGCAGGATTTGGCCAGTTTCTTCATTGGTTTGAAATTTTTCTCTGTTGTGTATATTTCATTATAGATAAGAAGACAGAGGGTGTTTTGCTTTGAACAACGTGCTCTCCCTGGGAGATCTGGGAGATGGCTTGCTAAGCTCTGTGCCTCAGTTTCCCCATGTGTGAAACCCCCAGGGAGGCCAGGAGGATCCCTCAGGACAACGTGTGAAGTAGTGCTGTCCCAGGCCTGGAGGATAAGACTCTCTCCAGATCTCTTTGGGGGACATCTGGACTGAGAGCTGGCCCCTGCTCAGTGTGTGTGGCTGGGGCTGGGTGACTGGTGAGCATCCCAGATGCTGACAGTGCAGCCTCCCTTCTGAGCTGAGCATAGGCATTTTGGGAAATCCCTTAATGCCTCTATTCTGTGCAGGCGTATATAGGGAGGACCAGAACGCTAGCTCTCCACTGCACTGCCCAGAGGCCTTTGCCTGACTCACTGCCAGCCTCCGGTCCCTGCGTTGCCAAGAAGAACATGGACGTCACCATCCAGCACCCTTGGTTCAAGCGTGCCCTGGGGCCCTTCTACCCCAGCCGACTGTTTGACCAGTTCTTTGGCGAGGGCCTCTTTGAATACGATCTGCTGCCTTTCCTGTCTTCCACCATCAGTCCCTACTACCGCCAGTCCCTCTTCCGCATGGTGCTGGACTCTGGAATCTCTGAGGTAAGAAGCTGCCGCCCTGGCCTCTTGCTGGTCAAGGGGGTCTTGGGCTGGTCTAGAGGACAGCTAGGGATCCGCTACTGCCCTGTGCCCTCCTCTAGCAGTGCCCCTGCCTCTCCCAGCCTCATACCCTGCAGAGGCTGGGTGGGAGCCCACAAGCCTAGCCGTCGAAACCTCCCACGTCAACTGGGAAAGGGGCCAGAGGAGGAGACCTGCCTGAGCCCGACTGCTGTCTTTTCCTCCCCTCAGCTCATGACCCATATGTGGTTTGTAATGCACCAACCACATGCTGGAAACCCCAAGAACAACCCCATCAAGGCAAGTCATGTGACAAAGGCCAGCGTCCTGAGCTGGCCGTCCTTTCCTGGACTTTCTCTTTCGGTGTGGGGGTGGGATGTACTGCCCTGAAGCACAGAGAGGAGGAGTTTCCTTACAGAGGGGCAGGGGCCTCTGTAGCTGGTGAAGCTGCAGGTGGGACTCCCTTCTAGCTTCCCTGATAGCCAAAGAAAGTTCTAGAAGAGTTAAGCCTCCCTTTGCTTTAAAAGAAGGCTCCCAGAGCAGATCCGGTCAGAGTTCTAGGATGCAAATTGCCCAAACACAGGCTCTAGTCAGGGGAGAGGGGGGAGAGTGCACTGGGCTTTGAGCTGGCAGACAGCGGTGCTATAAAGCTGTTAGTGACATCACGTGGACAGGTGAGCCGGGCTCCTGGGGCTGTTGATATATCACAGACTTTCAGCCCACCAGCTAACCAGTTCCCAGCCAGGCAGGAAAACAATCCCCAGTGAAACCACCAGCCCTTGATCAACCATAACCAACCAGCTATTTAACAATTTAACCAGCAACTTCACCTGCTAAGACCCACCCAGCTCATTACTGGCTTAACTTAATCAACGAGCTACTTAACATGTTAAGACCCTCCCAACTCATGACCAGCCACTAGGCCATAACCAAACAACTGGTCAACCTGTAAGTAGCCATTTGATGATGACCAACCAGCTAGCTGACTCATAACTAATGACTTGGACTCTAACCAGCCAAGCCGCTCATTCATCAGCCAGCCATCCTGCTCTAACTAGTCCTCCAACCTATAACCAATTAGACAACGCCCTATAAGCATTGCCCAGTCTTCAGGCCTGGAGGTCAAGGGGTGCTCTCCCCTGAGGGGCCAGGTGAGCCTGTGGAATTTGGAGCTATGACAAGGTTGACTGTCGGTCCCGATGGCTGGGTACTTCCCTGTCTGGCCTCGTCCACCCAGAAGGAGTCACATAGCTGTTTCCCCACCCTTTGTCACTAGAGCTGGTGGCCCTTTGGGGAGCTCCACATGTGGGTTTGGGTTTCAGGTCCGAAATGACCGGGACAAGTTTGTCATCTTCTTGGACGTGAAGCATTTCTCTCCTGAGGATCTCACTGTGAAGGTACTGGAGGACTTCGTGGAGATTCACGGCAAGCACAATGAGAGACAGGTGAGTTTGGGTAGTATCCTCATCTATGTGGGTCCTATATTCCCAGAGAAACCGTGGGAGGCTGCCTTGGCTCAGCTGCTACTGCTGGGACCTTCCAGGACCATGGAGGTCGCTGTCCTCAGCCCCAGTAGGGCCAGGGAGCAGCGTGTGCCGGGCTCAGGGATGCAAAATGAGGACCCTTGTATTGGGCACAATTCCAGCTGTCCCCCTGGGTCTTCTGGATGACAGGGGATTAGAAAGAACCTCTGGAAAGGAGAATGCTGAAGGCGGTAGCCCCTCTGAGCCACATGCA
Organism: Dicrostonyx torquatus; assembly: GCA_028555095.1. NCBI lineage: Eukaryota > Metazoa > Chordata > Mammalia > Rodentia > Cricetidae > Dicrostonyx > Dicrostonyx torquatus. Next base: position 1,322,137 of record JAQHUG010000235.1, on the reverse strand, counting down.
ACCTGACTGGGGAAAAAGAACCCTGAGGGCAGACGAACTGGCATTTACACGCACCAAACGTGTGGCCCCTGTGGTATTTCAGTTAGCGAGTGACAGTCCTGAGGCATAAGGAGGTCCCTTGTCAGGCAGGGAAGGCTTTTTCAGAAGTTGCCCACCCTGCCCCATGGCTCCTGATCCCGTGGAAAACCCTTAGGTCTTTGGACTGAGGGAGCTCTAGGCGCTGGATCTGGCTGGAGGTAATGTCTCCTGACAGACCTGGGATAATGCAGGAAGTTCAGTGAGGCTGGCTAGGTGGTCACACCCATGTGGACCAGATGGCAGAGAGGACTAGAAGGGTTCTCAGCCCCAGTCCTAGTTTCTCTTGGGTGGACTTTTCTGTCAACACTAAAAGGGGGTGGGGCAAACCAAACCCGCTGTGTGCTGAAGTCAGAACAAAGCTTCCCTGACCCTGGGCCAGGCTGTAGAGTTTACCTCCTACCTCTTGGCCTTTGTCCCTAGAGATGGGGGATATTGGGTTCAGGGAGCTGAGTCTGAGGGGCCAGGACTCCAGAGGAAGTGAGTTTTTTGCCTAGCTGAAGCTTTCTAAGGGGTGGGACTGCTGACAGCCTGGTCCTGGGCAGTCCCTGTGGGTCCAAGGGGAGGGGAAGCTGGGAGGAATACAGAACTGAGGATGGCATAGCTCACTGGATGTGATCAGGAGTCATGGGGCAGGGTGGGTGACGGTTGAGGAAGAATCTGCAGAAGCCTGGTTCACAGCACAGGCCCTGAGCAGACCCACTCTCTGTAACTGGCCAGAGGTCCCTTGGAGGCTTGCTATAATAATTCCAGGGTTGACAGAGTCTTGTTGCAAGTCTGTGAATCTCATGGTGAAGGGGCTAGGCACCGGTGATCTGGTCCTAAAGCCCAGCCCTGTGAGACCACCTGGACCCTGGTCATCTTGTGGGTCTAAGAGGTTCTTTTTCCAGTGTGGGATGGTGGTCACTGAGAGCCCTCTCACCCCTGACCATGCTCCCCCCCCCCGGTGGTCCCCAGGATGACCATGGCTACATTTCTCGTGAGTTCCACCGTCGCTACCGTCTGCCTTCCAATGTGGACCAGTCCGCCCTCTCCTGCTCCCTGTCTGCGGATGGCATGCTGACCTTCTCTGGCCCCAAGGTCCAGTCTGGCTTGGATGCTGGCCACAGTGAGAGGGCCATTCCTGTGTCACGGGAGGAGAAGCCCAGCTCGGCACCCTCGTCTTAAGCAGGCCTCACCTTGGTTGTCCCCTGAGGCCCCTGACCCCTTGAGCCCAGGGACCACAGCAGAGTCTGCCTTGCCTTCCTCCCTTTCTTTCTGTTTCCTTTCCATTTTTCTCAGAGGGTTGAGGGTTTGAGAAAGTGACTTAGAGAGCTTGGGGTCTTGGCCTGAGGTGCTGCGGGTTCAGGGTGACCCAGGCTCAACACCAGTCAGCTGGACGGAATGATGGCATTGAACTCTTGAGATATGACCTGGCCCCCGGAATGTGGCATCTGAGCTCTGTGGCAAAGTGGAGTGGGTGGCGGCTAAGCAACTCTGAGAGCCCTCTGCTGAGCCCCTGGACGGCCATCTCCCTTCTTGCTCACATTTGTGTTGAGCTCCGGCGGCCCACTTTTCTCAGCCCCTCTTCCTGCGACTTTCTCTATGTAGCATTGCTCCTGGGGACCCTGGTCACCCATGAGAATGGAGCCCCTGGCAGACAATAAAGAGCAGGTGACAGAAGCAACTTGCAGTCTGGTGTCATGTTGTCTCCCTTTGGGGTAGGGTGGGGGGCACCTGGGAGGGTGTGGTCAGCATCTCCTGCCTGTCCCGAGCGGGTTTTTTGACAACCTGTCCCATCTCTTAAGTCCTCTGTGGCACTGTGTCCTGACCCACACTGGAGGTGTCAGGTTTCCTTTTCCCTTCCCTCACCAGAGCAGACAGGACTTGGAAGTTCATGTCTACCCAGAGCAGCCTCTTGCTATCTGTTCAGATCCAGGTGGGGAGGCCCTGTCTGAAGGATCACAACCTTTGCCTAGGGGTGACGCAGGGGCAGCAGATTCTTAGGAGTGGCACTGTGGCCACACAGGCCTGGCCAGGGCAGTTAAGTCCTGCAGATGGTCTAGTACTTAGGAGGCACAATACACACATGACCATCACATGCATGACACACACCATAGTGGATACCACACATCACGCGCATGTGCACATGTACACTGCCACTCATCCCAAACATACGACATACCACATATACCGTGCAGCACACAGAGAGTGTACTCATGGTGCCTAGCACACATACAGAGCCCACCAAACACACCACATACACTCCACATACTGTACACTGTTCACACATTCATCGAGCATACATCACTCCCACCGTGTTGAACTTGTACAGCGTGGTGGCTTCCTCCTGGGGAAGACCCCAGCCACACCCATCCCATACCTTATCACAGGACACCCACAGGCTGCCCCACTGCTTCATCCACGTGCATAAAGTTGAAGTGTCCGCTACGGCAGAAATGACTCTCCCAATTTGGGGTTGATGCTGGGAAAGTTTACCCCAAGACCCTCGATCCTCAGCCAGCCTTTAGTTTGCCCCCCGGCCTCTTTGGAGTCGTGGCGAGGTCTTCTGGGTGCTGTCCCAGCAGGAGGCTATCATCCCAGTAGGAGGCTATGATGACTCCACTCTAATACATTGGGTACAGCTGTGCCTATGGCTGCAAGATGCCCTCTTGGAGTCTGATTAGCTGTCAGAGGTTTCCTGGCCTTGGGGCTTCTGTCTGCTAGGTTGTGTTAAGAACCCCTGAACCATGCTCAACTCCCTTCCATTCATGTGGGACCAGTCCTGATCATATAACATGAATGCTTGCCAGCTCTTGCCTTAGATACTGCCTAGCCTGCCGGGCATGCTCAACCCCCGCCCCCCCAACTTCTTCCTCAGAGGTTTATGCCTGTGGTCTGACCTGGCTTTCAGGGTCCCTGTGCCCTGACTGCTCCTGATTTCCTGACTTTATTCCTTGGTTTCTAGAATATGTCCAGGTCAGGATGGTTTCCTAAACAGGCCCAGTCAGAGCTTGCGCTGCCCACTCTGGGACCCATAGTAGGATAAGTTGGCCGGTGCCCCCCAGACGGAAACCTCAGAACCATTTACAGCACTTTGTAAATACATCCCCAGCCTGCTCCTACCCTCCTCATCAGAGTCTGGAGGGTGAAACTCGGGGTGAAACTGCTCAATAGTCCTTGCCTGAGGTCACACAAGTAGAGGAGATTCTGGAATACCAGTGGGAAATTCCTTAGTGGGGGAGCTTAGGGAGAAATCTCCCTGGATGCTGCCTTGCTTGAGGCACCTCTCTATAGTGGTACCTGTTCCCCCTCTACTCAGGACACCTGAATGTGGCTGCGTGGTTCCAGTGTAAGAATCATTTGTGAGCCCTTCCTGGAATTTCAGTCCCACCTCAGAAAATCGTCCTTGCTATAGTCATCACCATCGGCACCACTATCATTATCTCCATCGTCATCACCACGATGATGTCATCATCATTATAACCATCATTATCATCATCATCACCACCACATCACATCCATTGGCATCATCATCACTATGATGACATCATTACTATCATCATTGTCATCATCACCACAATGACAATATCATCACAGCCTCCATTACATCACCATGATGATGTCACCATCATTATCACTGCCACCATTACTGTTATCATTTTCACCACAATGACATAATCACCATCACATCTTTCTTGTTTTCAACGCTATCATCATAACTGAAAGAGGCAAGTTCCTCCCCTGGACCTGGCCTGACACCCGTGTTTGCTAAAGGTTTAGATGAATCTCCCTAAGTGAAGCAGGAGACATTTGCCTTAGGGACTGTAGAACATGGAAATGTAAAACCTGTCACAGTGGGGTTTCAACCTTCGAGATGGCAAAGCAGGAGGCAGTAAAACCTGTCACACTGGTGACACCAAATGTGTCCTAATCTTAAGACTGTGCTGCCAATCTCATTGGCTGCCCTTTGGTTAAACTCTTTTGTAAACGCGCAGTTCTGCTTTTGTGACTTTTGTGAACATATTGTCTGTGCTGATTGGTTGACCTGTGATTGAACCCGACACCTTTGTATTCCCTGTATATTATCTATGTAGCTCAACATGGAGGCCGCTCTCTTCTCCTACTCCAGTGGGGAGTGAGGAGGACTGTCGTGATTTTTTACTTTTGCAACACTACTGCCTCTAAAAGAGTCTTACATCTAAATTGGGGATATAGCAATAACTACTATCACCACCACCTTCATCATCACCACCATGATGCTACCATCATTGCTATGAGAATATCATCAATGACACCACCACCACTATCATCATCATCACTGCCATGATGTTACCATCATTGCTATGAGAATATCATCAATGATACCACCACCACTATCATCATCATCACTGCCATGATGTTACCATCATTGCTATGAGAATATCATCAATGATACCACCACCACTATCTTCATCATCACTGCCATGATGTTACCATCATTACCATGACAATATCATGAATGATACCATCACCATCATCATCATCACCACCATGATACTACCATCATTGCCCTGACAATATCATCAATGACACCACCACCATCATTGACACTCTAATAACATTGTCGTTGCCATCACCCCACCGTGATTATATCATCATCATCGTTACTACCATTGTCATCTCCATGGCTATTACCACCATTATCATCAACTACCGTGATGATGTTGTCATCAGCTGCCGTGACACTCTCATCACCTGTGAATGATAAAAAGAAATAAAAGAAGGACATGATTGCTCCTAAGGGGTTGAGGTTTTTTATTATAGATTTAAGGGAGAACCCAGGCAAGGGTAGAGACATCTGGGAGAGTCTAGAGTAAACATGGCTGGAAAACTGAACCAGGCTATGTGAAGGGATGGGGAAGAGGAGAGGAGAGAGCCAGGAAGCCAGGAGACCGAGAGACCCAAAAAGGACTGGTAGCCAAGATGGCTGAGGTTATGTAGGGAAGAGCAGCTGGGGGATGGGCAACCCAGACACTGGGCGGGAGAGCCTGCTGTGGGGTTGAGGCATGCCAGCCAGGATGACTCTGTAACAGGTACTGGCCATGCTGAGACAGGTTGGTAGCTAACGTCCCCTTTGATATATTAACAGGCACTTCAGTTAACCGTTTGTCCCAGGTTTGAGACTTAACAACCGGATGAGCTCATTGCCATCACCACTACCACCAAGGCTGTCATGGTGACACAATCACCACTACCACCAAGGTCGTCATGGTGACACCGTCACCACTACCACCAAGGTCATCATGAGGACACCATCACCACTACCACCAAGGTCGTCATGACGACACCGTCACCACTACCACCAAGGTCATCATGAGGACACCGTCACCACTACCACCAAGGCTGTCATGGTGACACCATCACCACTACCACCAAGGTTGTCATGGTGACACCGTCACCACTACCACCAAGGTCATCATGAGGACACCATCACCACTACCACCAAGGTCGTCATGACGACACCATCACCACTACCACCAAGGTTGTCATGGTGACACCGTCACCACTACCACCAAGGTCATCATGACGACACCAGCACCACTACCACCATCCCTCTTCTAGTTCCCTTTCTGCCGCTTTAGTAAAACTCTTTGGCTAAAAGCAATTTACGAGAGGGCAGGGTTTACTTGGTTTACACTTCCAGGTCATAGTTCATCATTGGAGGAAGTCAGAGTAGGAACTCAAGCAGGAGCATGAAGCAAAAATCCTGGAGGATGTTGTTTGCTGACTTGCTTCAAGGCTCACACTAGCTTTCTTATGCAGCCCAGGACCACCTACCTGGGGAATGGTGTCACCCACAGTGGGCTTTTCCCCCAACTGACCTTAATTAACAACTAAGACGTCTCCCATAGACATATCCATAGGCCAATCTGGTAAAGAGATTATTACTCACCTGAGACTCTTCCTTCATCCCCCACCCTAGGCTCTGCCAAATTGATAAATAACGCTATTTAGGACAGTCACCGGCATGATGGTATCAGTTCCACGGCCATCACCACCAGCAGCATGGAGTTGTCATCATAGAGTTAGAGCACTAGGGGCACACTTCTTAACAGAGGACCTACCGTGTGCCCAGTAGGGCGCTGGTCACACTGGTAACTGGCAGTCCTCACGTGACCTACCCAGAAGCCCGTAACTTGGTCACTTATATTAGGTGACATAATCCTAGCTCAGAAATAGAGTCATTTGCCTTGTGTTGCCTGTTGGTGAAGGTTGGGATGGAATCCACGCTGACCTCAAAGCCAGCACTCTGGATCCCCAGGTGGAAGATTATTATAGTGTCACAGGAAATCTGCAGGCTGGGGTCTCTGGGGACAGCAGGTAGATGCTGGTCCTGCTCTGTTCAGGGCTTGCTTTGTGGCTGCAGGCTGTTTTTGCAGTCCTAAAATAATCAGATTCCCGTATTTGTTTCAACTGGCCTCAACCTCAGACTACTAACCACTGATGTGTCACAGTCTCACCACCAGGTGGCAGCAGAGGCCTTGCCTCAAAGACCTTGGCCGCCAGCGACTCGACAATACCAGCCTTAGGGGTCACCTTCACTGGTCCAGGCAACAGGGAGCAGCCGCAATAAACATCCGCAGGGTCTGGCTCTGGGGGCCTCTGCCTGTGTGACAAGGAACTGTAGGAGCCCTGGCCCCGGGAGTCTTGGCCATCAGGGAGCCTGAGCTGGAGACACACAAAGGCCCCGTGGGGGTCAGTCGCGTTTCTGTATAATGAGTCTGCAGGAACAATCATTCGAAGGAGAGGTCACCCAGCACAGGGCAGCACCGTGCAGCTCTGCTGAGGCTCCTGCGCACAATGACGCGCGTTGTGAGCCGGCTGGGCCCCAGGGGTTACAGCTTCTCGCTGGGAAGCCTCTGGCAGAGACTGTCAGAACAGCTTCCTTCCGGCCACGGCTGCAGAGACCCGTGTGGGGGCGGGGAGGCCGGGAGAGAGGGGCCTAACTGACGGCCTCAGCTGACTGACACAGGTGTTGCGATCACGCGGTCTGTCGGCCTGGCTCGGCTTGCTGTTGCCGGCAAGAACAATGGGCCCAGGGACTTAAGCTTCCACGTGGGACGGTCCCAGCTTAGAAGGAAAGACATGAAGGGAATGCTGGAGGCTGGAGACTGGGTCTGCTCCAGGACAGCATCCTTTTCTGCAGGGTCGAACTCCCGACCCCTACCCCTTACCCCCAACCCCACCGCACCCCTGCATCCTCTCACTTCAGGATGCTTGAGAAGGAGCCCCATTCAGGCTGGAGGCTCAGCAAGGTGGTGGGCTCAGCCCTAGGCTGTAGCTGTCAGGAGGTCCCTTAACCTCTGCCCCCCCCCACCTCCTCACTCTCTACCTTCCCACCCCCTCTGCCAGGCTGCTGTTGCTAGCTGAGAGACTGGGAGCCCCAAGGACGTGTGATTTCTTCCAAGATTCCCGGCTGAGCATTGAGTTTACAATGGAGAGGCAGGCAGACCACTAACCCGTGTGTGTGCAGACTGTCATCGTTAGAATAGAACAGAAAGGAAAACATGCATGCAGGCACACATAAGTCATGCTACAAGCATGCATAAATATGCACGCAGACACACATATGCAAGCACACATACACACACACACACACGCACGCACACACACACGCCCCACAGTCACACTTTGGCCTCTGCTAGCTGCCTCATTGTGTTAGCTTCATTCTGTGCTTGACTTGTACTTGAACTAGAAGCATACAATCACGCATATTTTGTTTTCTGTTTTTCCACTGAGGAAAATACCTCTCCCTCATATTCAAGGGCATCTGAAGGCCACTGGGAAGGAGGGACTGTGTGGAGTTAGGGGAGGTAGCTTTTTCATTCTACACGGAAGCTGTGAGCCCCACAGCATGAGCATAACTCCGGTTAAAAGGCTGTCTGGGGTCTGAACCCAAACCCCATGCTCACCAGCATTGCAGGCTGCTGAGACGCAGAGCTGAGGGCACAGGGACACAGGTGCAGAAGGGCCAGGGGAGTGTTGGGTGTGTCTGAACTTCAGAAGACATTTTCCTGAGACTAGGAGATCATCCAGAAGGACACCCGATGCCCCTGAGTCCCTGGTCATTGTCTCTGGGGCTGCTTCACAGCGCTATTGTGCCTGTCCTCCCCAGGAAGCCCGGATGTCAGAGGACAGAGATCAACACACTTTAGTGATGAAGAAACTGAGACCTAGAAATGTCGTAGGGTGGAGAGCAGCAGGCCTGGGCCGTGGTCCAGCCTCCAGCTGGCCAAAGCAGGAGTACTCAAGTGGATCAGGAGGTGGGCTCCAAGTTTCTTTATTCTCTAAAATGAAAATTATTATTTTATTATTTATGTGTTTGGGTGTTTTGCCGGCACCACACATATACTTGGAGTTGGCAGAGGCCAGAAGAGGTTGTTGGAATCTCTGGAACTGGAGTTACAGGTAGCTGTAAACCACTATGTGGGTGCTGGAAATTGAACCCGGGTCCTCTGGAAAAGCAGCGAGTGCTTTTCACTACTGAGGCTCCTCTCCAGCCCCAGTTTCTTCATTCCTTGTGAGAAAATTTCATGGTTTATTCAGTAAATTGAAACGCAGGGCTTGGGAGGCGCTTAAAGATCAGCAAACCAGGAAAGCAGCCCAGCCCGCTTCCCGCCCGCCCTCTTGCTCTTCTGCAGAGCTAACTTCTTGAGGCGGTCAGCAAGTGGCCACCCACCTCTGACTCCCGAGGGCTGAGCTGCACGCTCATGAGTGAAAGCTTGTGTTTCTGTTCTAGATGTTTCTATGGCAATCCACAGAGCACACCCACAGATGACCCCTGTTTAGCGTCAGGCCGGTCATGAGTCACCCATTAACAAGCTTGGGGCAATGGTCCACCCGGCCAAGGATACTGCCACCTTCTGGCCCTAACATTTGTTCCGGGAACCAGGAAATGTGAGAAAGCTTCCCTGGGGGACAGGGACTCTACCGTCAGGGATAGGGCTTCTGGTCTTTCCAGGAAGAAAGCATGACCTCAAATAGTATTCAGGACCTCTGTCACTCCCCTGCATTCCCGCTGTAAGGCCAAGTGAAAAGGTGGCTTTGGTGGCCCTGAGCACTGGAAGGGGAGGCAGGGTTCGAGGGGTCATTTGGGAGCCCCTTTAGTGTGCATGGTTTCTGGGTACATTATACAGGAAGCTATTTTGAGGGGGATGAAGATAAGGGGAAGTGGGAGGGGTTCATATTAGTTGGCACCAGGGCTAGGCTTAGTTGGTAGGCATGGTACGCTCCTGTCTAGCATACAGGGGGCCCTGGGTTTCATCCTCAGCAATTCATAAACTCAGACTGCTGGCACATCCCTGTCTTCTCTTGGAAGAAAGACAGGAAGGTCAGAAGTCAAGGTCATCCTCCGCTACACAGAGAATTGAAGGCTAGCCTGGGCTACCTGATCAAAAGAAAAAAGGGAGCAAGGCAGGAGGGCATACCCCTACTACAGCCTTCTCTGTGCAGGTCTTCTGGCAGGCAGTGGGGAACTGAGGCAAACGAGAGGCCTTGTGGTTAGATCCCAAAGGTTCTTGGGAGTCAAGAATGCCTGAGGTGATGGCTGAGGCCAGGTTTGACCAAGAAAGGTGGAGCAGGGACACAGACTCCCTGCACTTTTCATGCAGGGTGAGAATAGGTGTCCTTGGAGTTTACAGGTGGCAAGAATGGAGAAAAATGTTCCCAGACTCCCTGTTGTTCTATGAAGAGAGTGGAACGAAGCTGAAAAGTAGATCACTTGCCCAGAGTGATTGTACCCATAGTGGATGGATCCTCCCATCAGTCATTAACCAAGAAGATGCCCTACAGGCTTGCCTACAGGCTGTCTGATGGAGACATTTCCTTGTGCTCCCTTTGGCAGCACATATACTAAAATCGGACCAAGGGTTCCCCTTCCCAGATGACTCTAGATTGTGTTACGTTGACAAAAACCAATCAGGACAGATGGGGAGACATTAGTCCTTCTGGTCACCAATAAGACACCGAAGGCTCAGCCCCAAGGCAGCGCTGAAGGCTGTTGGGGAACTCACACCATACCGCATGGCTGTGTATTTGCCTTCTTGACTCTCTATATCTGCATTGCTCTGGGCTTGCCCTTCTGTGAGAGTCACCGGGGTCTCCTGAACTGTAGGATGACCCTCCTGCAGGGGTGGCCAGAGACTGCCTGTAACCAGCTTCTGGGAGTCTATGTTCCTATGGTAACATGTGCAGCTAGGGCAGTCTCCATTCTCAAGCTGGCTGCTGCTGGTTACCCCGTAGCTCTTGGGTCTAGGGGGATTGACAGGCACCCAGGCTTGCAGCTTCTCTCCCTCTGTCCTGGCTGGTTTTGTGTGTCAACTTAACGCAAGCTAGAGTCATCAGAGAGGAAGGAGTTTCAGTTGAGGAAATGCCTCCTTGAGATCCAGCTGTAAGGCATTTTCTCAATTAGTGATCAATGGGGGAGGGAGGGCCCAGCCCATCAATGGGGGAGGGAGGGCCCAGCCTACTGTGCATGGTGCCATCCTTGAGCTGGTGGTCCTGGGTTCTATAAGAAATTAGGCTGAGCAGTCATGATGAGCAAGCCAGTAAGCAGCACCGCTCCATGGCCTCTGCATCAGCTCCTGCCTCCAGGTTACTGTCCTGTTTGAGATCCTGTCCTTGGCTTTTTCAGTGATGAACAGCAATGGGGACGTGTAACCCAAACAAAGCCTTTCTTCCCTGACTTGCTCTTTGGTCATGGTGTTTTATCACAGCAACAGAAGCCCTGACTAAGACACCCTTGGTCTCCAACTTCCATGTAATCTGGGCCGACCAGGAGGGGCTTGCTCCTTGGAGTTCCTAGAAATCAAGGCAATGCCTAGGGTCTCTTTCAGGCTGGGCCTTCTTTTATTTGAGTTTGGGGACAGCTAGGTGACCTCAGTCGGGCACTGGAAGGAAATCCTGAGGACCCTATAATGGGTGCCAGGTCTGGGTTCTGTAGGTAGGGCAGAGTGCCCACGAGGAGGGAAGGCTAGAGGAAGTATCTGGTCACCTTGCGGGGGGGGGCCCTTGAGTGAGCTGAGCAATGGATAAGGGGTACAAGGTGGGGAGTTCAACTCTGTGCCTAATGGTCTGTCTCTGAGAGGATCCTTGAGAGGGAAGCCACCAGAAGGAGTGGTCTCTTGTCACCTCCTGGCCTGGAGTATCTGTAACCAACACACTTGCCACTGTGGCCTCCCCTCGCAGGACTTTGTACCTCATGGGTGGCAATGGGCCTCTTGGCCAACAGTTCCTTGAGAAGACTCCAGGCTCTTTATGATTCCATCTCTGGGGCTGTGGTGGTGGAAACAGTCTGTGCAGTTGGCTTTTGGTGAGGAAAAGTAGGGCTTGCAGCAGGAGAGGACTGGCCATGAGGATGAGGAGGCAGCTGGTCTCTGTGGGGATGATGGAGTCTGTGTTGTTCTCATGGGATTAAGTCACAGATGGGCGGCCAAGGCCTTTGGACTCAGTTATCAAGCCTGCAGCATGGGGCTGGTTTGACTTGGGGAGCCTGTTTGTGACCTCAGAACTAGCTTAGGGCCCCCTCTGGAAGCCCACAGGTGGCCTACACTACCTCATCACTCTGGTGACTTTGTGCTCTGCCATGCATGCTCCGTGCCTTCACCAGTGGAACCTGGGGGTGAACCAGGTTAACCTCTCTTCCCTGAGAGGACCTTTCCAAAGCTCCCAGGTACCCCAAGGGGAACATTTTGTTTCCATCCCCAAATCCAAGCAGAATAGGTCCTTCCATAATCATTCTCCATGTTCCCATCTGGTTCTGGGGAGGAAGAAGTGGGTGTGGGATCTTCAGGGTCAGGAAAACTGAGTTCTTTGTCCTTGCCGTCCTCGGCTGGCCACGCACTGTCACTGGAGCCTACCCAAGTTTCTGCATGGGTGGATCCCCCTCCCACCTGCTCCCTTTGCTGGAAGGCCCCCAGGTAAGGTAGGTGGCTCTCTTTCCAGTAAGGCTGTCTTCTTAATTCTGGGACTCTTAGGGTTGTGTGCAGAGACATTTGTGACTGCCAGTCCCTTCCTAGCAAAGCAGAGTTCCCACCAGGCAGGGACTAAATCTGCCTAAGTTTCTGCACTTCCAACAGCCTGGCACTGAGTAGGGACTCCACAAACACTGCAGAACGAATGGACAAATAAGGAGGCGGTCAGCACACGAGGTCACATTCAGTCACTATCTCTGTAAGAGCAGCCTGCCCAGCCACAGTCTCCTTTCCCTGTTCCCCACAGCCTGCAACCCTGGCTTGGCAGCTCTTAGGCCTAGTTGGACACTAGGGTCACTGAGGAAGTCTTGAAGCTGCAGGTGGGACCCCTCCTCCCATTCGGCTGTGGTTGGGAGGGGCTTTCCACATGCACCTCTCAGGTCTAGCCAGCCTTTCAGCCTAAGGGCTTGGCTTTTCATCGTTTGAATTCTCTCCCAATCAGAGGGTCCCTTGTGTTCGTGACTCGGCAGATCTCAGCAGCTCCTCACTCATGGGTGTGAACTAGTGGAAGCTCACACTGAGTTCATGGGGTGGGTGGCCTGGGTAACAGTTCTGAGGAAACAGTCCTGGGAACACAGCTGGCTGAAGGGAAGGTGGTCTGAGTTTGAGAAGAGGCAGCGTGTGGAAGGTGGGAAGGGTTTATTCCTTGTTCTCAGGGGAGGGTTCTGATCTGAAGGTCAACCTCACAGAAAGGCCTGACTTAGGACATGTCCATCCCTCCACCCAGCCCCAGGAGAGAGTTAGGTATCCAACTTCCTGTCTGGCTCAGGAATCCTGTTCATTTTAACTCAGGGTACCCAAAGTGTTTTCACCCATTTCTGAAGCTAACCGAGCACTAGAGACGTTAGCCTATGGGTCGGGAGGGCTCCCCAAACTGCAGGAGGATGGTGCCCTGGGTTGGAACGAAACCTGTAGGCGATTCTTACACCTGCTGAGCAAGGAACTCTGACTGGGAAATGGGCACCATTGCTCCACTCTGTAGAAGAGGGGAGCGAGGGCCATGAGAAGAATGGCACCTGCTGCCAGAGCCAACTGCATTGGGTGGCTGCTGGCCAAGAGGAGCTGCCCTTTCTCCTGATGTCATCAGGTTTCCAGGACCCCCAATCAGCAAGCTGGGGCCTGAGGTCAAGCCTTTAGAGGTGGTGACCTTGAGGGGGGGTCACAAGGTCACTGTCAGTGGGAAGGCCCAGGTGCCTGAAGAAGCTTGGCACAAGTGGAGTCTTCATTTTCCTTCCAAGGGTCAGCATTTACTTCGCATCGAAAAGTGATAGAGGGGCTGGAGAGATGGCTCAGTGGTTAAGAGCACTTGACTGCTCTTCCAGAGGACCTGAGTTCAGTTCCCAGCTATCACATGGTGGCTCACAACCATCTGTAACGGGAACTGACTCCCTCTTCTGGTGTGTGCATGAAGATGGAGCACTCACAATCATAAAATGCACGAATAAATAGATCTTCAAAAAGCAAAAGCGACGGAAACACCGGGAAGACTGGATTTCAGCATTTCAAGACCTATTATCTGTGTTAGCAGTCTTGCAGAGGCCACACACTTCCAGGGCATAGGGCCCCCTGTCCTAACTCTGGAGCAGGTGGCAGATGGAGCTGCTAGCCTCCCAGCCTGCCTGTGAGGCAAACTAGAGAGCATAGGAAGGGCCTCAGAGTCCAGGCCATAGATAAGTCTGGTCTGGCCTGGCCAGGCTGAGCGGGGCTGAATCTGCTGGGTAGAGTATGGAGCTGGAGCTTAGATTCACAGCAGCTAGCTCAGCCAGGATGCTATGCTGGAGTGTGTGCGGTCCCCGGGGGTTGGAGTTAGGGTTAGGCTGTGGGCTCTGGATGACCAGCTGGCCGCCTTCTCAGAGGCTCAGTGCCCACAGAGGGAAGCATGGCAATGAGGAAGGTACAAGGCTGTTGGCTCCGGGCAGTAGAACTATCCTTTGACAAGCAGGGCTGAAAGATGGGCATTTTGTTCTCAGGCAGCCCAAGACACGAGGTTTAGGCAGCAAACAGGATAACCAGGCCCAGAAATAGGGTGTAGAAGGAAAAACTTCATTTTCTACCCTCCCCCACACAGCACCACCCTGGAGATGGGGAAGGACACCCCCCCCCCCCCCCCCCGTAGTCCTGTCTGCCTTGCCGGGAACTGGCTCCCAGTACCACCGAGGCTGCTGCTGTTGCTGCTGGATTTCACATGGCCGACAGGGGGCACCTCCTACCCGGTTCCGGGCCCAGAGCGGCTGCTTGGCTCCCCTCCTCCCCCAAGACTCATTGCCCAAGCTGCCTCAGCTGTGCTAAGGTTGACACACAAAGGTGGGCCACTGGCCTGCTGGGAGGGAGGAGGACACGGGGCAGGGGTGGGAGGATGACAAAGTAGGATGGCGTGGGACATGTGGTGAAGCAGCTTAGCTCTTCTTGGTCACCCCTCCTAGGTAAGGTCACGACCCCACCAGGGAAAGGGGCCCTCCCTGCCACAGCAAAAGCTCTTTGGTGCCCACGCCGTGACTCAAACGTGTGCATTGAATGTCACCGTGACACCAACAAGACGAGAATAACTCGGGTTTGAGAAGCAGTGACCTCATTCATTCCCCACCTCCCTTCTGCTGGCACAAGGCCAAATTGCCCACTGCTCTGGGCTTCAGTTTCTCCATCTTTTTACTGGGGACTCTAATTCTCAGTTACAGCGTTGTTGACGGAACCCAGCTGGCTGATAATGATCAGTAGACCAAGGATGCAGGGGGACACAGACTGGCAGTGGGAAGTTCCAGGGACCCACTAGTAAGAGTACGATATAACCTCTATGTCTTTCCTTTGCTAACTTGATGTCCCTGCAAGTTGTAGATGCCCTCAAGCCAAGGCCATGACAGCGCTGTGAGTGGGACCTCATCCCCACGGATCCCTTACTGTGCCTTGCCTCTTCTTCTTGTTGGTAGAAGGCAGACAGGAGTAGGATCGAGTTGGTACAGTAGACACAGGCGGGCACATGCGCGCACCCTCCACACGGGCTGCAGGCTGTGCCTAACAGTCGGGGAGAGAAGGGGGCTCTGCAGATAGAAATAGAAGTCATCTGATATGGTGACCTGAGCCCAGCTTGTCAAGATCTTTCGCAAATCTCAAAGCAGGAGATGAGATCAAACCTTTGTGTTGACCTGTGTCTGGTGTCCTGAGCAGCTACAGTGTGTGTGTGTGTGTGTGTGTGTGTGTGTGCGCGTGCGCGCGCACGTACACACACACGCATCACGTGTGCACTCATATGAAGATGTCAGAAGCACTTTCATTCATACAATGTGCAGGCGTGTATGAACACAGGCCCACAAACATGTATGTATGCCGGGGTGTATGTGCGTAAGTGTCAATGTGGCAACGTGTTTGTGGACAGCGTCCTTGCCTGTGTGTGGGGTATGTGTGCTCCCCGGGGGGCAGAAGTGTTTTTATTTTGCCACAGAGGCACTGGCATTCACAGCTCTGGGCAGAGAGGTTTTGCAGCCTGGGTTTCATGGGATGCATCTCCAGCTCCTGGGTCCCCTGAGTGGAGACAGGAGGGAGAGTGGCCATAGTTGCGCCCCTGCCTCAGTCTGCACTGGTTATAGGAATGTGTCACTGCACTTACTGTTGACCGCAACCCCGGAAGACAAGTGCTACTGTACTTCAAAAAGGGAGTTTGGCAGAGGGGTGCTGTGAGGGGCTTGCTGAATGAGTTGCCAGGATTTTGGGGTGCCCCTGTATGCCTATAAGGCTGTGGTTGCTTTTTCCTGTACTCTGCTCATTCTTTAATTATTTTTTATTTTGTATTGAGATAAGGTCTCTCTGCTTTGAAGCTCTATCTTGCCTGGAACTCACTATATAGACCAGGCCGGAGTTTAATTCACAGAGATCACCCTGACGCAGAATCTAAAGAGCTGAGATTAAAGACCTATGCTACCACACCTGGCGTCTGCTCTCTGCCCTTGACCAGTTCCTGCCCCTACTCTGTAGGGAATTTGGAACCTATCCCCCTGACCATGCAGGAGGCCCCACTATGCTCCACCAAGCTCCCCTCAGCTTGTGTCCTGTGTGTCCTTTGAGACTGTGATGGTCCAAAGCCAAGAAATAGTCCTGTCAGCCTTGCTGGGGCCAGCTGTTGCTCAGAAAGGCCTGATTATCTTGTTCACCATTAACCAAGTTCATTTCTGCCTCTGGCAGAGCCTCCTCAGCACCCACGGGTAAGAGGATACCAATGTGCCTCAGAGGGAGACAGAGTGTGTTCTTGAAGCAGGCAGGCCTTTGGTAGGACTATGGTTTACCCTTTTCTATCCCCTGCCCTTCATTTCCTCCCAGAAAAACATTTCCTTCACTGGCTCATGGGTTGGTTTCTCTGTGTGGACTATGGGACCTTGCAAGCTGAGAGAGCCTGATTGGAATCAGAGATCTCTTGTCTCCATCTCCTATAAGACAGGCTAATGATTCCTAGCACAGAAGACTATTGCCATGAGCAGCAAAGATGCAAAAACATTCACCCCAGTTAGGCTCTGGCTCAGAGTAAGTCATCACAAACTGTGACATCATCACCATCATCATCTATTGTTACTATTGCTGTCTCCATTACCAATGCCATCACCATCATCATCCTCACGTCAGCACCACCACCTACACCATGCCATCATCACGGTCATCAGTCACCACTGCCATCACCCTCACAGTGGCATTTTCATCACCGTCATCACTATGGCCATCGTTGTCTTTGAGTTGACATCATCATCACGATCATCACGACTGTTATCATCACCATCAGTATCCCACATCAACCTCACTGTTGCCGCTATCAATACCACCTCCACCAATGCTGCTGTCACCATCATCTCTTCTGTACCACTTTCTCAAGTTTGTGTTATTCCCATCATTTCTTTACCCATCATTGCTATCCCTGTCATCGCCATCATCAACCATAATTGCTAACTTCATTTATTTTCCACAGCACCATCATTGACAGACAGCTTAGATGCTTAGGTACATGACCGCGCGCGCGCGCACACACACACACCCCCTATACAGTCTGGGTGGGGGTAGACCTAAGTGAGTGGAGATGGAGGAGGAAGAGGGGACATAGTTTGGGAAGTGGATTCCAATGGTATGTGTTATCTGCATGTATGTACTGTGTGCTTGTTTATCCTGTATATGTCTTATGTGTGTTGTAAGTGGAGACTGTGTGTTACCTTCCTGGCTGCCCAGACATGAACAATCATACAGAAACTATATTAATTGCAGCACTGTTTGGCCAACAGCTCAGGCATATTTCTAGCTAGTTCTTAGATCTTAAATTAACACATTTCTATTATTTTGTGTTTTACCATGAGGTTTGTGGTTTATTACCTCTTGCCTCTTGGGCAGCTACATGGTGTCTGCCCCTTTCGGCAGTTACATGGTGTCTCTTCGACTCTGCCTACTCTCTCTCTATAGATCTCTGTTCAGATTTCCCACCTTACTTTATTCTGCCCTGCCATAAGCCAAAGCAACTTCTTTATGAACCAATGGTAATAAAACATATTTACAGCACACACAGGGGAATCCCATATCATCTCCCCTTTTTTGTCTAAATAAAAAGGAAGTTTTTAACTTTAACATAGCAAAATTACATAATAACAAACTAGGTATCAAGCAAGAATTACAATTATAACGAATCTAAAGTTTATATTTATCTTTTATCATAACTAAGGAAAACTATAACCATCTGTCCTTAACTCCATCAAAGATATATATTTTTGAAGCATATAATATTACCTAAGTAGACAGGAAGTACATTGTAAACAACTCTAGAATTGACAAAGACGTCTCATTGCCTGGTCAGTCACCTAAAGTTCTTCTGCAACATTGGGGCATCCATCTTCAGCTTACAGGCCCATAGTATCTGGAAGACTTTTCCATGAAGCTGGAAATTTGAAAGACTGTCTTGCCTGCATTGGCAGTTTGTCAGTCACTTTCTTCTGGGTCCTACAGAATGTCTGGCAGATTCTTTCATGATGCAGGAACCCCAAAGGACTGTCTCATCTTCTTTTGGCAAGTTTAGCAGTCATTTCTCTGTGGGTCCTGCATGTCCAGTTCATACAGCATACCATCAAGCAGTTTCTTACCCAAATGGCTAGCCTTGTTACATTGAAGGCAAATTCCATAACGAGTTTCTCCAATGTCTTTCAACTCCTCTGAAGTAATTGGTGCTGCCAGAAGCAGACATGTCTCACTGATGAGAAAAGTCTAAGTTTTAAAAACATTTTAAACGCCATATTCTGTAGGTCTTTGAAAGGTTTGAAGAATAACTATCCATCTGAAATATATCTCTGTACATCTAGAAAACCTAACTAACATGACTAAAGTTTGACTATTGTAAGTGACTATTAACCTGCAATTTTTAATTATACACTGTGTGCTGTGTGTATGTGAATGATGTATACATTCTTATGCGTATACTATGTTTAATGAATGTGTATCTTAAGTGTGTGCTGTGTTTGTGTGTTTAAACTATGTGCTTGTATGCATGTGCTGTGTATATGCATATATGTATATACAGGCCCTGATCCCAAAACACTTGGTCTTGAGGGGAAACAGCCTACCTGGAGGCTTTTGGGTGTTGTGTGTCCAGTATAAACCAAGGAAAGTTGTGCAGGAGCTAGCAGGGAGCTTTTTCGTTTGTTTGTTTGTTTGGGGGCTATCCAAGATATAGCTAAGGTCTTTTTTTTGTGTCCTGGGGCAGTAAGTTCACTGGGTCAAGAGACCACTGGTCTTCCAGTGAGTGTCATGCCCCACCCCCAGCCATTTTATTGCTCAGATTTGTGAGAAATGAAGACCTTGTCTAGAATAATCTTGGGGAAGAGGTGGGGCAGATATCATATGATGAGGAACAAGTAGAAAGGCCCCAGGGGGAGAGGTACCACGCAAGGTTCTCTTTGCAAACGGTTCTGATGGCCGTGGTCCCTGAAGTTTGGGCAATGTCAAAAGGTTGAATGCAGGGCAGGTGTGACACAAGACAGGTTCAGAGAAGCCATGGTTGCTTTTGACTCTGGCTCCATCTGGTTTGAGGTCATCTCCACACTTCCAGCTTGACTTGTTTACCTTTCAGGACCGACCATGGTGGGTGTGAGCTGCCCAGTGGTATGTATCCAGTGGGCTCATTGCTTTCCTGGGCCAGAGTAGGGGCTGGGCAGCAGTCACAGCCCCCGCAGGGCTCAGTGTGTCCAATGGTAGCATCCAAATACCCTAGGTCTGAGCTTGGGTTGGCAGGGGAGATGGCATTCTGTGGTTCTTGGGGTGTGTGACTGCTGAATGGAGGTGATGATGGGGCAGTCACAGTGTGGACACTGGCTCATATCGTCCCCAGAAGGCAGGGGACCTGTGAGTGCAACCACCAGCCTGGCTGATTGCTTCAGCTGCCTGCTGGGGCTGCACCTGCTCCAAACTGTGATCAGACTAAATTAGAGGGAAAACATGCAAGTACAGTTGGAGCTTTCTGGCAAATTAGCAATCGAGCATTGGGGGCGAGGTTCCTCGGCAAGGGGCACTTTGCCTGGCTGATTGCTGAGTGAAGTCGGGCCCTCCACAGTGCAGCTTCTAAGGGGGAATTATTTCAGCTACCTTCTCTAGCTTTCAGAGGCTGCCTAAAAAAGCCAAGTCAAGATTGACAGCTCCCTGCTGGTTTGCCGCCCACTGATGGGTACAAAGTTGCTTGGTTTGTTCATCCTGAGAGCCTGGGGGTGTCCCTGCATGGCCTCGGACTGACCTAGGATGGAACACAACCTTGAAAACAGAGCAGGTCGATTTGCCTGGACTTGCAAACAGAACAGGGGAATCCCAGAATCTGTGGTACTAGGTGGGGGAAAACAATTGTTGGGTTGTTTGTGGGTAGCCCTGGGTCCATGAAATTTGAAGCTGGAAAGTGAATACAGGTGAACCAGCCAAAAGACAATGGAATCACAAGGCCACAGGCAGTTAGCACCTGATCCTTTGCGTTTGTACTGTAACCTGTGATGTGGGTCAAGGCCAAGGACCCAGGAGGAATAAAGGGCACACAGTTGTCATTGGGAGAAAGGGATCCACAGTTTTCTGGATCTCACACCCCACCCTCTGTCTTCCTCTGCATGCCCAGGACATCTCATTTATCCTTTTTGATGCTGCTTTCTTACTGCCTGCTCAGAAGGGTTTGTTCCATGCCTCCCTGGTCCTGGCTTTCCCACTCCTGTTTTCTTTCGAGGCTGCAATATGAACACAGCAGTATCTGGAGTGTGTGCATGGTAAGCTAATGGAAGTGGTGTGGGTTGCCATCTCTGAACATCTGAATCGTGCCTGGAGGCCTTGGAGGACTAGAGCCAGCCTTCATGTGACCGTGTTATTATCTGCATGCCCTCTGACTGTAGAACTAAACCAACTTCCATGATCACACTGGTCTCCAGAGATGCCAGTCAACCGCAACCCAACCCCCCCTGCTTGGTTGCCCACACCTGTAGGAAGGCCTGGCTGTCAAATGATGATCTTTCTATGCCTGTGTGAACCTGTGTACACCTGCCAAAGCAAGGTCAAGGGATGATGATGCTAATCATCACCTCATTAATGAAGGCTTAGATTGAAATCAATAATCTCTTTTTTTTCCCTTGGGATGGGATTTGAAATAAAAATAATCCATATACAAATCATTACATCAGGGCTGAACGGATGGCTTTGTTGGTAAACTCTGAGACCTTAGTTCAGATTCCAGGACCCATATAGAGAGCCAGGCTGGGTGGCACACATCCGCAAGCCCAATGTGTAGGGTAGTGAGGGAGACAGATAGCCCCCCGAAGCTCATTGATTGGCCATCCTAGGCAAAGTTTAGTGAGAGATCATCTCTCAAGAAACAAGGGGGAGAGGAACTGTAGAAGACACCTAGCATTAGCATCTCACACTCATGTGCCCACACACATGCGAGCATGCACACAAGCATATATATGCATGCCATATACATATTATCTCTGCGGTGGAAGGGGAGTTCTGCTGAAGCACAACCACCCTAAGTCAGTTGTTCAATCAGAAGTCACATACTGGATTTTATGTATTGAAAGTGAAATGTACAGCGTGGCATGATGGTGCATGCCTTTAATCCCAGCACTCGGGAGGCGAAGGCTGGCAGATCTCTGAGTTCGAGGTCAGCCTGGTCTGCAAAGTGAGTTTCAGAATAGCCAGGGCTACACAGAGAAGCCATGCCTTTAAAAACAAAAATAAAAACAAAGTAAAATGTCCCCGACAGGCTCTTGTGTTTGGACACTTGTTCTCTATGGGGTGACACTGTTTTTGGGAGACAGTGAAACCTTTGTGGTAGGAAGTATGTCTGGGTCACTGGGGGTGGAACTGAGGATTACATCCTGGATTTGCTTTGGAACTGAGCTTTTTGCTTCCTGATCTACTAAGATGTGAACAGTGAACAAGACATACCACAAACTCCCACCACCATGGACCACCATTGGTGTGGAAAGTCCTTCAGTATAAGTGTTGCTTTTATTGGTTAATGAATAAAGAAGATGCTTGGGCCTATGGAAGGGAAGAATAGAGCAAGGTGGGAATTTCAAGCAGAGGTAGAGGAATAAAGAAGGTGGAGTTAGGGAGATGCCATGTAGCTGCCAAAGGAGACAGACGCCCTGGAATGTTACCTGTAAACCATGAGCTTCGTGGTAAAATATAAAATAATAGGAATAGGTTAATTTAAAATGTAAGCATTAGTTAAAAATGTGCCTAAGCTATTGGCCAAACAGTATTGTAATTAATATAGTTTCTGATTATTTGGGTCTGGGTGGCCAGGAAATGAATGAGCAGTCTCCACCTACAAAATGGTACATCAGTGTGAGGCAACTACATCCACATAAAACCTGAGAGAGCTTGGGAAGGAATTCTAGTCACAAAAGAACAGAGTGAAGCATGACTTCTTAGTAGCCATAATTTTTTTTTC
Organism: Dicrostonyx torquatus; assembly: GCA_028555095.1. Classification (NCBI taxonomy): domain Eukaryota; kingdom Metazoa; phylum Chordata; class Mammalia; order Rodentia; family Cricetidae; genus Dicrostonyx; species Dicrostonyx torquatus. The sequence continues at coordinate 1,300,135 of JAQHUG010000235.1, read as the reverse complement.
TCCAGATTTTCTGTTGTATGCAGGGGAGGAGGTGTGTGTTGTGTTCCCGGCACCCAGCACCCAGCTCCCAGCCCCCAGCCACCGGCCCACTCAGCCACTGGTTGCTTGTTTATGCCCAAAATAACCATATGAGAACTGTATTCATTTAAACTCTGCCTGGCCCATTATCTCCAGCCTTTTCTTGGCTAGCTCTCATATCTAAAACTAACCCATTATAAAAGTCTGTGTGTCACCACGAGGTGGTGATCTTACCGGGGATCATTCGGCATGTCTGACCCTGGAGGCTTCATGGCAGGCTCTCTCACTTCCTTTCTTCCCAGAACTTCCGTTCTGTCTACTCCGCCCACCTAAGGGCTGACCTATCTTACAAGCCAGGCAGAGTCTTTATTTAACCAATCAAAGCACAGAAATACAGATGAACCCTCCTACTCCAATTTTCTGTTTGCTAGAAGCAAGCAGAGGTGTGATTCCTTTAAGAGAAGGCTTCCTGACTCAGCAGTAGCAGCATGAACTGTTTGGTTCCTTTAAGAAGACTTTGTGGTTCATGCTAGTTGCACAAACAGCTCTGGCTCTTTCAGGAGGCTAAGCACTTGAATGACGGTATGGACAGAGTGCTACAAGTTGCTTAATGGCAACATAGACCCACAGTGTCCCTGGAGCTGGGGACAAGATGGCTCACAGAGTTAGCCGGGGAACATATCTTCACCTTGTTGGACTGGGCAGAGCCAAAAGCAAGGTAGCCTTAGTCCTAGCCACACTACTTAGCATTTTAAGAAGCGTTCCTGGTCAGAAAATGATTACAGATCTGCATTAAAGACAGATTCAGACAGATAAACCCCTGAACAGATTATAGTGTGTTTAAAATGTACGTAGGCTTGGGAGAGAGAAGAAAAAGAGTATAGACAGTTATAAAATGTTTTAAATAATAAAACAAAGTCTTTAAAGAGACAAAGTACATGCAGTCACAGATTAAAATAAATATTAAAAGTAATAGAGTTAAAAAAGGAAAAATAATCCACATAAAGATGGAAAATACACAGAGAGTCTGTATTATGTACATTATTGTGTTTTCTTTGAATTCTTTGACAGTAAATGAGCTAAGTACAGAGAGACATTTCATTGTACAGTCTGCTAAGCTAAACCAACATAAAGGTATCTTGACTTCAAAATTTGGGTCTAAGGATATATTGCTTTGGAAAAGGGGTTCTCTTTTTGTTTCCACTGAGGATAGAAAACTGTGGATTCCTTACTAACTAATATGGTTTGATCAAATAAGACCCCCTGAAGCAATGGCCCAGCTGGTCCAACATCCATGATGGCTTCAGGACTGCTGGCTCAGATAGACCAGCCATACAGGATACCCCATGAAAGACCTGACTAACAGCGCCCCAATCAGCAGGAAGCAGTCTAGAGAACAATGCCCAAATTCCCTAAATGATTGTTTATAAATGTTTGTTTGCATTTAAAGGGGGATATGCTATAGAGATGAATACTTTGCATTGGTATGGATCTTGCTTGATTGATACAAATTTAAGGTCAATTTTGTTATATGTACATTTCTGTTTTTGATTAAGGTATTGTGTTTTTGCAGCTCATTTAAGAATGTAATGTGTAATTAAGAAATAAGAATTAATAGATAGTCATCTATAACAGTCAAATTTGTAGTCATGTTAGTTAGGTTTTCTAGATGTACAGAGATATATTTCAGATGGATAGGTATTCTTCAAATCTTTCAAAGACTTATAGAATATGGCATTTAAAATATTTTAAGAACTTAGACTTTTCTCAACAGTGAGACATGTCTGCTCCTGGCAGTACCAATTACTTCAAGAGGAATATAGATATTGAAGAGTCTCCTTATGGAGTTTGTTAGCCATTTGAGCAAGAAACTGCTGCCTGGACTTCTGGATGGTATGTTGTGTGAATAGAACATGCAGGATCTACAGAAAAATGACTGCTGAACTTGCCTAAAGGTGAGACAGTCCTTCAGGGATCTTGCTTCATGAAAAAACTGCCAGACATTTTGCAGGACACAGAAGAAAGCATCTGATAACCTTGCTATTACAAGACAGAACAGATCTTCAGATTTCCTGCTTCATGGAAATGTCTACCAGATATCATGGGCCTGTAGGCTGAAGATGGATGACCCAGCATTGCGGAAGAACTTTGGGTGACTGCCCAGAGAGTGAAATGTTTCTGTCAATTCTCAAGCTTTGGAAGTTGCTTATAATGCACTTCCTGTTTACTTAGGTAATATATCCTTCTGGAGTGTTTGATGGAGTTGAAGACAGTTACAGTTTTCCTTAGTTATGATTAAAGATAAATTAGATATAAAACTTTAGATTCATGAAGACAGGATAGATGATAAAGTAGTTTCCTTAATTTGTCAAATGAAAATGGACTAAATATTGTAACTATAATTCTTGCTTGATAACTGTTTTGTATATGTAATTTTACTATGTTAAAGTTAAAACCTTTCATTTTATTTGGGCAGAAAAGGGGAAATGGTGTGGGAAGTCCTTCTACATATATATGTGTCACTTTTATTGGTTAATGAATAAAGAAGCTACTTGGGCCTATGGCAGGGCAAAATAAAGCAAGGCAGGAATTCAAAACAGAGATAAAGGAGAAAAGAAAGTGGAGTCAGGGAGATGCCATGTAGCTGCCCATGAAGACAGACGCCCTGTAATGTTACCTGTAAACCATGAGCCTCATGGTAAAATATAAAATAATAGGAATGAGTTAATTTAAGATATAAGAGTTAGTTAATAAGAAGCCTGAGCTAATAGGCCAAGCAGTGTTTTAATTAATATAGTTTCTATGTAATTATTCACATTTGGGTAGCTGGAAATGAATAAGCAGCCTCTGATTACACACCATGCCTTGCTGTGCCATGATGGTCTAATATTTCTGAAACTGCTAGCCAAATAAACCCTTCCTTCCTTCAGTTGCCCCTGTCAGGTATTTATTACAGTGATGATGAGACAAGTAACCAATATAATTCTATTTATACTAATACAAGTGGAGAGACAGAGCATATTAGCCTCTCTTTCCATACCCAGCTAAACTATCAATTGAGAATGCTAGTCAAAGAGATATTTCCAAGCCAAGATACCCATTTAGAGTTTTCTACATTTTTTCAAGATTCTAATGGGTTCTCCAGAATTTTTTGTATTATTTAGGAGCAAGAGAGATACTTGAGACTTTAAGTGTATATTTTAAAAATTAAAAAAAAACCCTCAACGACTTCCCAAATAGAATAAGAGAACTTTACAAAGCTTTAAATCAATGTGAAAGGAATAAAGACGTATTAAACATTAGCCAGATTTGGGAAGATGTGTGATCTGGGATTTTCTTGTCCTGTGTTTTCACAGGAGCTGTGAGGTGAGCTCTTCCCAGGGTGACTGAGTCTACGAGTGAGTGTGCCAGGCCCACTCATCCTTTGATGTACATTCTAAAGAAGGAATTGAGGATTTTGGAGGAAGCTTTGCTTACATAGAGTGGTGGGGGGCGGGCTCATGTCTTCCACAGTCTGCAGTCGGGCTTGGAGTGTGGAAGGGCATGCTAACAGGTGACACAAAGGGTCCTCTGGGGGTGAGGAGAGGCTTTTGTGAAGCAGAGCTACTAAACATCTGATGGGAAGACCAAGGAGCTAGCTGTGGGAGTAACTGGCACTGCTACTCAGCTATACTGTGATATAGGGCTCATGACAGCCAATCCCTCTGCAGTCCAGTCCCATTGACAGAAATAAATAAGCTTACCACCCCTGGCAGGCCAACCTCTGGCTTGACTGGCTGGATCCTGGAACCCTCTGGGGTCTGACTGTACCCCATAGCTACTCTGAATGGAGGAGTTGAGGCCGAGGACAGGCATGCCTAGTACTGACCCTGAGTCACCAGGGACAACATGCATTGCAGCCCAAGGTGTTAACACCACCCACATTTAGCAAATGAGCTCTAGTTTCAAACGCCAGGAATCAGAACAGTTTAGACACTAGGTCACCCCTGTGCTCTGCCGTGCTGGGCGGTAAACAGACAGCAGCCACTCAATAGCAGGGGTCAGGTGACCTGTTACAATATTCATGTGTGCTGGGCCTTCACCTCGGTGGGTCCCTGAAGCCCTGGTCTACAGTGCAGTGGGGTTGGCTCTGCATGGGGCCCTCATACTGTGCCCGCTGGGTTAATCCTCAGCTGCGTGCTTCATCTCCCCCACCCCACCTAGCCCTGGAGGGGCACGGTATAGTCTCCTGTTTCTGGTCTTGTGCAATGCTCACAGTTGCTGGCTAAGAATTGCCACCACATGGCTGAGATTGGACCTCTCCTCTGGGCTGTTGCCCAGGAGCCCTGGCTGGGCAGAGGTGTTTGGTCCAAGGGGACTCTATCGCAGGACAGTGTACAGGTCAAGTTCAGGTTTCCAGACAACTTCCAGTCTGGGCTGAAGCCTCCCTGGGGCTCCTGAACACCTATGTGAGGACCTAGCTGAGTTCCTGAGTCACAGGGTCAGGCTAGAGTGTGAGGGTGAAAATCCACACTCATCTTGGACCTGAGTTTTCTGCTTTGTGGCACAGTGGGTCAGGTGGGGATTCAAAAGGTCAAGGATACCTCCGAAGGCACGAAGACACAGGCTTGTTTCTAGGAAAGCAGGTATATGTACACATGCATGTGTAAATACACAGAACACATGTATACATATATACACACAAATGTGCAAATTACACACACACACCACACATACACACATAGACCACACACCCACACACCATACACACACACATACACCATACACACATACCACACATGTACCCACATACCATACCATACACACTTGCACCCTCACACACATACCACACACACACCCAGATCCCACACACATACAGTACACACACAAACACACACTTATGCAAACACATACACACACAC
>JAQHUG010000235.1:1274874-1289392 GCA_028555095.1 Dicrostonyx torquatus | reverse complement strand
CTCATTCACTCATTCACTCATCCACTCACTAACTCATTCACTCACTCACTCACTCATTCTCTCATTCACTCATTCACTCATCCACTCACTAACTCATTCACTCACTCACTCATCCCCTCATTCATTTACTCATTCACTCATTCATGAATTCACTCCACTCACCCAATCATTCATTCAGCAAATCCTGGAGTCCTTGCTATGTGATAAGTGGTCTTCTGAGACTTTAACAATTCATAGAAAATTCCTGACTGTGTGGCTGACACCGCCATGTTTGACTTCTTATGATGCCCTTGCACGTGTCCTTCAACGACATACCATCCTGTTTACAATTTGGAGATATAAGGAAGCCAGCTCCTCCTGGCTATGCCCTAATTTGGCCTTGTTGGCGAGATTTGTCCTGCCGGGTGGGTGGCTGTGGGTCACCTTTTTCATACCTGCACAGTTTTCCTGTCTGACCTTATATAATAGTCCATCTGTCTATCCCCCTGTTGTGAGCATCTGGGCTATTACAGAAATGCTGTGTGAGCATTGATGTCCTGTCTCTCAGTCCCATGTCCTGGAGCATGTCCATGCTTATCTGTAAATGCTTTTCCCCATGGTGACTGACTCTCAGGTCTAAGTGACCGAGGATGTGAAATGCCATCTGTCCTATTAATTTACATCTTCCTGGTTATTACTGAGACCCAGTGTCTTCATGGGTTTATCATCCGTTTCTTCTCATGAAGTGTTTTGCCTATGACTTCCAGTGTTGGCCTTTCTCTTGACTTCAGGCATTCTCTAGACAGATGGTATTGGGCAGGGATGGTCTGCCTCTGTGGGACGTTTTGGCCAGACATTCTCTGCTGGACAGGCTCCAGATTCTGGCTTTTGTGAACTCTCACATGCTGACATGGCCTGTTGGGACATGGTGCCTCGCTCCTCCCTTAACATCTAAGGCACGGTGTTAGCCCAGGGCCATCCCTGGACTCTCCTCCCTGACCTCTGGCCGAGTTTGGTCACTAATGTTGCATGCAGCAGCTCAGCCTGCACAATCTGAGGCGGGATGGTGAGCTGCGCATTCACGAGTGTCAGGAGTCCCTGAATGTTTTCTTTGACACCAGCGAGTCATTAGCTGTAAATTCCTGTGCAGCAGCAATTAGCACGACTAATGTCAGAAGCGTGGATTTGCACAGACTAAATCACTACCCAAACAGAGCTGCACGCATGTGACAAAGGCAGCTTGTACCCAGCGCTCAAGTGCCCCCTCAGTTGTCTCTCAGGGTCCCCTGCCTATCAGGAGTCTCAATCAGAGCTTATGGCTCAACAGTTCTGTCTCCTGACACCATCCACAGTGGTAGAGTACAGATGGGCTGGAGACAGGGTGCTGGGGCCAAGCCGCCCCCACAATCAGCCCCGTCCTGGCCCAGCCTCAGCCACTGGTAGCAGCACAGTGGAGGTGGTGTGGCAGAGTCCTTGGGGGACCCTTGTTGAGATGGCGGCATGTGCCGACTCAGGTTTAGGGCCCTGAGAAGACACTGTGGGTAGGCTTGGCTTTTATTTAGAGAGAAGAGTAATGAGAATAAGGCCAGGCCAGGAGTCACCAGCCCTACCCCACACCACACACAGACACCAAACATATTCACACCACACAATAAGCCCATGCTCACACATCCTACACCATGCAAGATGCAAGCACCCATGCCAAACGCACAGCACACATAGACACCATACACACTTACACACCACATAATACATACGCTAACCATCCACCATACACACACACAATGCACACAACGAAAACACACACCATGTGCAAAACTAGCATATCACATAAGATATTATACACATTCACACACACACAAACATGCACACGCTACACACGTGCAAATATCCTGCATATACACATTGTCCTTTACCTGGCCTCTACAGGGTGTTGGGCTCTGTACTTCTGCGTCTTAAGCCTGCTTTTCAGAGGGTTGCCCTCTGTCCACACAGGTTTCTCTGGAGACTATCATGACCTTACTGGTAATTAGGACTCTTGCCTGGACCCCACACCAGCCCTGGTCTTTTTGGGCCCATAGCAAATAACCATAGGTATTTGGTTCTCACTGCTCTGGAGTCTGGGCATCCAAGATGAGGATGCTGGCGACCAAGGTGTCATCTATCCCTGGCGACAGCCTCTCTCCAATGTGGTCCAAGGCCTTTTTGCTGTATCCTTTTTGTAGGGGAGGAAAAGGATTCTTCCTTGTCTCAGAAAGACACAGGCTCTATGGCATTGGGGATCCCTAGGCTGTTTCTTCCTCAGCGTGACTGCTCAGACCACACAAGAGATCCCTGGGGGTCATAGCAGGTGTGAGTGATGGATCACAAGGCCCTCCCTGTAGGAAGTGTGTGTGTGTGTGTGTGTGTGTGTGTGTGTGTGTGTGTGCGTGTGTGACCTGAATCCCAGATGGCTGCTGTCTGGGGGAACACAGCCTGATAAGACTGCAGCGTCTGATTTCCCAAGGGAAGCAGGGCAGGGAGTTATCAGTCTCTGTTAGGCACTGAGCAGGTCACCAGAGCCCATCTGCACCAGCAGGATCTTCCCCTAACACTCCGAGTCACCTGCCAAAGCCTGCCTGGCCCTTACTTTGCCAAAAGCATTGGCAGTTAATTCTGTCCTTGGTTCACGTTCAGCACCGCATCTTTCCTACCGGGTGGCCACTCTGTTCTGGGCGAGGCTCCTTCACAGACAAGTAGTAAGGGCTGTCATGAGCTTCAGCGGGGAGGGCTGCTGGGAATGACAGTGTGGAGAGTGAAGGGGCGGGGTCTCACAGGAACCCAAAGCAAGAACTCTGTGAAAGGCCCCTCTAGGACCGGGCCACAGGCTCCAGGCAGCTGAAGGTCCTTGTCTGTCAGCTCTGTCATTGTGGGACTCAGGCCATTCTCTTGGATCTGTGCCATCTGTGGAGGGGACGACCCGGTCTCAATTTTCTGCGTTACAGATGTCAGTAAGGGAAGGCCTCTCGTGTCCTGGTGCCTCAGGGTTCCCCACTTGTCTCATTCTCAACACTTTAAGCATTTATTTTTAAATTTCAGTTTCCCTTTCTGTGTATTTTGTATTCTTGGTGTGAATAAAGGATACTTCTCGGCCGGGTGGTGGTGGCGCACGCCTTTAATCCCAGCACTCGGGAGGCAGAGGCAGGCGGATCTTTGTGAGTTCGAGACCAGCCTGGTCTACAAGAGCTAGTTCCAGGACAGGCTCCAAAGCCACAGAGAAACCCTGTCTCGAAAAACCAAAAAAAAAAAAAAAAAAAAAAAGGAAACTTCTCTAGCCAGCATGCAGGTGGACAAGCTGTTCCTATCTGCCGTCTACGGTAGGGCCGATGGCTGGAGGAGGGCTCCAAGCACGGCAGCCAAAGCTCTGCCCACTGCCTTTAGAACAAGCCAGGGAGAAGATAAGTGTCCAACACAATCAACTTTCAATCAAACAGAACTTTCCAGAAGTTTAGCTTTATAAGGTTCACAGAGCAGAAGGAATTTTTAATCCCAAGTCCATAAATCACTGGGGTGGATGCTTGCTTGGCAACAGACTAAGGTCGCTCTACCCAGAAGCATGGTGTCAGGGATGCCATTGGGTGGAATGCCCACCACTTCAAGCAGTGTTGTGTGCTCCTAATGGTGCATTTTTCTGCATTCCTTTTCTCTTTTCTTTTTATTTCTTTCTTTTTTTCTTTTTTCTTTTTTTGTTTGGGGAGTGTTTCGAGACAGGGTTTCTCTGTGTAGCTTTGGAGCCTGTCCTGGAACTAGCTCTTGTAGATCAGGCTGGCCTTGAACTCACAGAGATCCTCCTGCCTCTGCCTCTGGGAGTTCTGGGATTAAATGCACGTGCGCCGCCACCACCGCCCAGCTCTTTTTTGCATTCTTGAGAGGAAGTGAGTAGGTTCATACGAAATGAAAAAACCGGTGGTTAAAATCAGGAGTGTCTCATGTGCTCTCCTCTGGGACAAGGCTCGGCTCCTCTTCCTAGGGTGACCACATCTGGCCATGTCCCTCTTCTCAGACCCAGTGGATTCTCTCTCATTCTAGTTGGCCTTCCTGGGGCCAGGTACTGGGCCAAGATCCATGGCCGTCAAGTGAAGCGGAAATTCGAACCTGCTCAAGTTACAGTGTGAAGGAAGTGACACTGTGGAATTCCTACAGTATGAGACTCACTTAGGTGTGTGTGTGTGTGTGTGTGCGCGTGTGTGTGTGTGTGTGTGTGTGTGTGTGTGTATGTATGTGTGTGTGTTGTGTCTGCCTTTAGGCTAGAGGTTGGTGTCAGCTGTCATTCTCAATTGCTCTCCATCTTGTTTTTTGAGACAAGGTCTGTTGTTGATTCTGGCCAATGAGCCCAGGAACCCTGTCCCTGGTGCCTGGTTACAGGATCACACTGCTGGGCATGACTTTTGACATAGGTGCTGACATTCAAAGTGAGGTCCTCACTCTCCACAGCCCTGTCCTGGACTAGGTGTAGGAAGCAGGTGGGACTGGACATGAGGACAGCTGCCTGTGAAGGCTTCAGTCCACAGAGGAAGGCAGCAGCCGAAGTGAGCATGCGGTCAACTTTGCTCTCCTGGTGGCAGTTTTCACTCTCCCAGCTGGGGAGGAGTGTGAGTTGGGTGGGCTGATCTTCCACCCGGGAGAGAGATCTGGCTGGGAGAAGCTGAGGTGGGCAGAGTGGGAGAGCAGGAGGATTTGGGTGTGGAACTTTGTATCTGGTACCAGGTCCCTCAGAGGAGCTACACAGTGCTGCTCTGCCCTGCAGGGTAGGTAGACATCCTGCCCTTGGAAGGCGAGGTGTGAACTAAATGACGCTCAGGATTTGCTCCGGGCTGGTGATCAGGTTCTGCCTATGCAGCTGGAGAGCACATGGAGTTCTGGGGTCAAGGGACAGGACACAAAGGACCATGTTTGTGCAGCAAGAAAGCCAGACGTATAGTGAAAACTAGTCTAGACCCATCCCAAGGAATCCTAAAGAAATCTTCGAAAGATCGACCTGACTCACGGGAACATATGTCAGTGCTCTCAAGGCAGCAAGGGAAGTTGGCCCAGGAGCCATCATCACACTGAGAATGCCTGGCACCCAGACGGAGAAACAGAAATGACGATCTGTCCCCAAGAGACTATCAACCAGGAACACAGACCCAGAAGCGACGCGAGTCTGGCATCAGATGCTGCATTTTAAATGGAGACAGCAAATTCCGTAAAACTGCTTGAAAAAGTGTGGGCCCAAGGGCAAGAGGACGAGAGACTGCAGGTATGACTTTCCTCATTGCTGTGATGAGACAACACTTTGTCCACCACGACGGTGAAGTCGGCCACGTTGTGTCCACAGTCAGGAAGCACTGAGAGATGAATGCAGATGCTCATCTCTCTTTACCCAGCCCAGGGGATGGGGGCACCCACATTTAAGGTGGGTCTCCCCACCTCAGTTAACCTAATCTAGAAACATCCCCACAGACATGCCCAGAGGCTTATGTTCTGGATCCCGTATAGTTGACTGTCAATGTTACCCACTGCAGGGATGTGGTGGTAACATCGCAGATGAGAGGTTCCCTGCTGAACTGGTCATCAAGTCCATCCTGAAGATGGTCACTGCTGGAGGGAGGTGGGAAAATGGACAGAACCCCAGGGCTGCTGGATCACACATATGCAGCTGGAACTCAAGAGAGAGACAGCGGAAAGGTGGCAGATAAAACCTCTGGAGACGTAATGGTCCCAAGGTTTCCGATTTGGTTGGAACGCACAAATCTACAGATCTAAGGAATAATCTCCACCTGGGACAAACACGACTGTCAACCTACCAGGGCACAGCAGGGCACAGCAGCCTCAGGAGCTGAAGCCCACAATGAGGATAAAACAGACTGGAAGGCCTTCTTCCCAGCCGCAGTCTTCACTATATGCTCTTCTCGGACTTTGTCCAGCTTCCTGGTTCTGTTTGGGGGGGCAGATATAGAGAATTCATGGGGTTCCATGCCAGTGTCGCTACTCCTTTACACTGGACTGCAGACGTTCCAGGGGAGAGACCCTTATATCCGAAGGAGGTGAAGAAGGGTCCCTGTAGACACACCCAGCCAGGTGCTAGCGGAGACCTGGGTTGGGGTGTCTCTAAAACGCTGGAAGAGAATCCACAACCTAAAATGTTATATTTAGCAAAACCTAAGCTCTCGGGAGCAGAGGAAAGATACTTTTAGACACCCGATCCCCGAAAAAGCAGAGAGAATTTTCATGAGTGCACCTGTATTTCGGTAAATATTTAAAGAACTCCTTCAGGCTGAAAGCAGGCGATCCCAGAACGATTCCAGAAATCACTTCTGAAAGTGATGATGGATGTTAAATTGTTTCTTTTTTCTTAAAAAGAAAGTCCTTAATAAAGGACAACAGCTTAAAGCAAAAGCAGTGAGGGATTGTGGGCCTAGAACGCAGCGGAAGTGAGTGAGACTCAGACAGGCAGGTGGGCAGTCCTGGGTGGTAGTGGACTAAGACAATGAGGAACACGGACTGTGTCTCAGAGCTGCACAGACGGCCGTGGCTAGGTGGGGGAACTGCTCGGTTTCCAGCACCCACATCAGGCAGTTCACAACTGCCCAGGATTCCAGCTCCAGGGGATCTGATGAACTCTGCAGGCACCGGCACACATGTATGCACCCCACCCAGACACACACAATTAAAAAAAAAAAAAGTTAAAAAAAATCTTAAAAAAAAAACCCTTAGAAACAAGTACAGATGAGCGATAAGCTAATAGTTGAGATAAAATGGGCTCCCTAAAAACTCCAGCTGAAACAACCCAGGAGAAGAGAAACCGAAGAACAAAGAAAGCCAGGCAGACAGCAAGCCGGGAGCAAACCGGAGGCTCTAACCCATTGCTGTCAATAATGACATCGAATGTAAGTGGTTTCAGCGCTCTAATTAAAAAGCAAGACTCAATTATATGCTAACCGTAGGAAATGAACTTGAAATACAAAGACAGAGATTAGAAGTGAAGGGTGGAAAATGACATACCGCGCAGACACTAATCACAGGGAACGCCGAGGGCCACGGGTACAGGGGAGCTCGAAAGGGACCCTGCGTGCTGGCCAAAGCCCAAACCAACAAGAAGTGGCAACCCTGCCTTTGTCCGTACCCACTAACAGACCTCCAAAGTACAGGAAGAGGACAGTCACAGAATGGAAAGACAGACACATCTTCACGACTGTTTATGATAGCCCTTTCCTAACAACAGACATGGTCAGAAAGAAGGTAGACGTGAAAACACTGTCAGACACTGGTCGGGCTGACGTGTCTAGTCTACCCGGCAGAGCGCATCCCCTGCGGGTGTGGACGGGGTGCTAACTGAAGCGGACCACATTCTGAGCATCAAATAATTCTGTAGTTTAAAAGGATCATAAGGCTGGGTACGGAGGGCCCATTGACCCCAAGAACAGAGCTTATCACGTACACCAGACTTTAAAAACTGTAGTGCTCTGGAGCTGGGGGTGGAGCTCAGCTGGCCCAGAGTTTGTCGAGCACGAGGAGGCCGTGGGTTTAACCCCCGGTGTGTAATAAACTGGAAGTGGTGGCGCACACCCATCTTCCTAGCGTTCTGGGACAGCAGTATGAGGATCAGAAGTTCCATGTCCTCCTAAGCTACACAGTCAGTTTGAGGTCAGCCTGAGCCACGGCATTGCTTCACCGTCTACCCACTTTTAGGAATAGGGATAACTAGGCCCAAAGTTAATCTCCTACAGAATTTGTAAACACACTTTAAAATTAAAGATTAGTTCACTCTACTTGTGACTCCATTCCAGCCCAGATTCAAGAAGCACTAAGAATTTGGTAGGCTCATTCCACCAGAGCCTGCTGTCTTTTCTCTGTGCTGGAGAAATCCGGAGCAGATTCTAAAACCATCTCTGTTGTCACATGCACACAAACCTACCCGTACTTTACCTCCAGGGTCCTCAGGACCAGATTTTGAAGCTCCAGAGGTCAGGGAGGGAGGGAGTCCAGCTTGGGAATGAACCCAGGACGTTGTAGCCTAAGAGCAGACGAGGGGCAGAAGTGAGAAGGACGGAGAGGAAGCCGGTTAGACGGGCAGCAGGTTTCTGTAGTTGCCAGCACACAGGTTGGGGCTCAAACGAAATAGCCATCCTCTCAGAGTTCTGGATGCTGAGGTCCAAGGTCAGGTGTCACAGAGTGGATTTCTTCTGAGGTGTCATTCGCTGGCTTGCAGATATCTGGGCATGCAGCCACCTCCTCTGCCTTGTATCGTCTCTCTCTGCTTTGTACAATTGGGGTCTCCAGTAGATAGACACACCATCCTTTCTACTCAGCCACCATGCTCAAAAGCTTTATTTTGGGGGGTTGGTGACATGGTTTGGCCAGTCAAGACGCTTCAGGCAGCCTTGAAGACCTGAGTTTGGTTTCCAGAGCCCTTGTGAGGTTGGAAGGAGAGACCTGACTACACAAAGTTCTTCTCTGACCATGCGCCCCCTCCAACAACAGCAACGCGTCCCTTCATTTCATACCTGCCCCCACCAACAATGGCAATCAATTGCTTTCATATTTCCCACCTCTTGACAGGTCTATTACTTTATTGGTCAATTTTTCATTACCAATTCCAGCGTATTAATCTTTCCTTTCTTACCAACACACATTGACTGTGTGTGTTAATGAAATTCAGAGCAATATTGTCATGCACATGCACACAAGCCTGCTCTGGTCACAAATGCTGCCCTCCCCACCCCTCTCCCCCCTCCGCGCAGTATTTTTCCCACCCATTTGGGCTCATAAAATCTTGATGACTGATTTTCATTCCTAGCATTTTAAAACTAGACCTTCCCTCTGCTTTTCTGTTGTTGACTTATCGGTTTTTTTTTGATTCTCTGGGGACTATAAGCTTCTATAATGGGACATCCTTTCCCTCCGTGCCAATGTGCTTCAGTCCCTTTGGTTAAAATGCACGGTCACGGTTTCACAATACTGGGTTTTCTACGCATCTTTGGGAATTGGGCACCAGCATCTTTTCAAACCAGTGGGTTTTTTTGTTTTGTTTTCTGCCCTCTGCCCCTGGTGCTCTTTGATGTGTGCGATTTGTAGGTATCGCCTCTCAGAACGGAGACATTAGCTCTGCAGATAGGAGCCTGTGCCCCAGGACACTGGAGCTGTAGGCTTAACTCGGTGCCCATGTTGGCTGCATGGATATCTCTGTCCCCAAAAGATAACTGGTCCCTTTGTTCCCAGTTCATAGACAGAGAAGCCTCACAACAGCTCGGTCCTTGTTAACACAAGCCCCTGGTCCGTGTGGCCAGACTGACGTGCACCTGTATGAAAGCAAGCGGCTTCTCTAGTGGAGAGTGGGCATGCCCCCATCGCTGCCTCTCCCCAGGCCTATTGCTTCTGCCGAAGTTCCTGTTGCAATGCTATCTTACCTCAGGTCCCCTAGGGGAAAGCTTGTCCCAGAGCTCTTACTTCATGAACATTAGAAAGTTGGAAGGAGAGAACCCGCTCCAGGCTTGCCCTCTGACCTTTACACTCGTACTGTGGCATGTGTGACCCAACAATGATAACTTCTTTTTTTTTCATGTCCCCGCCACCCCGCAACAATGACAATAAATTCCTTTTCTATTCTATTATTTTACTGATCAATTCTTCACTGACTGATGCCAAGAGGAGTTGACTTGGGTAACTCCAGGATGAATGTCCCTGGCTTCTCCCAGCAATTTTTTTTTTCCTCTAACTGTCCCAGACCATGTTCCTACTCTCGGTTCCTCTTTTCCATTGCAACTTGATGCTCTTGCGTGGCTTTCTGTGGCTCGGGTAGTGAGGGTCAGCATTGTCCCGTGCCAGCTTCCAGCCTGGTCCTTATATGTACATCTCTACCCTTGAGTAGAGGGTGAACTCTAGTGAGAGAGCATGAGAAGGCTCCGGACATCCTTAAGACAAAGCCTTGATCTTGACAAGCCGTCATTGCTCCCGTTCTGACCCCCAGGACCTCAGTCTCTCACCGCTATCAGGGCTTTCTCTGTTGTCTTGCTTTCTGCAGCTATCCCAGCCTCCCTGGCCCCAGAGCTGGTGCAGGGGGTCTGTTTGTATGTTTTTCCCACTGCAGGTCTCCTTGGTGGGCCACGCTGCAGGTCTGGTGTCTTACTTTCCTGCTCCGGAATCTAGCATAGATACTGGGTGTTCACGGCTGTCTCTGGAGCTTGGCCAAGCTCTGCTAGTTACGTCTGGAAAACCTAAGGAGTTGCTCTTGGCTAGTTCTGCCTTTTTAGGGGTGACTTGGCAGTCCCGAAGAAGCTTACTGGCTTCGAGTTCACAGGGGTAGAATAAACCAGTTCTCGGTACTTGTCACTTGGCTAGGGGTGCAGAGGACAGCTCTGGTCCAACCAGGAAAGAAAAGCTCTGGTCCAACCAGGAAAGAGATCAGTGCAGCCCAGTTATTGGAAAGGAGCAATTCAGTGAGAAGGGGAAGCCGAATGCTCGGCAGTGACGGTTGTCATAAGAACAAAATGAAAGTCAATACAGGCTTTCATTTACAGAGAGAGTCACACAGAGAAGCCCCCGGCAACTTATGATCAATGCTAACCTCTTTGCTGTTACGATTTCTCCCAGGCGAGGGTTTCCTCCCCAGGACCCAAGTTCTCAGCTCTGTTTGTCTGGGTACAATGCCGTCCCCGTTGTTCACTGGAGGGAGGGAAATCTGCTATTCATTCAGCTTGTTCCTGGTGTCCCTGCACTGCAAGGAAAACAATTTTCACTATAAAAAGAAAATAAAAAGAGAGCGAGAAAAGAGGGCTATTATACCACAGGGTGAAGTCGGTTGTGCTCAGGAGAACATACAATGAGAAACGTTCCTTGTGTAGAGAAAATTGCATCCTCGCCCAGGCAAGGAAGATATTTGATCAAACCTCGTGGGAGAGGGCCAAGCCAAAGGAGCAAGGCTGCTGTGGGGTTTCTCAGTGTCTCCTACCCACCCCATAGACCAAGCAAGGGGCCAGGCAAGGGCAGGGCGGGGTGTAGAGAGTCTGGGGTGCTCTTTTTGTATGTGTGATTGAAAAGTAAATGTTTAATTTTAACTTCTTAAAACCTTACTGTCAGGTCAGGGGCACTTTATCTGTGAGTGGAGAGCATGCTGTCCTCCTGAGCTCTGCAAGGTGATTGGACTTCTGTCCCTGGAGAGCCGAGCTTTCCCCTTGGTCCATGTGTAAATAGTCATCGCTAGCACATCCTGAAGAGCACACTTGAATAAGGTTGCCTAAGTTTCCTAGGGCTTCCTGTGTGGGGGAAGGTACCATGGATTTGGTTAAACCTGCTTGGCTTTCCTTCAAAAAGGTCCCCTTCTTCTCCTCACCATGGGTGCTTTCTGAATTTTTTTTTTTTGAAACAGGGTTTCTCTGTAGCTTTGAAGCCTGTCCTGGAACTAGCTCTTGTAGACCAGGTTGGCCTCAAACTCACAGAGATCCGTCTGCCTCTGCCTCCCGAGTGCTGGGATTACAGGCGTGTGCCACCACTGCCCAGCTGCTTTCTGGATCTTAATCAGTAGAAAGGCAGGGTGGTAAAGTGAGATAAGGGAGACCTTAGTGTTGGGGGACAGTACCCAGCCATACCTTCTCAGGCCCGCTCTCAAAATCCAGCCCAGTATGTGACTTCTCACAAAGTCACATGGGATTTTAGCCTGCGTGCTGGACCGTCAGGGAGCAGAGGAGGCTGTGTGACACATGAACCCCTTTGCTGTGTTTGGGTACACTCCTGAGGCACGCTGGATCCGCTCAAGTGGATTGGGGCTGGGGCCACTCGTGAAGAACTGAAGTGTTGTGCTGAGTGACTGCCATGTTTCCCTTCCCAGGGCTTTGGTCCCCACTACACAGCCGAAGGCTGAGACCCAGAGCTGGGAAGGCCTCTATCTTGAGCAGATGACTGGCTCTGGAAGGCACAGACTCCAATCTTGTTTACTGATTACTTTTCTTACTGCTTACACTTGATAAAAGTAACTTAAGGAAGAAGGGGTTTATTTTGGCTCAGATTTTGATGATGTAGTCCGTTATGACAGGGATGGTATGGCGGCAGAACCACGAGGTACCTGGTTGATCTCATCCTCTGTCAGAAAGCAGAGAGAGACGTCTCCTTTATCTGCAGTCTAGGACCCCAACGCATGGGAGGTGCCACCCGTGTTTAGGATGTCATCCCACCTCAGCTAACCCAACAGAAAAACAACCTCACAGACATGCATCAAGGCTTGGCTCCTAGGTGATTATAGATCATGTCAAGTTGACCCTATTTGTTGACGTTAGCTGTGTCTTGCCAGCTCTGTTTTCTGAGTGCCTCTTTCGCTCTCATTGGCGGACCTGTGCAAGCAGGCATTTTTGTTATTCCCCCTGCGAGCAAAGCTTTCTGGTGTGGGGGGGATTAAGTGTTTGCTGCATCCATCTTTATCGTTAGCAGAGAAAGTGGTTGACCTTGTGATGGGCTGCAGGGAAATTGGCACACAGAGTCCCACTGTATAAGGGGTTGTCTTGCTATATGGACTAGGTTGTTTTAGGGAGTGTAGACCTTCTGGCTAAGGAAGCAAGTGTTGGCTGGGTTGGGGGCGGGGAGATGGGAACTGAAAGCCGGAACCTGTGAACCTGGCTTAGACAGCCTGCTTTGTTCTTTCTTCAGCCAACTCCTGTGAGTGGGTGGAGTTCCAAGACCATTCTCTCCTCCAGGGTCTGCTTGTCATCTTTCTGGAAGCAGCAGCCTGTTGCTGGAGTTGTCACATGACTGAGGCTGGGCTGCAGCCCCATCAAGCATGCCGTCCCCCCTGCTGCTGACATGGACTGTTCTGTCTGGCCATCACTCGCTTCCGGCAGTCTGCTTTCCTAAATTGCAGTGTTGCAGGAAAGGATTGAGAAGAGCTGGGTTGCAGAGGCTGGATTTCAGATCTTTCTGTGTCTAATGAATGCCGCATGCCTGTCACCTCCCAGGACAGACATGGGCGAGGCTCACTGTATGTGTGCCACAGGACACTGTGGTCGCTGCAAGGAATTGTACTGTGTTCTGGACCCACAGAGATCACCAACAACATTCTCTCGGGAAGATCTGAGGGACCAGGTTACTGGTGGGTAAGCCAGCGGCATCCTCCTCTGGCCAGGCAACCCCAAATCAAAGTCTTGATCCCAGTGCCTCAGCCAGAGACACCTGGGTCCTTTCAGGCTGTTTCAGCTGTCCCTTGGGTCTCCTACATGGTCTGCCAGGATGCATGGTTTTATATCAGTAACTCTCAGGTCCAGAATGAGGCCAGTTCCTCACTACTGCCCATTGGAGCCCTGACCCCATGTCACTGAGACTGACATTGTCAAGGGCACCTTGGCTTCTTCCCATGGAAGATGGGATGGGAGTATCCTCTACTTGAGGGTTATGAGGACCAAAAGGTAACCATTGTGGAAGTAATGAGAACAGAGGACAAGCGGGTGAGGTAGGGCAGGGCCCCCAAGCAGCAGTTTAGAGAATGTCTTTGCTGGGGATGTCAGGAGGGCATTCTGAGTCCCGTTCCCTGTAATCTCTTAAATGGGCACCTCTGCCTAGAGCCTTTTTGACAACCCCTGCCCAACTCTGGTTCTGACACCAACCCCCCACCCCCAGACAGGGTTTCTCTGTGTACGCCTGGCTGTCCTCTGTGGACCAGGCTGGTCGTGAACTCACAAAATGCCTGAATCTGTCTCCTGTGTGCTGGGATTGAAGGCCTGCACCACCATTGTTTAAAATGTTGCCAGGATAACAATTACAGGGTACCTGTTTCTTTGGACCCCCTATAGCTGTATAGAAGCTGGCCTGTCTCCTTTCCTCTCTCCCTCCTCCCCTCTTCTCTCCCTCTCTCCCTCCCTTTCTCCTAGCTTCTACCTATGAATCTATAATAAGCTTCTCTTTAAGACTCACCCTCTGAGGTCTATGAATTTCATTATTTGAATCTGAGAGGCAAGAACCCGAAAGTCACTGACTTGGGGTGGCTTTAGGGGCTGTTGAGTTTCCGGGGCCCTAGCCTAGGCACAATCAGAGCTGAGAAAGGTTTAGTCCTTCTCAAAGATACCCTGATAATCCTGTGTCAGCAGTGAAGGGTACAGAAGGTCCCCAGGTGAGTGACACTACTGCCACTACTGTTGAGCCATCTTCGCCTCTGTAAGATACAGTATTTTCTTTTTTTAAAAAATTATTTTTTATTTTATGTGCACTGTGTTTTGCCTGAATGTATATCTGTGTGAGGGTGTCAGGTCCCCTAGAATTGTAGTTACAGGCAGCTGTTAGCCATCATGTGGGTGCTAGGAATTGAACCCAGGCCCTTTGGAAGAGTAGTCAAGAGTAGTCAGTGTCCCTAACCTCTGAGCCCTTGATACTGTGTGTGTGTGTGTGTGTGTGTGTGTGTGTCGGGGGGGGTGTTCTCTGTAGCTTTGGAGTCTGTCCTGGAACTAGCTCTTTTTTTTTTTTTTTTTTTTGGTTTTTCGAGACAGGGTTTCTCTGTAGCTTTGGAGCCTGTCCTGGAACTAGCTCTTGTAGACCAGGCTGG
>JAQHUG010000235.1:1252772-1274779 GCA_028555095.1 Dicrostonyx torquatus | reverse complement strand
TGAGTGCTGGGATTAAAGACGTGTGCCACCACCACCCGGCTTGGAACTAGCTCTTGTAGACCAGGCTGGTCTTGAACTCACAGAGATCTGAGTGCTGAGATTAAAGGCGTGTACCACCACCACCCAGCAATACTATATTTTCAAAGCTCTGGTGAGCTAGCTCAGGCTATCCCTGATAGGCAGGGGTGGGAAGAGAAGATGGACTGTCAGAGGTTCTCCATTAGGCGGGATGGGAGTGCTTGCTCTCTTCCTGTCCGTCTGTCGTGTCTCAAGATGTGAGAATCTTTTTTGGGGGGTAGGGAGCTGTAAACATGCTGTTAACTGTAAATGGGACAAAGCACAAAGGATTCTTCTAAAAAGTTGCATAAACTATGGTGAGTAAATAGACTTAAACCTGATGACTTCATCACAGGGTCTCGGTTACAGCTGGAAGAGAAGCCCACCCTTAGGTACTGGGGTAGGACATGGACATGCCTTTTGGGACCTACCATTCCCCAGGTAGCAGCCTCCTTCCTTGGGTACTTCGGATGCAGCTATTAAGTGGTACCCACAGCACCACAGTGTCCCTGTGCCCCAGGATGTGTCCTCTCTTGACTGCCCTGCCATTGCTTACCTGACGGCCACATTATGGATGAGGAAAGCCAAACCTTGGCAGAGTGGTGCAGCCTCGGCTAAGTCTGCAGTCTCTCCCCAGCTTCTGACCCCAGCAGTGCAGGAGGATGGTGCAAACTGTCTCAGTGAAGAGGTTCCCTCTTGCACTTGTACCAGAAGCTCTGCCCCCATACCATTGCCCTGACATGGTTCAGGGTTAGGAAGGGCTCAAAGGTTCCAGGAGTGAATGAAGGAGGCAAGGCTGCCTGTTTGCCTCCTATCCCCACTTCACTTCCTGCTCCTGGCCTTAGTGCCTTCCAGAGTCACCCTGAGGTCTCCCCAGGGTGAGTGTGATGCTCAGGGGCTGGTCTTTGGGATGCTCCTGCTGGATCTTGTCCTACACAGCTCTCAGAGGAGACGCCTCAGCCCCACTCAGGACCAGCACAGGGGAGGCTCTTTCCCAGCCTTTCTCATTTCAACAGTGGTAGCTCTCCAGACTTCATCTCAGCACCCATCAGCAGAGTGTGGGTGTCCAAGGCTGCTACCTACAGCAAACCTCAGACCCTGTAAACTGGGAGGAAAAGCACCTGCCTCCCTATGGGGGCCGTTCTCTTCCTCCCATGAGCAGACCCTCTGCAAAATCCACTTCAGAGGCTCCTGGTGGGAGGGCTGTGGGTGAAGGGGACAGTGCTACAGTCTCAGAGGGAGGTACCTTTCAGGGAACCTGTGGGCAAGAGAGATTAACAGGCTGCAATTCCCCAAATCAGATCTTGAGTTGATAAGTGAGCAAGAAATCATACATTTCTGCAAGTGTGCCCTGTGGGGGCTCCGCTAGGCTTTTCAGAGGCTGGCTGTTCATTTCTTGTCATTGGCTGTCTGTTAGGTGCCATAGGCAGGTGGTAGCCTGTCATCATGTGTCATTAGGAGCCCTAGCAGCAAGGGTTTGAGGATGAGGCTCCCAGGGTCAAGCAGGGCCAGAGGCTGCTTGTCCCTGCTTGTCCAACCCTGCAGCCTTCAGTGGGGTCCTACTCAGATATCCTGCAGTCTGGGGTTGGGATAAGGATGGGTGGGGCTACACAAGATCGCCATACTCCAGAAGCGGTTTCCGGAGAAATGCAGGGAAGACGTCGGGCTTCTGCACTTTGAGTTGGGATTTAATCATCTTGGTAGCAAGGCACAGAGGGGCAGACGCTGACTGTCACTCAATGATTGATCAATTAAAGGGCAAGAAACTAATTACTGGCTGGCAACACAGTGAGCTTAGGCTTTTATGAGCAGCCTAGCACAGCTTGGCTCATGGTCACTCAGCCTTGTGCCATGCTCAGAGGGTCACAGGGCCAGCCACACACAAAGTGGGTTAACCCTTCCCTGGGGAAGTGGCTCCTTCTGGTCTTTCACCCTCTTAGAGCAGGAGGCCCTCCTGACAGAGATGCTACAACCATTTGGCTCCAATGGAGGCAACAAAGAGAGGTCAAGAACCAGCCATGTGCCTGAGTGTGGTCATAAGCCGAGCCTGAAGCAGGAGAGGGTAGGCAGGCAGAATCTGGGCAGAGCTTGGCAGGATGACCTCCCTGTGATGGTGGGGATCAGGTTAAGGACTCCACCCACTGTACCTCAACCGCAGTATGTTAAAAGAAGAGCTGACTTCAAATTCTGGAGCAGGAGAGAAGAAATAAGTGGGCACGAAGAGGGTGCTGTGAAGACAGCAGAGCAACAAGATGGAAGGAGTCTGGGTCTCAGGTTGTAATAGGGGACTTCCCTGGGGCTCTCTTAGAGCAACACAGCCTGCGCTGTCTCCATTAAACTTGCCTGAGGTCTTTACCCAATCCCAAGCTAAGGCAGATTTTTTTTTATTCAGTCTGCAGAAATATTTTTTTTTATGATTTTATTTCAAACTTCATTTGTCAGACTCTTTGATGAGAACTAGTTCTGTTTCCCATCCTCTACAAAGTCCCCTGTCACTTGTCTTCTTTCCATTTTCTAGGCTTTTAGATCTCTTTCTAGGAGTCTTGGTGCTGTTAGGAGGACTCAGTGTCCTGGCTCTACGAGGGCTTGAGGGTGCTGGTTCTTTCATTTTGGTCTCTTGTGGAAGGGCAGAGAGTATGGGACAGGTATGAGGTATATTAACATTAGCCTCAGAATCAAGCCATTGAGAGATCGGGGAAGGAAGGTGTCAATGTGATGAGGTTCCTGATGCAACCCCGCATTTGTTAAGAAAACCAGTGTTGGCCTCAGGGAGTGATCTTGCTGTGACCTTGCTTTCCAATGTCAACCTATTTCATGAATCTCTCTGCAGCAAATGTGTTTTCTCCCTCTCTGGGTGCAGGGCCTTGTTTCCCATGAGGGAGTAGGAGGATTCTGGGTCTGATTAGCCTGGCCTCTCCTGGACTCACTGGGCTCTGATTCCTGGGGAGCCAAGGCCAAATGCATTTGAGTGACAGCACCTTCCTTTAGCCTTGCCCTTGCCAGAGTGTTCCCTCTTCCCAGAACAGCTACTCAGCGAATCCTTGCCGCCCCACCCACCAATCTGCACGGTGCTCGCCTGCCTCTCTTCCCACGGTGGAAGCAGGCCAGCTTTTCTTCAGTCTCTAGTGTGCCAGCCCCTCCCTCCAACCCCCATGGACCAGTGTTTCTGTTAGCTCGTTCTGCTGAGGAGGATAAAGGAGTATGGGCAAGGACGTGGAACCTGAGGGCTTTCTCCACAACTGATTCCATCCAGGATCTGAGGGCCCTGCTGGGCACAGGCCCTTCAGGAATGCTGCAGGTCTGGGAGATGGGATGTGGCCGGAGGGTGTTGAAATGTCACAGGTTGGCAGCTACCTCTGGGGTCTTGCCAAGGCTAGGGACATGCATCTGTAGGAAGGAAAGATAAACTCGGTTGGCCATTCCGTGGAGGTTCAGCCCTGCAAAGGAGTTGATGGGACACAGGGAAAACAGACTGAGCCCCGCATCCCCGGGAGGTATGACAGTTGGAAAGGCTGGCTGGAAGTGCCAGCACATACTCCCCTCCCCCCCAGCCTCATCCTCAGAGACCAGATGGCAGCAAAGCTATGGCTGGTGGGACTTTCTGGCAGGAAGTGAATGAACGAATCCTGGAGTTGCTTTGCCAGCTACTCTGGATACCGCTGTCCTGTCCGGAGATCCCGTAGAGGTGTTCCCAGGAGAGCCCCTGTCCAGGGGTGTACTGAGTCAGCAGAAAACACATGACTTCCCAAGAGACCTTGAGAATGGGAGTGTGTTCTCCAAACCTGGGCTAATGGGGGTAGTTTCTGGCCACATTGGGCTTTCTATGACAGGAACAGTCTTTCCAGGGGCTGAGGTGTCAGTTGGGTGTGGAAGGAATGGCTTCCACCATCTCCACAGATGCTTCTTCCATCAGGGGACTCGGGCACTGTGACTCAAGTAGCCGACTCCTAAAGATTTCTTGGCAGCCAGCAGAGCTGTAAGCTGGGAACCGAGGCAGGCTTGAAGAGGCTGCTTGTGGTCTGAGGATGTCACAACAGTCCCCAGACCCTCAGGAAGGAAAAAACAGCAGCTTCAGTCCCAGGCTTCTGCCCCCACAGGATCCTATCTATGTCTGTGTGTGGCTCTTACTCTCTGCCTGTTGTTCCTGGTCTCCTGAGGTCTCCTGTGCCTGACATGCCTGGTCAAGGTGGCCTTGGAAACCCATTCCCACTGTTCTGCTCATGGTACCATTTGTTTGGAAGGAACATGGAGAATCAGAGGAGTAGGTGGGTCTCTACGAGCTGCAGGAAAACCTCTGGTACCAGAATAGGCATTGCTGTCTTCCCCCGCACCCCACCAGCCTATGCATAGAAGCTAAGCTGAGGGTCACATTCAACTTTTCACCATAAGAAACATTGCTATGGACCAGTGCCAGGGTCCAGTTATCTGATGACAAAGAGGTGAGACCCAGAGGAGGAGCTGCCAAGAGTCCCCAAGGTTGGGTGGGTGCACACTCGAGGCCACACAGAAATTCCCTTCTGCCAGATGGGGCTGTCCAGGGGGCTAGCCTCTAGGTGGCGGTGTCGCTATTTTACTGCCCGCCTGAGGGTGCAGCAAGCCTGTCTGGGCCTGCCATGCTTGTGTGACTAGGACATTGGCCCAGGTCCCACGCTGGGCCTGCTGGCTCATGGGATAACTTCATCTGTAGTGGGGTGGGTAGCTGGGGAGACAGAGAATGCCAGGCAGGAGGGGATTAACGAGGAGGAGGCAGGGCTAAGCATCTGGGGGAAGGCTAAGTAAGCAGGTAGCTATGGCCTGGGTGAAGGGACATCCATCTGGTCTCTAGGTAACATGAGTTGGGCCGAGTGACACTGGCTGAGTCACGTCCCACATTGACAGGTTGCGGTACAGCAGGCATGAATGAGTCAGCAACAGCTGAGCCCCAGGAATAGAGCCTGGGAGAGCATCTCTCTGCCCCTGATGCTCTTGGAGGATCCGTCTGGGTCCATGTAGTGGCAGAGAAATTGTGCCGGAGAGGCAACTGTCCCTTAAGAGGAAAGGACTCTCCCTGCCGCTGCATGCTGGAGTCTGTTTGGGTTGCTGTAGCAAAGTGCCGTAAGCAGGCAGCGTATAAACACTTTGTCTCTCATTTCTGAGGGCTGAATTCAATATCAGGGTACCCGGAAGTTCTGTGTCCAGTGAGGGCCACTTTCTGTTTCCTTGCTGAGTGCTGATAAGGAGGAGGAAAAGGGGAGGTCTCTGGAAGTCCCGTCTGTAAGGGCTCTGCATTCGTTACTTTTCTCACCGCTACGATGAGAAGCCACTTAAGTAGGAAAGGGTTTATTTTGTCTCACAGTTTGAGCGGACACAGTCCGTCACAGCAAGAGAAGTCATAGCAGCAAGACTGGGAGGTGGTGGCGCACGCCTTTAATCCCAGCACTCAGGAGGCAGAGGCAGGCGGATCTCTGAGTTCAAGGTCAATCTGGTCTACAGAGTGAGTTCCAGGACAGCCAGGACTACACAGAGGAACCCTGTCTTGAAAAACAAAACAAACCAAAACAAAAAGACTGTGAGGTAGCTGGCTAGTCAGGCAGCAGAGGCGGACGCCGCACTCAGCCTGCTCTCCCTTAGCCACGGACAGGATTGGTGCCACCCACCCCTAGAACGGGTCTTTCTGCTTCAGTTTACCAAGTCTAAACACTCCCTCACAGACACATTCAGAGGTTTGTTTCCATGGCAACACTAAATCCCATTAAGTTGACAGTCAGTATTAACTTTCATAGGCCCAGCTTGCTTCCTGAGGGCTCTCCCTGGAGACCATCTGAGTACTAGCCCAATCCCAGTACGATCTCCTTGCAGGGCAGATGTTAACACAGATATTTTAAATCACATTACTGCAGTAGGTGTATGGACATCTCGCTGGGTTTCCCTGTCCCAAGGCCACCAGAGTAGGAAGGTTGGCATGGTGGCTACTGGAGGCTAGTTTTGAGGACAAGCACTGTCCATGCTGGACTTAGACCCTCTCTTCTTCTCTTCTCTAGCCTCTCAGATCTACACAGCCCTAAGTACTCTGGATTCAAGGTACATCCAGAAAGTGAGAGAAAGTTCCAAGTGGGGGGGTCTGGGGAAATGGAGGTGACAAGAGCCAATGAGGATGAGTTCATGGACCCCTGAGGTCTACAGGCTGTGCTCTGGGCTTCTGCACCCTGGCTCCACTGAGATCAGGACACTGGGATCAGGACAGCATGAGGGTAGGTTGTGGACAGCAGGCAGTGATCAGGTGCTGGGGACAACCTGTCTGGCGCCCGTTGAGGCCCACCCTCCACTACAGAAGCCCAGGACTGGAGTCAGAGTGGGGTACAGGAGTTGGCTTCTAGGCTCAGCACTACAGGTGTGGTTTGGGTGAGTCTAAGGGCTGTGGCTGAAAAAAAAAAAGCCACGTTGATCCTTCAGGTAGGCCCTGACACCCTACCGCTTGAACTCACAGGATGGATCAGTTTCTCACTTGTTTTATTTTTTTTTTTTTTCTGTACTTACTCTCTTGGAGTGGCAAGCCCCTGGAAACTTCTTTTGTCTGCTGGGCCACCTGTAATTACCCACAAGGTGGTAGCCACTTGGCTTTCCCTGGGCACCCAGTCTCATCGGGCACAGTGAGCTCAGGTTCTCAGAATCACTGCTTAATGCTTCGTCCTCGGCCTTCTTGCAGAGCCGGCCACTCCAGCTCCCTTAAGGGCCCCTTCTGGAATGAGCCCCACACAGTTGGACACCCTGGTCTGGAATCTGCCACAGCCTGACGCACCTCCTTCCCAACTGTGGAATGGGGATGGTGGTGTCAGTGGACTCTGAGGGTGGCTGTGGCTCAGTTAACAGTGAGCTCCAGTTGACAGCTGCATGACTTTGATGCCGACCCTCGGCATCACTGGATGTGTTATAATTAACTCGCCTGGGAGGGTGTGGACTCTGGGGCCAGCGAGGATGCCCGAGGTTGCCTGATTAAGAACAAGAGCTACCCCAAGCCTAGAGTCCAACTGTGACCATAAAAGGCTTTCTTTGGCCACTTTATTTAAAGACCGACACCACCTAGCACAGCCCATCCCCTGGTGGCCCTTGTGGCGCCTCCGAAGGCAACTGTGACGTTTCTTTTCTTCACTCCCATTTTGTACTTGTCACAATTCTCCTGGGGACATCCACTTTGGTGGCTTCACTTAGACCTTCCTAGAGGCTACGGAGCGGAGCTGCCACTGGTGCTTAAGTAGCCCCCATTCTTTTTCTTTTTCTTTTTTTTTTTTTTGGTTTTTTGAGACAGGGTTTCTCTGTGGCTTTGGAGCCTGTCCTGAAACTAGCTCTTGTAGACCAGGCTGGTCTCGAACTCACAAAGATCCGCCTGCCTCTGCCTCCTGAGTGCTGGGATTAAAGGCGTGCACCACCACCGCCCAGCTCAGTAGCCCCCATTCTTCCCATTAACCACCTTCCATTCTCTCTGTGGTCTCCTTGGCGTGAGTCTCTAGGACTCCTGAGAGTCCGGCCCTGCTCCTGGCTCCCTTCACAGTGGTCAGAGAAGTACAGCCTTTCACAGAATCGCAGTGAGATGTGAACCCTCCTCTGGCCCGGTTGGGGCTATGGTGGCTCAATACCTGCTGTATTTTGTTAAGTTCAAGGCAGCGAGAGGGCTTTCCCTCTCACCCTCTCACTTTCTCACGAGGTAGTAGCCTAGGCTGGACCATGGTGTGAAGAGAAGAGATCTGGGTCTGTGAGGGTGCCAAGAACACATTGCCCAGTTTCCAAGAGGCCTTTGTGATGTGGGTGGTCACTGAAAGGGAACACGCAACAGACCTGGGCTGACCCCAGAGCCCCCACCCTGCCCTCCTGGGGTTCAGGGGCTGCAGCAACTGAATTATGCTGGGGAAGGAACTTAGCATAGCCCCACAGGCCCCTGAACAGGGCAGGGTGGGGGCGGAGTGGGTAGGCACCAGCTGCGAGAATGTCCCAGCAGAGGTGTAAGGAGTAACAAGACTCCACAGCAGGGGAATTTCTTCTCCCTGACAGCCCCTTCTCGAGCAAGGAGGGAGTGAGGGGGCTGCTTGTACAACTTCCAGGATCTCCCCACCTCCTCTTTCCTTCCAAGGTCAAGTGCAGGGTACCGGTGGGGGCAATGGTTCCAATGCCACCAGAATGCCATTCTTTTACTGCCCTCATCACAGGGGTCAGTGAATTTGCCACTTGCTAACAAATATTTGTAACTCTAAGGCAGTGTTCACATAGCTTCAGGTGCCAAGAGGTGTCAAGTCTGAGTTCAAGGATGACGTTTGACACTCATTCCCAACTGAGGCCATGCATTCCTTCTTACTCATGGTGTAAATATTTCTCCAGTCTATTTAGGGCCACGTGGTTAGCATATCTGGGCTTTCTGGTGGTACTTTGGCATTTCAGGGACCACCGGCAGGAGGCTGTATCTTTCTAGGGCCCTGAGCATGCGTGATCACGTGAATCCGAGAACCCTCTTAGAGGTGGTGGTTTCTGGCTGCAGTCAGGCGCTGCTGTTGTGTGCAGGCTGTATGCTAACGACCCAGCAATATAGGTTACCAAGATGTCCTCAGACAGGAACGCATCTCAAACCAAGTCGTGCTCATGGATTGGTGGAAATGCGAGCTCCAGTGTCCTCCAGCGATTCAGTATCCTATTAAATCAGGGCTGGCCTAATGCATCATGAGAACCCTCTCTGGAGAAATGGGAGGCACAGCCCCACCCAACTGCAAGGACTATGTCCCAGAAGGCACACAAAGCTCGGAGCTTCCTCCCTGGGCAGGTGACCTTGCCCACGGATGCTTTCTGTTTGGGGAGACCTAGCTGAGCCCCGAAACCTTTTAACACTTTCACCTCTTTCTTGAGCCATGCTCACACTGCAGGAGTTGCACTCCTGGGCTGGCCCTCTCTGTTTTTTCCTGGCCAGTTCTGGTCCGGGAGACTTTCACTGACATCAGCGTCGGGGCTGCAGGGAGAGGCTTTGGTCCTTGGATGTGAAAGTTTAGGCTGGCCTTTCTCCTCTACTTTGCCCTCTGAATGTGGAACTGACAGGCAGAGCTCTGATGGCTCACATCTTACCTTTTCCCACCTTGCAAAGGGGTTCACTTCCTGTGTTCCTCACAAGGCAACGAATAGGCCGGTTGTTAACGTTACAGACGAGATTCTGAAACACACACTGGCTCCTACACTCACTCTCTTCAGCCTCAGGCCCTGCCTGGACATCCAGTGGATGACAGATCGTTCCCTTCGGTGACCCAAGAATGTTGGATGCACTTGCAGCGGCTTCACATACGGTGTCTCTGGAGAGCTGTGTAAGAGTCCCAAGGGCTGTGATCTTTTTGTAGTTCGGCCATGAAGTTCACTGGAAATGGACCTTAGTTCTGCCTTGGCAGCCTGTGATAAAACGTAAGCATGGCTGCAGGCACGTGGCTGTGTTTTGATCTAGGCAGTGTCCCTAACATGTAAGCTAGAGTTTGACACATAGTAGGTACTTGGTAGACATCTGTCACTGGAGGCATGAAATGGAAAATCCATGAGACACTTACCAGGCTACCTGACCGCTGATGAATGTCCGCTTGGCGCAGGCGGAGAGTTCTGGGGATGAATGGGCTCCCAGAGAGGCTAGCGAGGGCTTCTGTTGTCCTTCCGTTGCCATAACAGTTTCCTGGGATAACTTATAAACGGGAAAGTTTGCTCCGCTTACATTGTGGAGGGGTCAGCCTGTGACCGATTGGCCCTGTCGTTTTGGGCTCATGGTGCCATGTCGTGGGTGGAGCTGCAGGGTAAAAGAAGCTGCTTGCCTCATCAGGTGAGAGAGACAGACAGACCAGGGTCCCACAGTCCTCCCCAACGACACGCCCCTAAGGACCTAACTTTCTTCCACTAGGCCCTGCCTCCTGCAGGTCCTGTTGCTTCCAGATAGCGCCATGTGACTGGGAGTGAGCCCTCAACACTCAGGCTTCAGACTTCAAGGCTCAAACCAGAGCAGGTCGTTCATTGTGTGACAGTCTCACCGTGTGTGTGTGTGTGTGTGTGTGTGTGTGTGTGTGTGTGTGTGTGTGTGTGAGAGAGAGAGAGAGTGAGTGAGAGAGAGAGAGAGAGAGAGAGAGAGAGAGAGAGGAGAGACAGCTTTGTGTCTGTACTACCCAGGCTTCCAACCTAGAAGAAATCCCAACGCCAGCCATCACCTCCTTCTCCCAAATGAGTTCAGACCATTGCAGGCAGACTTCCTGTTTCCCAGAGAAAAGGTGCTGTCTGTGAGTCAGTGGCAGGGGCTGGCAGCAGTTCCCACCTCTGCCTCCTCTCTCTCCTCCCCCACCAGCTCCCACCTCCCTTTCCCTTTTGGAAATGGACAGGACAGGACCAAAAGCATGAGGTTCCCACAGCACACGCTCCTCTCCCTGAGGTGTCTTCCTTCCGTTAATTCAGAGCAGGCAGCTGCTCCACAGGCTTCAGCCTACACAGGTAGAAGCCAGGCAGACAGGTTGTGGTCAGCGTAAAGGAAATGTCTGTCCACGGGAGCCTGCCTGGTGACCGAGGCTCAGATTCTCTGGTCTCTGGGCTCACCTGGCACAGGGTATGCTACTTGCAGGGTTGCTATGGGGATGGGGGAGGCTCAGGAAGAACTTCAGATGCCTGTGACAGTCTTGGATCCTCACGGATCCAGTACAGGAACCAGAGCTGTGTGAGCTGAGGGGGTTGGCCCCATCCACACTGCAGAAGAAGAGGGTCTAACAGACAATCCGTGGAGATGGGGACAGGGACACACTAGCAGCTGTCTTCATCGAGGTCCTTTGTGAAGATTGTCCCTTCTAGGGAGTGGTGGGATGAGGGTCAGGCACACAGACCTGTTCCATGCTTCTCTTTCCCAAATTGCTCCTCATGATGACATAGGAACAGCCACTCACTTAGGCCATGAGGGGAGTCTCCAGGACACAGTACGGAGCCACCTGTCCCTGAATATCAACACCGGGTTGGTCCTCTGGCCCCATAGATCAGCAGCAATGAAGAAGGTTTTGGACTCCGGGGGAAGGAGGAGGGGAATGTTGGAGCCTGTGGTATGGATGGAGCAGAGGGACTCTGGCCAGCAGAGACATGAAGTACCACACATACACATGCCAACACTCTCGGTAATGCTGTCCTGTCTCGCCAGTGTGGGAGTCAGCGGCAGAGGTGTCTGGTCAGCCACCACTGCCAGTGTCCCCACCCTGGAAGCCCTCTTCAGCTACGTGGAGACGGTCTCAGTCAAGGAGACAACAGAAGCAGTTTTATTTCCTGTCTAGCTTTGACTCCCCATCACGGTATTCCGATAGGAGTAGGCAGGAGCTGGATGGGGGAGGGGTGGTTTACCCAATCTGCCCCATGGGACTTGGCTAATGCTGTCACCAGTCAAAACAAGGTCATGTTTGCTGAGCCACTTCCAGAGTGCAAGGTCTAACGTCATTTAACAGTGAAGCAATTTGAAGTCAGAAAGGGCTGGTTATGGCTGGGGAATACCATGGAGACTGTGACAGTGGTGGGAGCTTGCCTCCTGACTCCGTGCCTGAGCCACGGTCTCTCTTCGGGATCAGCCATCTATCGATGAGTGAGAGGAGCATGGCTTTCCCTGTCTTTCTTGGTAAACGTTCAGTTGCAGAGCTGGCAAGTCTTGGCACCGTGGCACACTTCTTTTGGTGAAAGATTCTTGGGGCTCAGGTGCTGGAGAGGCTCCCAGGCCTCTTGCTATCAGGATACATGGCAGTGGTATGCAGGGGCCTCACTGTCATCCTCCCAGGGTGCTTGAGGTCCTTCAGTGCCTGCTGTGAGCTCTGAGGAAAGTGGTCTAGAAGGGACACATCTGTTTTTTAAGTCTCTGAAAACACAAATAAACGAAAACAAAAGCAAAAACATCCAACGATCAACACAGGGTTTCAGGAATTTGTGGCACAAATGCTAACAAATGGAGTTTTAGATCGTAAAACTACGGCCCTACCAAATTGTGTTATTCAAAAGAGTGATTGAATTCATTAACTACATCACTTCATGGTGGCTGTGGCAGTTGGAGTCCGATCAAAAGGCAGCAGACAGGTGTCCCCCTCAGTCGTCGGTGAGTGTGAGCCTTTGCCCAGCTCCTTGGCTCTTCGTTCATCTACCAGCTCCATCCCAGGCCATCCAGACTTCCAAGCTAAGATTAAGGCTGCTCCAGGCTGGCCGATGTTTCCTCTCCCCGTACAGCAGGACTCTGCCCAGTCTGACGGACCGTGCGTTCACTCTCATAGATTATTAGGTGTGATTGTGGAGCCGTGGGGGCTACATAAGATCTACCCATGACCCAGTATAAGCACCTGTGAATATTACTTTATATTAAATGGCAAAACAGCAAATTGGCATTTAACTACTGGAAGACACAGGAAGAGCTTTCTCTAAAAGCTTTCAGAGAGAGCATAGCTGGCCACCACCTTGACTGTCGAGGGGCGGGGATCTAGATGCAGACAAAAGAGAAGCAGGGGCTGGGACAAGTGCCTGTAAGCTTCCAGCAACAAGGTGAGGTGGCAGTTGGAGAATGTCACCTGGTCCCTCAGAGCCCATGCTTGTCCTGGGTAAGAGGTGGGTTCCACAGAGTTTTGGGGTAGGAAGCTAGGCCTGCGGCTTCTGGGCCAGTTGGAGTTAACAATCACGAAGTTTCTATGTAAACAGTGTTGGTGCACCACGGCCCTGAGTGATGGGATTTAAGTCAAGATTGCAACATAAACAGTCTTTGTAATAGCCTACAGCGATTAACCTACCCATTTCCTTCCCGCCCCTCCACCCTCATCCTTTGGGATTTTAAATTAAATTTAGGGCATCTCAGAGTGTTTCTTTTTATCGTGGTGACAGATGAGGCTAAACGAAGGCCCTTTAAGAAGAAGCCCTTATCCTCGGTTAGCCAGACAGGCCTAGAGGCCATCCTTTTTGTCTTCCTAAGAGAGAGAGGCAGAAAGAGATGACAGCCACAGCAGGCGGCCACTCCATGAAGGATGAGAGAGCAAGCAACATGGTCACAGCCACGGGATACCCAGGGCTACTATAATCTAGAAGAGGCAGGAAGGACTTTCTCCCAGAGCCTCCAGAAGAGCACGGCCAGCTATCCCTTTGACTTTGTGGCCTCCAGAACCTGAAGGATTAGTTATGTTGTGTAGAAACCCGTCCTGTGGCCTGCTAGGAGCCATAGACTGAAGATTGTGGTTCTGCCCTCTCCCATTTAGAATTCAAGTCACCCACCTGCCTCCCTGGCTACACTTTGCCCTCTCATCTTTCTCCTTCTGGGAAATCCTCCCGTGGCTCTCAGCACATACCACCATCTGGGTCCCACTCAGGGTCAGACAGACTATGTGAGGTACAATGTGGGCATCAGGGTCTAGTGGCTCCCTGGAGGTTATAATTTGGGGTGTCTTGGCCCCAGGCTAGTCCTATTTCACCTATGTAGGGAGTGGTGATGTCACCTATGTAGGTGGGTGGTTTCCTAGCTCAGAGCAGCAGCTGTGACGTCTCACCCAGGTTTTCAAGGCCGTGTGACTCAGCAGGAGTCACAGACTTCAGCACCTACATTTATTCCCTCTGAACTTTCCAAATATGGCTAAGTTACCTTGTCACCCCAAACACATTAAAGATGGCCCCCTCCCTGCCTTTGATCCTTGGAGGGAACCCTATTCCCAAAGCTCAGGAAACTTGACTCTTGGTGCTCATTACATTGTTGCCTGTCCAAGGCATGTAAATAAGGACTGGGGTCCAGGCCAGGTGGCACGGAGCCAAGAACAAAGGCGAACAAAGCTACAGTGGAGTCTAGCAGCCTTAGGGCCCTGGCTTCAACCCGCTGCCGTCTGCAAAACACCCCTTTCCCTCTCTTCCTTCCAGCAATCTGTCTCTCCAGGGTAAAAATAAGAAGCGCATTCACCATTCGGCTGGCATCGCCTGCACACAAGCCTTGCAGCAGTGTGCCCGCTAGCTGGCAGCTGTTCAAGAGGCACCAGCTACCAGAACGTTCCTAGTTTCTCCACATGGGAACAGGTGTAAGTTTCCACTCACAGGGCCCGGGAGCAAGAGGCTTTCAACGTCACGGCTTACAGTAAAGGCATAGTCATCCCAGCAGTGCCGCCTTATTGCAGAAGCAGAGGGCCCGACCTGTGCCCAGCTGATTTCTGACTAAAGGACAAAAGTGATTCAGTGGAAGAGGGGAATGTGTTGCTGGAGCAAAGCTGAGGCCAGGAAAACCTGCCACTGAAATGAACTCATCCCGGGTCACTGCAAAACCCAAACTACAAAACACGTAGGAAAATCAAAACTCTGCAGGCGCCAAGGTCAGGGGACGAGGTCTCAGGTGTAACACCGGAGGCACGAGCCACAAGAGCAAAGACAGACACATTAGATTGCGTCAAAACAAGAAGCCTGCGCTCTGAGAAACATCTTGTGCAAGGGTTGAAAGGACGTGCTACAGACCGGGAGAAAATGTTTGCAAACCACACATCCGGCAGAGGACCGGGGCTTATGGTACACAGAGAACTCTCAAAACACAGCGGTCAAAGCCAAACAATGCAGTGGGAACACAGGCAAAAGGCAGGAGCAGGCAGACCCAGAGGTGCAAGGGAGCCACGCCATTCGCTATATGTATGTTCATATAGTAGCCCTGGGTATTCCCTGGCAGGGAACTCTCCCTGGGCATGGGTGGGCCATCACTGCGGTGACGACATGAGAAGCTGGACCATTCTAGTTGCTGCTGTCCAGGAGTGCAGCCGCCCTGCATGGAGCGTGGTGCTGTCTTAGAAAGTCAAACATGCATTTGCCATTTGACCAACAGAGCTCACTCCTGGACATTTGTCCCAAAGAAGACATGTTCGTACAGAGGCTATCCACGACTGTCCCTAGTAGGTTTGTACGCTCTGGCCCTTCTTCTAGGGCTGGTTTTTTTTTTTTTTTGATAAAATACTCTGACAAGAGCAATTTAAAGGAGTAGGGGCTTAATGTAGCTGCAGGTCAAGTCCACTGTGGCAGGGACGTCAAGGGAAGGGCTTGAAGCCGTTGGTTACATTGTATCCACAGTCAGGAGGCAGAGAGCAATGCATCCGGCTGCCCAACTCCCTCATCCTCATTTACAAAACCGACCACTACCCCTCCCCCAAAATGGTGCCGCCCACAGTGGGCAGGTCTTCCTACCTCAGTTAAAAGAGTCAAGATAACTCTCCACAGGCATGTCCAGAGGTCCCTAATCAGGGGCATTCAGTCCAGTTAACAATTAACGTAGCCATCCTAAACACTTGGGGCTTTGGTCTCCCAGAACCTCTGGCTCAGCCTTGGCTTCTGCAAACAGATTGCTGCAAGAGAGCTGGGAGGGTGCCTGGGATTTAGGCTAGCTTGGAGCTGGCACCCTCAGGGGCTGGGCTCTGCATGTAGAGCGTGGCTCCTGCTTCATCATTCTCAAGTGACAGGCCACCCTTGGGGGAACAGCGCTAGACCCCAGCTGAAGGACTCCACAGCAAGGGAAGGCCAATCCGGCTTCCAGGCCAGCAGCCCTGAGTTTGGATCCTTGGCCTCCATCTCTGCTCCAGGTGGGCCCCAAAGCCAGGTGTGGGAGAAGTGGCTTGGTCAGGGGTTACACAGGGTCTCTTTTCCTGGACAACATCACTCTTCCTTGGGAGGTCTCTCAAGGGACACCTGGCTCCCCATTGTAAGACGCCTTGGGTGAGAGTCAGAGGCTGGCACTGGCCTTGTGTGATGACTGAGGGTGACTATAGAGTCTCCCTTTGGAGGACACTGAGGACTGAAATTCCTCATGGAAAAGGACGAGAAATGCCCGAGGCAGAAATGGCATGGCAGGTGTTTGATCCATTACAATTGTTGCCTGTCTTTGGGTACCGGGTCTCTGTGTCAGAGGGCTGTGGAAGCCTTCAGGGTAAGAATGAGAGTCCACAGGCCAGCAGCTAGAGGGCCATACTGGGCATCAGGAGGGTCTCCTTCTGAGGAAAGGCTTACAGGCATGTAGACACACATACAGACACATACTATGACGTGTGCATTGACTCCAACACACACACTGTGCTCATGCATGTACACATTGTGATGCATATATCCATCTGAACATACACCGTGCACACACACGTGTGCACACACAGTGACACATACATCCACCCCAACGCACACATGTGCACACACACACAGAGGCACGCATGCACATGCTCTGATGTATGCATTTACCCTAATACACATGCACACACTTGACTATCCCACTGTCCCATAAGAACTCTCTTAAACCCACACAGCCTCCACTGGGCCTGACAGGCAGGGCCAGCTCCGATGAAACCAACCTGTCTGACTGCAGCTCCATGACAGCTGCTCTTCCCTCCTGACTGTGATGCTGAGGAGGCAGGCCCTGTCTTGCAGTCCCTTGCGTTCATCGAGTCTGCAAGGGTGGTGTGAGGTCCCACGCTGAGCATGGGCTTGGGGACAACACCTCATCCCTTCCCTGACCTCAGCTGAAGCGGGTTAACAAAGATCAAGTAGCCTGAGTCCTAAAGCCACTACTCTGCTCAGGCCTGCTGCTGTATGTGTGTGTGCGTGCGCGTGTATATATGTATGTATATCTGTATGTGTGTGGTATGTATATGTGCATATATAGTATGTATATGTGTGTATGTATGTGCATGTATATACATATGTGTGTGGCATGTACATGTCAATATATGTATATGTCATATGTCTATGTGTGTATATATGTGTATATGTGAAGGTGTCATATGTCTATGTGTGCATATATGTGTATATAGCATGTATATGTGCATTATAAAGGTATATGTACATATGTGTGTAGTACGTATATGTGTATGCACATATGTGTGTATGCGTGTGTTCGTATGTATATGCATGTGTGTTGGGATGGATGCTTGCATGTTTTGTTATAATGATACCAGGTTTGGAGATACAGGAAGAACTGAGTAAATTCATGAGCTGAATCTCACCCCCCCTTTAATAAAACAGAACAAAACAAAACAGTCCCATGGAGTCCCTGGGCCGAGCCAGTGTCCTGGTGGATGAAGCCCATGTCCACAGCCACCCCAGGCTCCTGGCCCTACACAGAGACTGAGACTGTAGCTGTCCTGGCTGATGATCCCTACCTCAGAGATGCCTGGCCCACTCTTCAGGGTGGGCTCTCCAGGACACCACAACAGTCTGTTCATGACTGTTTGCTACTGTTTTTGAACGGTTGTCTTCACCAAGGGCGCCTCTGTGGAGGGAGTCGCTAGTGAAGTCCTGCAGAGGCATTTTCTGTCTGCCCACACCCATGTGCTGATGGCTTTGTATGAAGCTGTGTGCATAGACGCTAGGCCTGAGAGCAGTGCTGGCTCCCGTTTCTGTCAACTCCACACAAGCCTAGAAATATGGGGGAGGGAATTTTAACTGAGGAGATGCCTCCATAATATCACCCTATAGGCACATCTGCGATGTATTGCCTTAGTGATTGATGTGGCAGGGCCCAACCTACT
The DNA here is from genome assembly GCA_028555095.1 of Dicrostonyx torquatus. Taxonomy (NCBI): domain Eukaryota; kingdom Metazoa; phylum Chordata; class Mammalia; order Rodentia; family Cricetidae; genus Dicrostonyx; species Dicrostonyx torquatus. Next base: position 1,257,227 of record JAQHUG010000235.1, on the reverse strand, counting down.
GGGGGGCGGTGCCATCCCTGGGTTCTAGGCTTTCTAAGAAAAGGTGCTGGGACTGGGGATTTAGCTCAGTGGTAGAGCGCTTGCCTAGCGAGTGCAAGGCCCTGGGTTTGGTCCTCAGCTCTGAAAACAAACAACGTGCTGAGCATGCCTTGAGGAGCAGGCCAGTAAGTAGCTCCCCTCCACAGTCTCTGCTTCAGTGTCTGTCTCCAGAGCCCTGCCCTGACTTCCCTCACTCATGGGATGTGACCTGAGAGTTACAAGCTGAAATACACCTTTTCCTACCCAAGCTGCTTCTGGTCCTGGTGTCTCATCCCAGCAGAAACCTAACTAGGACAGGGACAATAGGGTCTTAGTGCCTGCACCACGGGTGCTCTGTTCAGGAAGTGGTCTTCTGTGCCGATGTGTTCAAGGCTACTTCCCACTTTCTCTTTTGACCAGGTTCAGTGCATCTGGATTTATGTTGAAGTCTTTGGTCCATCTGGACTTGAGTTTTGTGCAGGGTGATAGCGCTGGATCTATCTGCATTCTTCTACATGCCAACATCCAGTTAGACCAGCACCATTGATTAAAGATGTTTTCTTTCTTTTTTTTTTCCATTATATAATTTTGGTGTGTTTGTCAAAAATCAAGAAAAATCCACAGAACTTGTAGCAAGAAGCCACGAGAGTCTGTTAACAGTTCGCACGAATTTATTTATGTATAAAATAGGGGTAAACACTCACCGATACAAAACAGTTTAGACGCTGCCACTGATCCAGCTGCCTTCATCCAGTTGTCCTGTCCAGGGGTGGAAGAACAAGCTGTCTGCTTCTCTCTGATCACCACCCAAGAGAGTGTGGGAACAAGAGAGGGCAAGACCCTCTCCTAAGCTTGTAAGTTGTCAGGTCTGCAAACAAGACCATGCCCTAAGATTCATAATCCCAAAAAGCCATTGGCTAAAGCGATCTAAATCCCACAACAAGAACCAGCTAACGTAGGCTCATAGGGGCTCCTAGAGACTGAACCAACAACCAGGGAGCCTGCATGGGACTGACCTAGACACTCCGCATATGTGTTATAATTGTGTAACTTGGCACTTTTGCGAGCCTCCTGACAGTGAGAGCAGAGGCTGTCTCTGACTCTGTTGCTTGCTTTTGGGATCCATTACTCCTATTGGATTGTTCATAACACAAGAGGAAGTGCCTAGTCTCACTGCAATTTGATATATTACAGTTGGCTGATATCCATGGGAGGTCTGCCAGTATCTGAGGAGAAACAGAGGAGGAGATGATGGGGCGGGGCGGGGGAGGGGAAGGGACTGGAAGGAGCAAAGGGAGGGGAAGGTCTAGTTGGGATGCAAAAACAAAACAAAAAATAAACAACAACAAAATAAAGAAAAGAAAGAAAAGGACGTTGGGCTAGGTTGTGTATGCCTGTGACTCCAGTACTCAGGGGGACAGGCAGGTCCTGATGGCACCCATAAAGTTTAGCCAAAGTGGACAGCTGCTAGTTTGGTTAGAAACCTGAGCTCAAGACAATAAGGCATGGAGCGACAGAGGAAGGTACCTGACTTTGTGCCTCTACATGCACACACATAGGTCTTTGCACACTTACATGCGTGCAACAGACACACATCACCTCAAAACACAAGGTGCTTGGTTTGGTTTAATGATACAGTGCTTGAGCGAGGCCTTGAGCTCCAGCCCTGGTTTTGTGAAGAAAAAAAAAAATAGAAGAAAGAAAGAAAAATTACACAAACCATGTACAGTACAAAATTCAGGGTTTTTCATGTAACTGACACAGGGAGGTGGAGAGTTGCAGCCCTGATGCGGGACAGTGACACAGGGTCTGAACAGGTGTGTCTCCCTGCACGGCTCCTGCTTCACGGCTAATGTCCCGGGACGTCTGGGTGCCCACTGCCTGGAGTGCACTGGCCATCTCTCCCCAGCCTTTACTCTGTTTCTTAAAAATCAGTTTCCAAACGAACAATTAGAATATATTTTTTTTATTAATGCTTTGGGAATCTCACACATGCACACAGCACCGTTTGCTCCTCTCCGTTTCTAACGCCACCCCTCCAGGTCCGCTTCTCCACCCACGACTCTTTTTCTTTTCTTTTATAATGCACTGGCCCGGCTCGTCTTGTGTCACCCTGACACAAACGAAGGTGATCCGAAAGGAGGGAGCCTCAGTTGAGAAAATGCCTCCCTAAGGTCCAGCTGTGGGGCATTTTCTTAATTAGTGATCTATGGGGGAGGGCCCAGCCCATTGTGGGTGGTGCCATCCCTGGGCTGGTTGTTCCTGGGTGCTGTAAGAAAGCAGGCTGAGCAAGCCACGAGGAGCAAGCCAGTAAGCAGCACCCCTCCATGGCCTCTGCATCAGCTCTTGCCTCCAGGTTCCTGCCCTGCTCAGGTTTCTGTCCTGACTACCCTCAGTGATGCACAGTGATGTGGAAGTGTCAGTCAAACCAGTCCTTTCCTCCCCAACTTGGTTTTTGGTCATGGTGCTTTGTCACAGCGATAGAAACCCAACTAAGACATGCACCTAACTCAATTAGTGCTGCACCTATAGGAATGAATGCCAGAGTGGCTCATCTCCCAGGAGGCACACTCTTGAAGAGAAGTGAGTCTCACTTCCCCAGCAGCCATCAGTGGTGGTCCACAGCTCCTCAGCTGTAGGTGGGAACTTGTAAGCCCCTTTCTTCTCCATGCTGAACGATTGACTGGCTAGGTCTTGGGCAGGAAAAAAAACAGAGGTGGAGATCAGGGCAATGTGTCCTCCATGATGGTGACTCTTATCTAGTCTTCTCCAGATTCAGGGAAGCCCCATGTGTTTCAGCCAGTACAGATGTGACAATCTGGTCCTCTTGGCCAACAGGGTCAGATAAAGCTCATCCAGACAGGGTATGTGTGTGTGTGTGTGTGTGTGTGTGTGTGTGTGTGTGCACCAGTCTCATGGAAGGGGAAGGACCTTCCAAAGTGCTTGTGTGACAGATGTTGGGGATGGGCAGTGGTTGATAAATGTCTCTTCATTCCTTTTCGCCACATGCAATGATCCTTAGGAGACTTTAACTCCCAGCCGTCATGAAGGCTAGCCGAGATACCGGATGAGGTCCACCCTCAGTTGTGTCTTTGCAATGAGGTGTCCCTTGGATGAACCTTAGTCGTCTGTAGTCACACTGGTCTCATGTTCCTGGGCGACTGTCACAGTTCCCTCCCAGCTGTTTTCTTTGCACTCCACATCCTGTTGAGCAGTCGGTCCTTCACCTGGGGGACATTGTTCTGAACCCACTGAATTTGGCCCAGCTTTTTGAAGCTCCCACACCACCTCAGGCAAGAGTGACATGTTCCGACATGTCATTGCTTCCCTTATTCTTTCCTTCTAGGGTAGAAACCAGATTTGCATAGAGACTCTGGGGATACTGATGGTCCATCTGTTGCCAGCCTAGCGTGCACTGCCTTTCCTGCCCTCTTGATGCCTCCGAGAAGTAGTGGAACCAGAGCATTCTGGCTGAAGTGTAATCAGGATGCTATAACCAAAGGACAAGAGTGGTAGAGCTGGCCTTCAGGATGACAGGAGAGGCTGTGCAAGCCCTTCCGGAGCAAGTAACTTTGCAAGTGGCCCCTGGACAACCTTCTGGCCGGGTCTCCTGAGCCTTTGCACGTATCCAGCATTGCTTATGTCCTCCCACACAGTATTTCTACATAGAAACCACCCTCGTTCTCCACATTCTGGCTCAGAGGTCTGTCTGCCCCCGAAAGGGAGGCGGCAGTAGGAATCCCACAGGAAGCTGTCCCCGGCACTGCTCCGCAGAGGGAGCATTCCTGAGGGCCCCTTGGGATCTGGTCCTGGACTTCCCAGGCCCGGCTCCTTCACAGGCAGCTTCACAGCGTCTCCCTACGTGACTGCCTGAGGGTGCGCAAGCCCCACTGAATGTGGGTGTGTGCCTGTGGCCTGAGTGAGGAGCAGTGCCTGTGCGGACTTGTCGTCTGAAACAAGCCAGCAGGCAGAGACGTCAAAGCCATGCCGGCTGAACAATGCTGCTTTTTTTAGCCTGGCAACCATCTCCTGGCAGACACGGGGAGAGGCGAGTGAAGTGCTGGGCCCTGCCGGGTGTGTGGACCCTCCTGTGAAGTCTGGGACCCAGGACAGGGGGCGGGGGCTGGAAATAGAGAGAGGAGAGCTATGTCCAGGGAGCCCTTCACCAGCCCCTTGGCCCCTTGGTTTCTAACCCTGACATCATCTCAGAGTTGAAGTGCCAGTGACACTTGCAGATGCTGTGGAGATGTAGAAGGCGGCCACGTTAGGACAGACACCTGGATCACAGAGTAGCTTGGTTCCCTAAAGGGTGTTTCTCAGAGCAAAGAAACCATAGGATTTATGGGGCTGTCCCCCCCACTATCCCAGAGCATTCCTTCTTATAGTACAGATGCTCTTTGCCTGATATACAGCCATCTGGAAGTTTCCAGTCCACAT
>JAQHUG010000235.1:1226047-1241654 GCA_028555095.1 Dicrostonyx torquatus | reverse complement strand
TGTGTGTGTGTGTGTTTATTTACAATTTGTTTGTTTGTTTGTTTGTTTCAAGACAAGGTTTTGCTGTGTAACAGCCCAGGCTGCCCTGGGACTCTTTCTGTAGACGAGACTGGCTTTGAGCTCACAGAGATCTGCCTGTCTCTGTCTCACAAATACTGGGATTAAAGGTATGTACCATCTCCCCTTTACAATTTTTTATTAATAATGAGGTTTATTTTAAAAAGTATATACAAAAGAAAAATTAAAGTCAAATATTGTTTCATGTGCAAAAATCACAGGTTACTGTCAAGCACTAGGAACAGATGTAGACTATGGTGTGCAAAGGGATACCTGTACATACCAGTACTCTGAAACGGGCTGTTGGGAGACAGTAAAATTATAGTGTGTTGGAAGTATCAGAGATGTGTTTTCTCAGAAGCTGGAGGCTAGGCCAGGCATGGAGGCTCACCCCAATAACCCCAGCACCTGGGAGGCAAAGATCCCTGAATTGGAAGCAGATCCCTGAATTGGAAGTCAGCCTGGTCTACAGAGAGAGTTCCAGGACAGCAGGTCTACACCTTGTCTTGAAAAGCAAACAAACAAATATTAAATAACAAATAAAAGAAAGAACCTCGAGGTCAAAGTCACCAGGAGTGCCAGCGCCAGGAGTACCATGTTTCTTTTGAAGGCATGAGGGAGGCTCTGTTTGCTTCCCTTCAGCATCTGGTGTCCCCTCTGCTGCCCTGTCCCCAAGCTCTCTCTTCTCTTCTGTCTTCTGCCCTCTCATTAGGCTGCAGCATTCCATTTAGAGCCTACTCCAGTCCAGGATGCGTACTGTTCGGCCCTCAGCTGCAGCTCATGCGCACACCGCTTTACCCAAGTGGAGTCCCATGTCTAGGTCCTAGGTGGACAGCGATCGCGCCAGGGCACCATACAGCCCTCTGCAGTGGGAAATAGAGGTAAGAGAGCATCAGGTCATGGCCTATGGGATCCAGGAATGTGAGTCAAGACTGTGCCTAAGGTGTTTGCCAATGGAGCAGGCTCCGTCCCTGTCATGCCAAGGACACACCAAGAGCCCTAGAGGAGCCACCTGACTGCTGGTAGCACCCAGAAACTGGCACCTTTCTGATCCCCTCACACCTGATCTTGCATCAGATGGGGGAGACACACCTCTGAGCAAGTGGACCTGTGCCTCCAGGGTGGTCCCAGGAACAGTTCGATCTCTTCTGGTCCCTCTCTAGTCCACCCCTAGTTTCCCTTACCCAGGAGTCCCACAGACATAGCTGTCCCAGGACCTCAGTCATTCAGACTCAAGCAGTCCTATGCAAACCCGTAGAGCTCTGTTAAGCCCTTCTGCAGACCCGAGGGATTTTTCTTGGTAGCTGCTCCTTCCTGTGTCCTTCAGGCAGCTTGCCCCATGGAGAGACATTGCTGGGTTCCCCAGCCTGGCCCTCTCTCCAACTTCTTCTTCCTGATTCGTTTGAGGGCCTACCCATGTCCCCGAATCCATAAGCTTCAGACTAGGTCTGGGTGAGGAACAGCTTGGGATGTGTAGAGTGCTCCCACCCCCTCCCCATCCCAGCCAGCAGGCTGTGAATCATTGGTTATTAGACAGAACAGCCTGGACCCCAGGACCCTGGCATAGCTTTAACTGTCACGACTTGAGGCTTTGATGCTTTCCAACAAGTGGATGTCAGGAGGCTGCTCAGCATCCCAAATGCACAGGCAGCACCAGAATGGTGTGGGGGTAAGAATAGTCAGTCTACACCAAGTCAGCTAAGCGTTGGGCCAACATTAAAGATGACATGTGGGGGCTGGAGAGATGGCTCAGAGGTTAAGAGCATTGCCTGCTCTTCCAAAGGTCCTGAGTTCAATTCCCAGCAACCACATGGTGGCTCACAACCATCTGTAATGGGGTCTGGTGCCCTCTTCTGGCCTGCAGGCATACACACAGACAGAATGTTGTATACGTAATAAATGAATAAATATTTTTTTTTAAAAAAAAGATGACATGTGGGACAATGGGGCCCTGGGAAGGTTCCAGTCAACCCCCAAGGCTGCTCACATGATCATCACAGAGCCCAGATATGTGCCCATTGTCTTTCTTTGCTGGCATCTCTCGGCACTGGCGGCAATAGTTCTCCTGAGCCAGGTCAGATGTTCCTCTGTAACCGGGCCATGGCCTGGGCAGCCTACTTGCTGCCTACAGAAAGTGGTCACCGTCTGGTGCCTGGAAACCCACTTCTCCTTGGCCCTGCACTCATGGTGGTCCCTCTGGCGCCCAGTGACTCTGCACCCAGTGTTCTGGCATCTTAGACTTTCACTGACTTCTCAGGGCTCTTCAGCAGTATGAGGTATGTCAGGCACTGGGGTTGAGGAGATGTTCACTGGCTGGAGCCTTGGAACTGCTCATACATGGACAGGATGAACGTGGGCTGTGGGGAATGCCACAATCCTGTCTTTTTTCCGGGTGTCTAGGAGACGCCAGATGGTGGAGGACTTGGGTACCTTCATGCTCCACCCGAGCTACTAAAACGTTAAAACTTAAGAAGACTGTGAATTGAGGAACCCAAGATGGTGGACTGATGAACCCAAAGTCTCCCATACTACAGACTGGACAGCCCGGCTAAGCCCTAAGGATCCCCGGGAGCCAGTCCAGCTCCTCACTTCTCTTAGAAGCAGGGAGGCTATAGCCATGCGCCCTAAGGCCTAGACCCTAATGTGGGCTTCCCTTCCTTTGGAACATTCTGGAAATTACAGCATGGGTATAGAGTTCTCACAGCCTTGGTTGGTGTGGACTCTGAGGAGAACATTATGAGAAGTGAACCTTCCTCCTCCTTGTTCTAGAATATTCTTCCTGTTTCAGAGATACTGCCTTGGTCTGTGCTTTTCGAGGTGTTTCCCACAGCCCAGACCTGTGTGCCTGTGCAAAGGTTAAACTGCCCAGCTGACCTCTGCCCTCTTTCTCTCTCTCTCTTTCAAGTTACATTGTGAGCATTTCCCAGGCCATTAGATGTCCTCTCTGTCATTGAATGTGTCAGAGATTGTTCAGTCCTTTTCTGTCACCTTGAGTCCTCAAATGTTAAATGTCACCCTGTGTCCTGTGTAGACTGGATCACCATACCATAGTGATGTGGCCAAGGGTCCTGGAGACTGAGGTCCAAAGTCAGGGGCCTAAGTGGCCAGTACTAGGGTGAGCCTCTTCTGCCTGTGAATGCCGGCCAGTCCCCTTCCCATAGTGGAGCTTAGCTGACAGAGGGTGGCACTGATCCCATCATGGGGACTCATGTTCATGCCCGCATCTGTTGCAGGCACCTTCTAACCTCTCCTCCCCAGCACCGTCCCATCAGGGGTAGGCTCAGCATTGAGAACACAGATCAGTCCGCAGCAGGCAATACAGTCCTTCTGTATTTACTGTATTTATCATGACTTCTGGAGAGGGGACACAGTGCTTCTGCTTAAAGCTTCTTGGTCAGAATTGGGATGCACAGTCACACCTAGCCTGTAGGAACTAGGGGATGTCCCCAGCTAAAATTAGGAGATGTAGGAACTAGGGGATGTCCCCAGCTAAAATTAGGAGACTGCATGACAATACACTCAGATACAAAGTCAGGACGCAGACCTCATTACGGTAGCACTAAACACTTTGAATTCTTGCATCTCCAACCTTTGACACTGAGACTCGTCACCATCTATAAAGATTTATACTTAGGAGACACACAACTGAGTTATAAGACACACATTTCATAATGTTTTAAGCAAGTTTATCATATTGGATTGGGCCCTAGTTATAGCTACTCTTGGACACAGTGGCCCGTGTGTCTTCATTTATAGATCATGCCTTGTGACCCAAACTGACTGCTTGAGCAGCCATTGTGGCTCTCGCATTCCAGCCCAGAGAACCTTCTCCACTGGGTCATGATCTAGGGTGAGAAATTCAGTCTCTCATCTGAATGCAGCTCATCCATCCAGACACTGGGGTCCTTATTACTGTCAGGGAAGGGTGCCAAAGGTTTTCACGCTTTTGGCTATCTCAAGGATATTGGACATGGTCACCAAATAGGGCACCCTCTTCTTTTGACATTCACTGTCTAGATCCCATCTCTGCTAAGTTAATATTACAAGCCCCTAAAAGTCACAATTGTCCCGATTCCTCCTGGTGTGTGAGCTGTCTCTCCATCAAGCAATGCACTTAATATTGGTTTGCTGAACGCATGTGAGTTGGGCTGAGTGGTTGGCTTGGGCATCAGAGCCAGTGGCTACCGCTTGACCTCAGGGTAGCCACCCTGTGATGATTCCAGCCCTTCCCTGCATCTCTCTGAGTGCTGAGCTGTCTGAATCTGACCCCCTTCCTGGGGACCCTTGTCTAAAGGGTTGCAGGACTCTTTCGCACATGTTCTAAGTGGACAAAATGTTCTACTCAACAGCTAGATGAACTTGGGGACATTTTAGAGTCACTTAATAGTCAAGATCAGTCCAGAGGTGGGAGATGTCACTTTCCGTGTGGCACTGACTGACCTTCAGCCTAGGTGGTGATGAGGAGTGGGAACAAGCTGCAATCCTTGGCTGCATCTCTGTGGCTAGAGGCCTCTGATGGCTCTGCTTGTGCCTTTGCTTCCCTCTCCAAACCTCCCAGATCATCTCTCAGATACAGCAGGCATGAGAGGGAGGTTGACTTTCTTCAGTCCCAAGCCTGGGTGGTGACTGGCAAGAATTGACATGATGACAGTCCTAGACCTGAGACAGCTGAAGCTCCATCCAGTGTAAGCTCCACCCCTTCTCTAATGGACACATACATTTCAGATGCATGATCTGGTGGAGGGTGGCCAGTCTGTCACTTGCACCCAGCACTGGCATCTGGGAGAGGGGTCTTCTATTACAATGACTTTTTTTTTATGTCAGGCCTCAGAAGTTAAGATTGAAGCTTTCAGGCACTTTCAAAATATCAGCTAGCCAGGGCACACACACACAGATTTCACATAGTGAAATCCACCGCTCTTATTTCAAAGGTTCTGATTGATGTATGTCCATAAGTCCAGGGAGCATTGCCCCTAGGAAGCAGCTTCTTCCATGGTCAGAGAAAGGCAGTTTGATGCTCTCAAGACTCTTCGCCAGTATGTGTGGAAGCAGCACTAGTCATATGCAGAGGCACGTGAGGTTACTCATGTTCCCATGACAGAGAGGAGACGCTCTGGTACTAGCTGACCATGGCAGGGTGCCCATGCGAGTCAGTGGGAAGATGGGAAGGTTATGCACGCCCTTTCAGCTCTAATGCAGAGAAGTGTGCAGCAGGGGGGACTGGATGCCACACACTTGCAGCTCACAGCTACAGACTGAAGGTTAAGTGCAGCTTTACGCATGCATGTAGGTTCAAGGAGTAGTAGGGTGGGGGCCAGGAGCACTGGAGGACTATAGTGAGGGGTGAACCGTCCAGATGATGTTGAATTCCTGACCCCAATCACTGAGTGACCTCAGTTGGACATAGGGCTTTGTGGGAATGCGATTCCCACGATATCAGCAGGGGGCCCGATTGGACTAGCATCCTTACCAGCAGGAAAGTTTGGACCTGAGGGAGGACAGCATGAGGACACAGGAGATGATGGCTTTGCATGGAGGACAGAGGCTGCTAGATGCTGGGAAGCCTGAGACACAGTTTTTTTCTGGCCTTGCTAATCTTTGATTTTGGTCTTCTGAGCTGTGGCACAAGGGTTTCCTGTGGTTTGGGGTCAGTGTGCTTTGTCACACAGCCCAAACTGACTGATATACCCATCTTACACTGTACAGTAATATCAACCCTAGGTGACTGTCCCAGATATCTGCCCCATGGTGCCAACTCATACCCATGGTTCTTAGATGACCACTATTGGGTGGACCTCTCTCCCCATCCAACCTTGGGTCAGACCCCTCTCACCTCCTTGGGGTCAGTCTTGCTCTTACTGTCTGACAACCTTATACTGCTCCAGTGGTAGATTTTTGTCTATCAATGGCCTAGGTCTCAAGTCAACCTTAGAGACTCATACACAGGAGAGCATTGGGGGCCCAGAACTCCTACAGATGTTTCAGCCAAGGTCATTGACCACCTCCTCTCTCCTGGTGGTCATCCACATTCACTGACAGCTAAGACTAGAGATCCAGCCATTCATCAGCAAAGCATGGAACTGTTGTAGGGATGAATACCTACTGCTGTGCCTAGAGAGAAGATGATACCCCATGGAGAAGACAGAAGAATCTGAAACTATGTTCTTGGTTCTTCCTTCCCTGGCCATGTCCAATCTCTGCCTCAGCACCTCAAATTGTCTTCCTTGACAGGCATGTTAGCTGAGGTCTCTGTAGGAGTTGGGGTGGAATGTTGGTTGGCCACATTTTTTCTTTTGTCCCAGGGTGCTGTGACTTGGGTCAGTGGTGACCATAGAGTCCTATTGACTTCATGGCTTTTCTGTCCTATGACGGGTATCTTGGTAACTAGATTGTGTTGATGGTGACTCTCAGTTACTCTGTCCTGTGGCTGCCCCTGGAGCAGGGACACTCAGGACACACTTTCCCACAGGATGAAAACACATTTTAGAGCCAACCCCACTCCTAGCAACTCACAGGAGCCGCAGGGCAGTGTTTTCAAGGTGATGACGGCCTGGCAGGATGGGCATCCAAGCAGCTTCCTTCCTGGCCACACCAACCCAACAGAAAACTTCTAGAGATGAGACTGGGCAGTGTAGTGAGGTCCATACCTGTGGGTGGTGCAGGCCAGCGTTCATAGGACATGTCTTGTTTCTACATGCGACTCAAGCTGCAGGCAGAGTAGGTTTGGGCAAAAACAGAGTCAGCATCCTGTACCACACAGGCTGAAGGTTCTCATGGAATACTGGCCCACTTTCCTGCCTTTTTCTATCAAACAGGGCGAGAAATACAGTAGCTATGTCCAAGACTCAAAGAGTTGAACAGAACTTTACAACCCGCTAGTCACTCTCCTGGAGAAACCAGATAGGCTAAGCAAGAAGGATTGCATTTAGGGGTTCACATGTATAAGACAGGGAGGGGTGCCCCAGAGATAGCCATGAGAGAGAACCTTGAGTCTGACCCCAAGTGGCAAGGGACACTGCCATGTTTTAGGAGCAGCCAGGCTCTCAGGAGACCTTGAGCTGTGACTGGCCAGCTCCGCTGGTCACAGGGATCCCAGGAGGCAGCTTGCACTGCTGTCCCTTCAGCATGAGATCTCAGCAGCGGCAGAGGTCTGAGGTCTCCTGGCATCCTCGGGCGGAGGTGGTTCCTTGGTATCCACACTCCTAGTCCTGTCCCCAGCTGGCCTCAGGGAATACCATACACACATGTATGTGCAAGACAGATCCACACATGCCCAGGCTGGGCCAGGACCTGAAGTCAGGACTGGGATGGAGCCCTCAGGCCTGCTTTGTTTGACATACATTTTATACTTAAAAACTGGTAGATTAGGGGGGCTGGAGAGATGGCTTAGCCGTTCATAACACTGGCTTGTCTTCCAGAGGACTTGGGTTCAATTCCCAGCACCCACATGGCAGTCTGTAACTTCACTGTCTGTAACTTCAGCTGCATATGGCAGCTCCGACAGACATACATGCAGGCAAAGCAGGCACATAATATAAAAATAAATAATATAAAATAATAAATCTTTTAAAAATTGGTGGATTAAATGCCAATATTGACATTTTGAGAGTTATTGTAAAAAATTCTAATTTTTATCTTTCTGGAAAAATGGCCAGTTCCTTGCCTAGCTGCCTCCTCCGTGTGCTCTGGCTATAGTCTTCACCGTCCCTATGGTCCCCTAGGCCAAAGGCCACTTACACTGCCTGCTCTAGGTGTCATTTCCTTATGTACTGTTATCTTCACTCCTGGCTCCCTGACTCCCCAGTGCCTGCTCTGGACTTGCAAATGTTTGAAGATGGGGTTAGGGTTGGTTTTCCAAGGTTCTCCTAGCAGCCCAGACAACACCCGGTCCGTAGTAAACGCCAACCAAAAGCTTCGTGAGTGAGTAAGTGGATGTGCGAATTGAATGAGTGAATGAGCGAAGAAATGCATGAACGATAGAGCCGAGGAAGGAAGGGAGTCAGCCAGCTGAGGGGGTGAGTGAGTGAGAGAGTGTGGCAATGGAGGGGCAGGAGAGAGCGAGCAGAGGATGGGATGGTTCTCAGAACCTTTACAGTCGGGGAGGTATGGAGAGAAATGACACCATCTTTTTTCTCTGCAGACTGACTTTGCAGCCTGCTATGACTGGCCAGTCTCGGGCCGCTGAGGTCCCAGACGTCTAGTCCTGGGTGGCAGACTGCTACGAGGCCCTTGACGTTCCTTGTGAGGCCTGGAAACGCAGCCCGCCTCCATCTGTTCCAGCTCCCGCAGCCTGCCCTGGGAGCTTCTGCATTGCCTTTTAATGGCCCGCTTTGTTCTTGGCTCCGCGCTCACAGCCAGCCTGCTTGGCTGCTGAGCGGCCACATGCCAGTCATTAAGACAGCAGGCTGCCCGTGGAGCTGGACAGTTTCCATCGCGGCAGCTCTCCCAGGAAGACCCCCTTCTTTCTGGGAAGGGGCCTGGTTATGCGGGAGTGTGCTTGCTACCTTCTCAGTGACTCACCAACAGTCTCACTTGTCCATGTGGACCTCAGGAGCAGCCTGTGTGTGCCTGTGAGGACAGGGAGGATGCATCCATGGCCTATCCCTCTAAGATGCGTGTGGCTAACTCCGGTGATGTTCACCAGCCTTCTCCTCAGGAGACTCAGGCCTGTGCTTGCCCCATGCCCACCTGGACCAAGGCCAGCAGCTCTGCATCACCGGCAGGTGGACTGGAAAGGCGGACACACAGGAGATGTTTGCAGCGTTCCTGTGAACCCACGCCTTCTATTCTGCAAGTGGAAAGGGGGGGGCATTGCTCGGGAGCAGTGACTCCCAAAATGCGTGTCCTTGTGAGGAACGCGGGTTTATCTCAACGTGTGAAGCCAGTGGGAAGTGACTAAACATAGATTCCGGGCCAAGGGCTGGGTCCTTGCTCTCTTTGGCTTCACATCAGCATGCCAAGCAGACCTGGCGAGAACCCCAGCATCCATTCCACCCTAAGCCCCTCTGTAGAGCTACAACCGCTTACTGTCCACTGACATAAAACAGAGCGCAGATGAGGTGAGTGATGCCTCAGATAAGGAGGCAGAATTCCCCAACTCAGGCCCTGGACCACTGCACTGCTCTGCCTGCATAGAGAACCCTGAGTGGGAGGCAGAAGGTGTCATGGGAACTCCTTCAGTCAATAACCTTAAGATACCAGCCCAGTTTGGGCGTGGTCTCACGGACTATAAGGGCAGACATAAAGCGTGTGCAGCCCCCCCCCCCCTTATTTTCCTGCTGGATTCCCAGTGCATGCCGAGGACTGCAGATTGCTGCCCTTACTGTGAGTTTATCCTCAAATAAATAAACCTTTGTTACACTCCATCCCAGGCTATTGTGGAACTCTTTGGTACTACTACAATTTGGAGCCCAACGTGGAACATCATTTGTAAGCAGAGACTGCTCTTTTAGTTTCCCAGCCACCCAGACCCGAATAATCACACAAAAACTATATTAATTACAACACTGTTTGGCCAATGGCTTAGGCATATTCCTAGCTAGCTCTTATATCTTAAAGTTACCATTTCTATTAATCTATGTATCACCATGAGGCTGTGGCCTACTGGTAAGGTTCTGGCATTTTTCTCTTTTGGCAGCTACATGGCATCTCCCTGACTCTGCCTTCTTTCTCTCTACATTCAGTTTAGTTTTCCCTGCCTAACTCTATTCTGCCCTGCCATAGGCTGAAGCAGATTCTTTATTAACCAATGGTAGCTAAACATATTCATAGCATTCAGAGGGGAATCCTATATCATTAAACAATGCCTAGTGGCCTAGTGTCACTTCTGATGGACTGCTCAGAGAAAGAGACACTTTATTGGGGCACACAGGGAAACCTCCATAGCCAACAGACTGAAGATGATCTCTAAGCTCCTCACTAGACAGAGTTCCCATGTAGACCAGGGCTGTGCTCTGCAAGGGACAGTGGAGTGGTCCCACAAGGCTAGGATGGAGCCCCACCTCCCGTGCACTCTGAGATGCACGTTATGTCTCCAGTGTTGACAACCCCCACCTAAGGATAGATTGCTTTCATTCCTTGTAGCCTGGTCCCGACCCTGGGTAGATTCCAATCAAGCAGTTCTACCTCCAGGTCCAAGAACTCAACTCCTATAGAACACAAGCTCCTGCGTTCTTCAAACACCCCCCTCCAGCATGCTGAAGGGACATCAGGTACCCACGAAGCTACAGGAAACAGAACAAAAATTGGATATCACTTCTCACTGTGTAAGTGTGCCCATCATTCTGCTTGTGTCTCATGTGATCCATCAGGAGACCAAGCTTCCCGTTTCTGTCCCCACAAACATGCTGTGGCTTCCCCAGAAAGATAACAGCAAACACATGGATACGGTGGGCATAGCAGAGACACATTTTCACTGTATTTTAAAGTGTGTTTGTGTGCTTGTCTCTCTCTGTATGTCTGTGTGTATATGTGTGTGTCTCTGTGAGTATATGCCCATGTGTCTGTGTGTATATTCATGTATGTCTCTCTGTGTGCCTGTATGTCTCTCTGTGTGAATGTCTCTGTGTGTGTTTTGTGTGTCTGTGTGTATGTCTTTGTGTCTCTGTGTACACCTGTGTGTGTATGTCTGTGTGGTGTGTGCATGTGTTTGTGTGTGTGTGCAGGGTGCAGAGTGTGGCTGCCCCCACAAATGGAGAGGAGACGGCTTTGAGAAGCCATTGCAGGAAGTTCCGAGGTGAGGCCCAGTCTGCAGTTGGAAGCCCCAGGATATTGAAGATGTCAGGACCATGGGACATTTGTGAAGAACTATGGGCACAGAATGGGCCATTCCAGGACAACATTCATGTGTTTGTCTGACAGGCAGCAGAGCTGGAGGGGTGAGGTTGTCTAAGCCTTCAGGAGCCCAGCCGATTTCACTACAAGCCCTGATGCTGAAGACAGAGCTGCAGGGTTTAGCAGCTTTTCTGCTGGGTTTTAGTCTTGCTTTGGGCTGTACCACCGTTCCTCTGTTCTGCGATAGGAACGTTTGCCTGTATATGTTGGAAATGTAGTTTGAAGAAGATGCCTTCCGTAAGTCTCAGGTGTTTGGTCCTTGATCCCGGATTGGGGGTTGTTTAGGGAGAATTAGATGTGGCCTTTGCTGGAGGAGGTATGTCAGTGGGGAACTTTTGATGCTGGACTGGATGCGATGCATTTTTCATTATTAAGAGGATCATAAATCTAAGAGGACAAGGGGTGGGAGGTTATGACTTAAAGGTGATGTGTTTGGGTGTCAAGTTGACAGGAGTGAGGTCCTGATGGTTAGTGTGAACGATCGGCTTGATATGATCTAGAACCACACGGGAGACAAACTGTTAGCACACCGGTAAGGGATTATCTAGGTTAGACTGGCTTCTGGGCGTGCTGGTGGGGGATTCTCTTAATTAGGTTACGCAAAGTGGGAAGACGCATCTTCCTTGTGGGAGAGTCCGCTTCCCGGCAGGGATCTAGAACTGCACAGAAAAGGAGAAAGTGAGCTAAGCGCAAGCGTTCCTCTTTCTTTACATCCTGCGGACGCCATGTGAGCGGGCCTCAGGTGCCTGTTGTCATGACTCCCCACCACGATGGCCTGTACCCTTGAACTGTGAGCCAAGACAAACCCTTTCTCCTTTCAGTTGGTTTTGTCAGAGAATATTATTATAGTACCAGGAAACGAAAGGCAGATGCTGCTCAATCCTGGCCCACACTTAAGTTTCCCACGGTTCCTGTTTTGATGACTTTCCTATTGCCGCAATGAGCCAACCTGATCAAGGCGAGTCATAGAGGAGCTGATGTGGTTCCAGAGCATGGGGGAACAGCATGGTAGCAGATGGCAAGCCTGGCAGCAGGAACCAAGGGTTCACATTTTGAACCTTGAGCATGAAGCAGAGAAACTGAGGCAGGTAGGGTTTCTGCTCTCAGAGTGATGTACTTTCTCCAGTAAGGCTGTACCACCTACACCTCCCCAAACAGTGCCACCAACTGGAGACCAAGTGTACAAATGCCAGAGACGATGGGGGACATTCTTGGTTAAACTACTACAGTCTGCCAGTACTTTTCCACATGTGGTTGGTTTGACAGATGTTACAATGCCCCAATTCTTTGTACCTGTTATTTTTCTTTTAAATCTAGATCAGTTCTCCTTCATTTTCCTTCCATGCTAAGGCCTATCAAAGAAACCAAGCAAGGGCCTTGTTTGGGATGTCTCAGCTTGCAGCCAGTGCTCCTGACTGGGGCACACTGTTCCACTTCCCTCTGTTGAGAAGGAAATCTTCGTTGTTGGCCTGGTGTGGAGACACCCTCCCTTTCACAAATGCCGACACCATCCCAGTTAATACATGCCATAGACACTGCTGCATTTTACTCTGCCAGTGGGGATGGTGACCCCAGGACATCCAACTTCCCAGGGACATTTTTCCTTAGTGACCATAGGCCCACTGGTGCTTGGTGGTGGATACCCAAGTAACAGCTTCCTGGGGAGTCTCCACTTCCTATACCTACCCTGAATATGTCAACCAGCTACTCACAAAGAAGAACTGCCCCTGTCATCCACTCCAAACTTAAAAGATACAGGATAAGATAAACACACTGTTCTCCACTCCCCCCAATTAGCAATTTTCAGAGCAAGGAGTTGGCACAGAGATTATCTTCAGTGGTCACAAGTGAAATTAAATCTTTTTCACTATTTTTCAGTATAATGGGAATGAATGGGTACACACACATGCATGTGTGCTTGTGTTTGTGTGTGTCTCTCTGTGTGTGTACGTGTCTGTGTGTGCTCAAGATTAAACTCAGAGTCCACCGCTTGTTAGGCGAGTATAACCACTAAGCCACACCTGGTCCTGGAAGTAATTCTCTGAATTAAACATATTTAACCAACGGCAGGCAGGGTATCTGGGGTATCTTAGCTGACTACCAGAGAAAGTCTCCTCAGCCTCAGGGCCCTGGCCATGCCTCTATATAGTTTGTTTGTTTGTTTTTCTCTTTCTTTTTCCTTAACTTTTGGCATAACTGAAATCCTGGGCACACACATTCTCTACCTTAGACCTGTAACCAGTCCTCCAGGAGCAGGTGAGTTAGAGACCCTCCTCGGGAACAAGGAAATAAAAGCTCTGTTTTCAAGGGTGACATTCCACGCTCTGTTCACACCCGCAACTTCCATTTGCTGCTTAGCCTATTAGATCCTGCACGGGCACCTTTCCTCAGGCAATATTAACTGTGGGACCGTCTCAAAACTGTTGATTTTCGCAAGGAGGAGGGGGAAACCCCAGGATTAGAGTCAACCCTGACGGTAGGTAGGGTTGCTTGAGTGTTGTGTGTGGCTCCTTTGCTATCCCCTTCACCCTGAAGATATATCCCAGACTTTAAAAAAACAAAAACAAAAACAAAACAAAACAACGATCTAAACACTGCTCTCCCATCATTTGAAATAAATCTTTTTTCTCTCTGCCTGGTTATTGTATAAACTCCCTTTAAGCTGTGTTTTGTTGATTTCTCTTTACAAGATACTTTGTTTTAAAGCCCAAGTTTATTTTTTTAAGCACAGAGAACATCCGCCACAGTTCTGGCGTCACTCACCATGGCAAAGCACATTCAAGAGAGTTAAAATCTACCTCCAGTCCCAAGCCACTATTCTTGTTAGTTTCTTATTCATCTTTCTAGGTCATCTTTGCAACTATAAATAGCCTCGTGTGTATTCACGTTTTGCCCTTTACCGCACAAATAATGGCATACTGTGCAACACACCCTGCCTCTTAAAAACCGAGCCCGAACAGGCTCCTGTTCTCTGGAGGGGTGGGGCATCATGGAGAGAGCCCAGTCGGGCAGAACCAATGGATCTGCCATGACAGCATGGCGCTACCTGGACTTCAAGGCATAGCTACTACTGAGAAGGTGCCAGTCAAGCCGTACTTCAAGCTCCGACCCTGGCGATCTAGGAGACTCTGAACCTGGGTCAGATTCTTTATTTCTCTGAGTTTTTGTTTTGTTTTTTACATGTTCCCTGTTTTTATTTTGTGTGTATGGGTGTTTTTCCTGCACATGTTTAAGCACCATGTGTGTTCAGTCCCTTCAGAGACCCGAAGAAGGCATTCGATCCCCCTGGGACTAGAGTTGCACATGACTGTGAATCGCCAAGTGGATGCTGGGAACCAAACTCAGGTCCTCTGGAAGAGCAGCCAGTGCTCTTTACCCCTGAGTCATCTCTCCAGCCCTACCCTCTGAGGTTTCGTAGCATGGTCTACTGGCCCAAATTCTTGTCTCCCTGAGCCTGTGAATGGCGGTTCTGCAGCACTGGAAGAAGGGATTAGGTCAAGGTGAGCTCACCTACATTCCCAGGGAGAGGTCACTTGAGAACTGAGGCGGGAAATGGAATGAGGTGGGGTGAACCAGGACCCCAGGGTTATAGAGAGCTCTAGAAGACACTGAAGGGGCAGGAACAGGCTCCCTCTAGAGCTGCCAGAAGCTCCCTGTCCTTCTGGGCCTGATTTGGGCCTCTGAGAAAGTGTTACCCAGCATGCATCGGGGTCCTGAGGCACAGGTGAGGGTCCAGCTCACCTGGGAGAGTGTCTCTTTCGACAACACCCCAGGGTGGTATGTTCTCCTCCAGGTGTTCAGAGAACATGCTGCAGAAGTGACATTGTCTGGGGCACAAGACTTATCTAAAGCTGGGGCAGGGTAGCAGCCATGGATGATATTCTTTAGTACCTTTTCCTCACAGGCAAAAGAAGTGGCGCCTCCAACACGTGGCACCTCCAACATGGCTTCACAGCTGACACAAGAAGCGGGCACATCCACAAAGCAAGCAGGGCAGGGAGAGTCCACATGGGCTTATAGAGTAGTGACGGCAGGGTGACGGGGGTGGGGACCTAATCAGAATTGCTGCAGCTGACCAGTGACTGTTGACACAGAGTATGGTCGGCCTGGAGGTTCTCAGGAAGGCCTGAAGCTGGCCACCTTGCTCTGGTCCCCAGCCCTCCCTGTTATGGTAAAACGCTGCAGGTCCCCCAAGTGGCGGCAGCGGGCGGCGGGCCATGAGACCATGGTGGGCCATGAAGGCAGCCCGTCCCAGGCAGGGAGCCATGTGGTGGGTAAGAGAGAGAGACCTACTAGGCACGCCATGCAGAGAAAGTGGGTATTTATTTAGTGGGTTATGGAGGGGAGAAGATCAGAGAGAGAGGCAGAGAGAGAAAGAGACATAGAGAGAAAGAGAGAAAGGAAGGGGGAAGGAGAGAAGTGGGGAGAAGGGAGAGGCAGAAGCTGCCTCTCCGGAAGAGAGACAGAAAGGGAGCTCAGGCTGAAAGCAGAAGGAAGATCCTCTTGCCTCAGTGGACAGGAGGGGAGAGTGGGTGAGGCTTGTCTCTTAAATGGACAGGATAGACCATTACATTCCCATCTCATTTTTATAATAAAATGGTGGGAGTTTAGGCACAACAGGTTAAAGGAATTGGGATGGCAGATTCTCAAGACTGCTTCCTGCTTACTTGTAGATGTCATCTTGAGGGGGAGGAACCTGAGAAAACTGGGTGCTGGT
>JAQHUG010000235.1:1182623-1198662 GCA_028555095.1 Dicrostonyx torquatus | reverse complement strand
ATTGGCTGTACTACCTGGACAGTGAGCTCTGGGCTCCACCAATTACAGACATGTGCTGCTATGCCCGAACCTTTTTACATGGATACCTTTGCAGCCCAGTGAGGAAAGTTCACTGGATGAGGCCTGAATATTGAGGGGCCACCTGGCACAGACAACTCAGTGATGTGGCTGGGCACAGAGAAAGCTGGAAGGCTGGGATTCATAGCCCCTAGCCTGTGTGCAAGGTTTTTGGGATCACACTCTCTGGTTTATTCTCCTGCCTCAATTAGAGATAGCCCCTTGTCAACACACAAGAACCCTTTGCAGCCTCTGGAAGCCCAGCAGTGGCTTAGCCAGGCAGGATATCCCTGGCCCCTGGGAGCTGCTTTGGCCCCTCCAATCCCTTCCTCCTCCCTCCTCCTGGATAACGGCTTGGGAACACATGGATCTGTGCATTCTCCTGACTGGCCCTGATGGTCAGAGCAGACTGCTCTCTGTGCAGCCACTGCATGGAAGAGCATCAGGGGAAAAGCAACCATGCAAACCCGCCACGTGCTTCCACCATGTCCTGAAAGCGGGGATGCAGGTTTGCACACAAGTGTCCGTCTGTCCTGCTGTCCGCTACTGGGCTCACCCTGCAGACATTTCCTCCTAAGAGTGTGTGGAGGAGCACTATCTAACAGGAAGCTTGTCCACAGCCTGAATATCCATCAGCAACCATGAGTCACCTTCTAATAAGACACAGCCTGGCCATAGGTAGAGCCGGGGCTCCATCCTGTAGGCAGAGCTTTGGCTCATGGTGTAGTAAGATAAAAAGCAAGAGTGCAGAAGAGAGTCATCTCTGTGCAGCCGGGTTAGACAATAGATACCCTTGTGCTCACTCATGTGTGCCACAGTGGTCATCCTGCAGGGGAAGGGACCAGACAAAAGGAAGGCTTCAGAGAACATAGTCCCCCATGCTCCTTTGGTATCTTGGAGCCTTGATGCCTATGCAAAACCATGGAGAGATGTACTGCTTTACTCAGAGAATCTCATTTGAGTAAGCTGATTATTTACAAATGATCCAGGCACTCAAAGTCAGCCAGGAGGCAGGCAGTCCGCAGCATGAAGGTGGGCCATCCTATTGCCTCTGACTCAACGGCTTTCAAGGTCCCTAGACATTGGATCCAAACTAGCCCTGGGTCTCTGTGTCCTTTGAGCCTCCCTAGCCCTGCCCATGCTATACCTCAAGAGGATAACCCCCACTTACAGCAGGCCCTTGCTCAATTAAGGGCACAAGCTCTGGCTCCTCAAGCCAGGAATCCAGGGCTCGTTTCTCTGAAGGATGTGCACAGGGTGGCTCTCCCCACCTCCTCAGGCCTGGAAGAACTTTGTCTGGGCTGGCGCCTGAGTTTGCTTATCTCACCATAATGAATGGGTGTTCCCAGGCTAATAACAGGCAAGGAGGGATGCCCTGAAGAGCTAACCCTACAGTCTACTTCAGAACCATGGACTGGCAGTGATTGGGATCTGTACAGCTAGACCTCCTGTGTTTATGCCACCGTACCCCCTAGACAACCAGAGAGCTTGGACAGACTCTCTCATTGGAGTGTAAAGAAAACCACTTAAGTCATAGCCCCTACTTTGGATAGTCCCTAAGGTAGCTGGCTTGTCCACACCATGATGGCCAACTGGAGAGGGCTATGAGGAAGGACTGGGCTGCTGAGTCAAGGTCTCCTGTGTTGCAGGGACAGAGTAAGTTATAGAGAGAGGTTCAGTCACAGACTGACCACTGTGTCCTACAAAAATAGGACGTCTTATTGGTCTCAAAAAATATGTACATCTTGGGGCTGGGAGGAAACTAGCATGCTTAATTCAGACTAGTTAAGTTGATGAGCTCCAGGGTCAGTGAGAGACTCTGTCAAATAAACCGAGAAGCGGGTGAAAATCAATGGAAGAAGACATCCAAGTTGAGTTCTGGCCCCCAGGCGCAAGCACACACATGCACTGAGCACACGCCTGTACAGGTGCTCACATACAAGGGGTCACCTGCTGGAATGTGGCTTCCCATTCTCATCTTGTGCTTGAAGCTTCACTGAGAGTCGGGTTTTGTTTGCTGAGAACTCCTGGGGGCAGCCCTATCTGTGGGTCCCAACGAGACATGTTGTCTTCCCTAAGAATGTGATACCCACTGCCACTTGTCTTTCTCCCCAGGTCCTCCCTGACACCAAAACACACAGACTCCACAGGTGACAAACAAGCCCTCAGAGCTCACTCTGGCTGCAGGTTCCCAACTTTTCATATGACCCTCCCCAAACCTTACTCCATTCTTGAAAGGGACAACCGGGGGTAACGCCACTGCTAGCTACTTATGACATCCTTGGAGTCTGGAATTCTCTGTCTATAGCCCTGCAGTGTTTATTCCTAAGTACCCGAACCCTTAGGAAAATCCTAAGAGGCTGAATTTGAGCATAGTGACCAAACACGGCAGATCAGGACTGGGACCTGCCTGCCAGCCTTTCATGTGCTGTGCGTGTCTTTTCTGGCCCAAATAATAAAGCAGAGGTGCTGGGTTTCTCACAGAAATAAGAGCTCGCCTCAAATAAATGGGTTCCAAACAGCAACTAGTCACTATTAATTAAGTGCAGACAGACAACTTACCTATTTAAAAAATAACCCACTTATTAAAAGGCAATTAGTAAGGCTGGATTCCTTCTGAGCACCCTGCTGCCCCTCCTTACAAAAAGAAGTCAAAACTCGCCAGGACACAGGCCCCACAGACCATTGCGCCGTGTGAGTGACGCTTTGAGGGGTCTCCCCAGTACTGAGGAGGATGCACGGGCTCTAGAAGGGTGAAGATGAAGCCGGGAGACTGTGCCGGGAGACGACACCATCGCCTTTCTTGCGGAGCAGCCTTACTGTGGTTCATCCCAGCGGAAGGCGTCCATTCGCGGCCTCCCAGTGGCAAGTATTTGGAGTCCTGCCACACAGATGGAAAAAGCTGAGAGGTTAATTAAACTGTTTGTTATCACACGCGGAGTTGGCTTTGTGGCTGGGAGCTGCAGGGAGCCCTCACTCCCAATGACCCTGGCTGAGTCTGGGAAGGCTGAAGGATTCAGCCTCAGGGGCAGCTCCCATGCCAGCTGGAGAACCCCCCCCCAACCCCCGGAGCGAGTCTGTGGAGTGGCTTTCTTTCCGTTCCTGTAATTTGTAATTCCTTTGTTCCTCTGATTTACCAGAAATTCAAAGATGACTTCGTCAAGAAAGTTGAGGAGTAAATTATTTATATTATTAAACTATTTTCTTCCTTTCCCCCTCCTTCTTTCCCTCCCTCCTTCCTCTCCTTCCTTCTTTTGAGACAGGGTCTTCCATAGCACAGACTAGCCATGAACTCACTGAGTAGCCAAGGATGACCTTGAACGGCTGATCCTCCTGCCTCTGCCTCCTAAGTGCTGGGATTACAGGCATAAACCACCATATATGATTTATGGATCGCGAGGAACCGAACTCAGAACTTCACACGTCTAGACAAGCGCTCTACCAACTGAGCCGCAGCCTCAGTCCCCATTTCAACTGTTATTTGGAGAGAGAGAAAAGAAAACCTGCTTACAATTCAATCACCAAAGGACACTTGAGGGCAGCTTCTGAACAACGCCACATTTTAAATCCTGGGAAGCATGGGCAGCGCCCTATCACCCCATCCCAGGTCTCCTGTCCATTCTTCCTGACCAACCTGTCCCCCGGAAGTGCCAGTAGCTACAGGTGAATACCCCAGGAGGTCATCACCAGGCAACTAGCTGACCTATATGGTGGGATGGAGGAATTGCTCCTCCTTTACTAGGAAGCCGGGGTGGAGGTCACTGTCTGTGTAGTTACTCTGGAAGCAGAACCTGGGGAGAGAGTCTTGTGAGGGTGACTTATTGCAAGAATTGACTCCAGGCTGTTGTGGGGTGAATTATGTACCCCTCAAATTCATGTTTCCTACCTAATCCCCAATACCTGAGAGGATTACTATTTAGACACGGGGCCTTTTTGTTTGGTTGGTTTTGGTTTTGCTTGGTTTTTTGTTGTTGGGGTTTTCTGGGGTTTTTGGTTTGTTTTGCTTTGTGAGACAGAGTTTCTCTGTGTAGTCCTGGCTGTCCTGGAACTCACTCTGTAAACCAGACTGGCCTAGAACTCACCAGATCCACCTGTCTCTGCTTCTAGGATTAAAGGCGTGCGCCACCACACCCACCTGGACACAGGGCTTTTGTCGGGTAACTCAGGTAGCTTGGAATAACTGGGGAAGGATGAGAGTGTCTGATCAAATCTGCCTAGGATCCTCATAGAAAGAGAAGAGCAGGCTGAAGAGCTGTCAGGGATGTGTGCACGGGAGAGTTTGTATTGCATCTTGGAGGGACAAAGTAAGAAACAGTACTTCTGTTACATCCTGGGGTCTGGGAGGTGACACAGACAAGTGAGGAAGGCCTGGAGTGTCCGAAAATCTGCCCAGGTGTTGGCGGCAAACAAGGAGGCTGAGGCTTGGAAGGAAGGAATTCACAAGGTGGGCAGAGTACCAGCCTTGGGGTGGGGGCGACTTACTGGCTCCTAACTTAGAGACACAGGGATCCACTCACTGTTGCTCTGTTTGTGTGCCTTCATGTCCTGACTCTCAGGACTTCTCAAAAGAGAGCAACATGCCCGGCTATGCCCTGTGCCCCAGGCCTTCCCTGTCACTCAGTCAACTCTTGCCAATCCATTCCCAGCAGAGGCCACGCCAAGGTCCCTGAACAAGGTCATTTCCTTGTGGTTTTATCCTAATAAATGAACCGGCCTGTTTGACCACAGCATTCCTTAGGTGCTTAGAGTTATAGAAGAAAAACAATCTTTTCCCAGACTGACGTGGCCCAGCTTCTTTGCTCATGCACTGGTGGGTACAAGAATGAGACCCACACACAACAGGTACATGCTTATCTTTGGCTTCTCCTGAAACACAAGTCAAGGATCACGGGACTCTCAGGGAAGAAGCATAAGGCATCTGGAAGCTGATGCTTTGGTGGCCTTGGTGGCCACAGGGTCTCCTTTAGAGGATCCATCCCTGGCATCCAGGGTCAGTTTTGCTACTTCTGTGTGCCTCAGCTTTCTCCTCTGCACAGTGCAGAGCACACACAGCTGTCTAGATGCAGACCTAACCAAGCCCAGGCAGAGAACCTTCGGGGACCTTCTCCTTTGTCTCAACATCCTATATATGACTCTCACTTCCTCCCCAGGCCCCCAGACCCAACCATGCACCAAGGCCCCTTAGGACCTTAGTCACCAGGAACATGGGATGTCACAGCCAGCTCTGCAGGAGGCCCAGGTGGCTCTGAGTGACTGCAGCATCTCTATCCTGCCCTGACTGGGGGTCTTGAGGAAGTGATTTGGGTACCACTTCTTCCACATCTCTGCTGTAGTTATAAACAAAACTAGCCAATTCCAAGTATTAAATCCTTAGATCTTGGGATGGCACCATGCCCATTCAGCCCTCCCCATTTCACAGAGGTGGGGACAGAATCCAACGTGAATAGACAACTTGACTACCTCAAGGAGAGCCGGAACCAGGCCCCATCATCTGCCCCATCCAGATCTCTTTCCAAGAGAGATTCAGTTTCTCCTTCCCTGGGAACTTCCACCTCAATACCAGACCCCATCTCAAATGCCCCGGTCATCCTTGTCCTTGAGATGATATTCAACAGAGTGGGGAGAGATGGGGATCCTAGAGATGTGTGTATATGACCTACAGGATCAGCTTGTACCGCTGAGTCCAGCGGGTGGAAACAGCATCATTTTCCTTCAAGTTTGAATAAACAATGCAACCCAGTAGCAGCGACGTGACACAGTGCTCACACCTGCCGGTGGGGATGCCCTGCCACGGTGGTGCTGAGAAGCTGAAGTGGCTCCCTTACAGAGGCCTTCAGCCCAAAGCACTGCACACGGGTGGCCGAATTCATCCAGGTCAGCTCAGCAGCACGACCCTTCCCAAGGTTCCAAGTCCTTGGTTTTATAGGGTTTTGATGCAGTGTTGGTGGACGGCACTATGGACCTCTCCCTTAGGGTAAGAGAGCAGGGCTCACTTGCTTGAACTCCAGAGAGCTGGCTCAGTGGATGTGCTGAGCAGACAAGGTCTTAGTGAGGACCTGGGGTTGGTCCCTTGGTGAGCAGGGAGGAGGGACAGCCATAATAGGATCCAAAGTCATGGTTGCTTTGTTTGACAATTGCATGAGATTTTTAAAAACCTACTCCCACTTAGCCAGCTTTGTCCTAAGCAGGGAGAGGGTAGGGAGTTGGTGGGTGCCTCCGTATGAAACCCTTGCTGGTTCCAGCCCCTCAGAACCCACCCAGAACCCGTTTTGCCTCCTTACAGAAGAAGAACCCCAGCAAACAAAGGACACAAAGGACTTCAGGGCAGCAGATCCTCTTGAACACTGACAACTCCCACACAGCCAAGTGCCCTCCCCTGCTTAATTCAGGCACAATTTAGCATTGTGAATCACTGCTCCCAGGTCTCTCCATTTGTTTTTCACAGGAAAACGTCCCGGGGTGGGGAGGGTGGCTCTCACTTTGTGTGTCCCCTCACAAACCTTTTCTTCCCTCTCATGCCATCTCTCATGACAGCCCCTCTTCAGCCGTCACTGGTGGCGTCATCCTTGCTCCCCTTACGTCAGCTGCCCAGTGACCCTCTGCCCAGCCACACGCCCCTGTTGGGGTGGCGGCACCCCACCTTCCTCCTGCCAGAAGCCAGAATTGCTCTTCTGAGAAGCAGAGCACCGGCCTTCCCATCTGCTGTTTCCTCCGCCAGTCACTTTCCAGAAGCCCAGGGGCGACACAGCCAGCGGGTGGGCTCCCTCCATCTGCACTACGCTGCCATCCGCCTGGCTGTGCGTCAGCCACGGCGCTGTCGCCTGGGCTTCAGAGCTCTAAAGGGCACTTTGTCCCAAGCCCTGGTGTGTGCCTGAGATGAAAGCCTCATTAAAAAAAAAAAGAAGAAGAAGAAGAGAGAAGCAGGATCATGTAGGGAACACACTTGCACTAGAGGAGGGGGCTAGCAACGTTGTCTGGCAAATTATAGGTTTTCTTTTGTTACAATTTAAAAAAAAAAAGAGTCCACTGAGAAAATGATTCTCTTAATTCATTTGAGTAGGAAGATGGGCATTTTGTGACCTGTTTTCTGAAGGGAGAGGCCACCCCTGTGGACTTTTTTGTGATATGCTGGAACAAAGGTAATTGTAAAAATTCTTGTTCATGCTGGGGCCCTGGACAACACACGACGATACTAGGAACAGTGGTTCTTGGCCGCAGGACCTGCCCCAACCTGCTAGCTCAAAAATCCACCTGAGCACAGCTAGTGCTGGCCTGTCTCCATCATTTCACAGACTCTTCCCCTCTGGGCTGTGGGCTCCATGGATGCGGCTCTTAGGCTCATTTCTCTCTGTTCTTGGACCCGAGTCTCAGGTCTGTGTAGCTTTAAAGATGCCAGCTTGTACAAGATGTCAGCTCAGCTGCCACGAGGGCTGAAGGACTGACTTGACACAAGAGCCTTTCCCAGTCCAGCCACCTGGATTTCCTTAGCTGAATTTCTCCACCAAACACGACAAAATGTGTGTCCCCAGCATCAAGCTACGGGAGGGGGGTGCAGGTGCTCCAGGCTACTGACTATCCAGTAACTCCTGTGTTTTCTGTGACTCCAGAGCAGGACAGGACTGGTGATGGGTACAGACTCACTGAGGTACATCAGGCAGCTGCCAACCCTACCCCTCTCCAAGCCCCTCTGCCCCGACACATCTTGGTGAAAGACAGAGCCGTGTGGAATCAGCACCCATTGACTGACAGGGCATCTCCCATGATTCTGGCAAAGAAGAACCCAGGACAGCAAGCAGTCTTGGTCCAAGTAGGACATCACATAGGTGGGCAGAGTTTCACATTGTGGTTAACAAACATGAGTCCATCTAAGTACATGGATCCCACCAGTGTCCTGTGCAAAGTCCTTAGAACAGTCGCTTGGAGAGGCCACATGAGTTCCAGCCACAGTCCAGCCACCAAGCCATAGGAGGAGACAAAGTTCCCAGCTCCTGTTCTGTGTGAGAGCTTACAGCCACACATGCTCAGGGATAGAAGACAAGAGTCATCCAGGGGAGGGTGAGTCTGCAAGCCCTTTGCTTTTTCTCATCCCCACCAGGTAGATTTCTGCCTCTGGGTTCAACAGGGAAAAGAAGGTACCTGTGGCTCCTACTTCTGTCTTTGGGAGAAGACTAACAACCCGGTCCTGCTGGTGGCCGGTGGGGCCAGAGAGTCCCTGCTGACAATGTGGGGCACAGCAAATGGCACAGCCGTCTTGTGTACAAGTGTGATTTCCTCTAGGAGGCATTTTCATCCCAGCACCAGGAAGAACAATGACAGTTGACAAAGTGAGCGAGGCCTTAAGCTTGTGACATAAAACACAAAGCCTTGGAGTTTCCAGTGAGAAACCTGATAAAAAACAAACAAGACACAGTGGAGAACAAGTCGTGACTGTGTCCAGCTCCACACCATAGCTCCCTGCAGCTCCTGCTGAGGTGGCTCCAGGACCTGCAAGCGGTACATGAATGAAGGTCCTGAGAACGGGTCTTGACAAGTGGGGGCAAGAGGTACCAAGAAGGCAGCAGAATCTACTGATGACACCCAAACAGGATGAGAAGGGGATGGAGGGAACTCCCATCTGGACAAGCTTGTCCAAGCCTGCGTGGAACTGAGGTTCAGGAACTCCACGCTTCACACAGCACAGGTGTCATGCTACCTTGCCGAGTGACTTCCTACTCAGTGTGACCTGTGGGAAGTGGATGAGGGGATGCAAAGTTCCAGGGTCTCCTTTTCTTCCTTCTCTTTCTTTTCTTCACTCTTATATAATGTATAATGGAATAAGCAAGTAGTGGGTCTGGGAGCGCATACATGCGTGCACACACACACACACACATGCACACATGCACACACGTGATGTGCGCAGACACACACGTCGCACTCACATGCGTGCGCACACATGTGCAATGCACACACGTGCACACATGCACACATGCGTATGTGCACACATGCGCACAGACACACATGTGCAATGCACACACGCGCACACATGTACACACACGTATGTGCACACATGTGCACAAACACACACATGTGCAATGCACACACACGTGCACACATGCACACACACAGGAATAATTTCTTGAGTACTGCAAGACAGCAGCAGGCTAGGCAGTAACTAGATTACCATCCGCAGCTGTGCGCATGTTCTTACGGCACGCTCTCAGGAGCACGGCTGGTCAGACCCACTTCTATCAAGTTGATGAGGAAAACGGTTCCTGGCAGGCTTGCCGTTGTCAAACCATGGAGAACATTCTGTGACAGAACGTCTCACCCTGGGATGGCAATGACTCACCTCTGCTTGTCATTCGTTGCGAGAAAATGTCCTCAACAAGGCCAAGCAGCCCTGGCGTCAGCCATGTAAGCATGGTGGTGACAAAATGGCATAATGTCTCTTTCCCTAGTAGTCAGCTCAGAACTGGATCATCTGATAGCAGAATGAAGGGACAGGTTTGAAATGCCATTAATAATATCTAATTATATGTAATTAAATTATAATAAATGATAAATGATATTTGTAGGCTGGATCGTATATCTTTTTTTGTTTTGTTTTGTTTTTTGTGTGTGGGTTTGTTTGTTTGTTTGTTTTTTTGACACAGAGTTTCTCTGTGTAGTTTTGGAGTCTGTCCTAGAACTAACTCTTGTCAACCAGGCTGGCTTTGAACTCACAGAGATCCACCTGTACTGGGATTAACGGCGTGCGCCACCACCGTCCGGCTGGATCATATATCTTTAATGAAAGCTATCAGTATGTGTCAGGTCAGGGGCAGCGGGAGACTCACATTCAGTGACCAACAGGTCTGGGCCCAGGAGTTTCCCAGGATACTCAAAACCTTGTCCAGAATGGCCTGGGTCTCCATCTCACCTACGCATCCACCGTCTCTACACAGCACCACGAACACACCAGGGAAGAGGTTGCTATTCTCCATACTTGGGGAATAAATGGAAAGGACAAGGTCTACACATACTTCATCCAGATGTCATTCCCCTCCTCAATATTTTCCATCTGTAGCTGTTTGACTTCATTTCCATCTGTAGCTGGACATGAAGGGCTGGCTCCACACCAGCTCCCTCGGTTACAAAATTGATTCTCAGCTCAGTCTTGTGGGGAGGGGGTGGCAGAGGTGCCACCACTCTAGCACCTCTGTGGGGTGCTCAGGGTATTGAAGGGATGGCGTGAGAGACCAAGAGCCCACTCTTGGTCACCCACATGAGGACATGGAGCCCAGGGAAGAGACAGGTTATCCAACAGTCCCTTGCTTGACCCTCGGTTCTTCCTCCTGCTCATGGGCCTGGCTCAGCTGCACTAGGGGTAATTTTCTCCTACAAGGCTTCTTTAGGCATCTGGAAGCCTCTCTGCCCCACTTGGAGGCTGTGATAGAAAAGCAAGAAGGAAATGGGCTCTTTCTTGCAGGAAGCTAAGCCTTAATTAGCATTTCCTCCCTTGCCAAGTTGGGGACCCAAGGGCCAGGTACTACTGAGGAAATGACAGCTGGGCTGAGTTCATGGCTGGAACGATGCACCTAGGGTGAGCATATATGCCGGAGAGGGAGAGCGAGGCGGTCTCTCCTTTAGGGGCCAAACTGTTTGTCTGTGTCGCTTCCACCAATGCTACTACTCCAGGCAAGGAAAGCTAAAAGGGTCGGCTGTTCATCTCAGCCCAGAAGCCCAGAGCGTGGTCCCGTAACAGCCTTCAATTAAGGCAGAAGGCTGGCAGCACATTTGCATTTTCATTAAGATTAATGAATCATGCATGACTCACTGTGGCAGAGGAGTGGAGAGAGAGCTACCATATAGAGGAGCCCCTCCACAGTGACCCAGCATGAGCAAGGGACCCCCACACTGCAGCATCTCCCACAGGGCTTGGGCAGGCTGCCCTCAAGGACACCATGTCCCTTCCTCAGTCATGTGACTCAGGGGTTCTGTTTCTCCACACAAGGAAGTACGGGGGTGCAGCTCTACAGCCGCTTATCCCATGGATGTCAATAAATGTGACATTAAACAAACCAAGTTCTCTGTTGGGTTCGAGAAATGCCAGGTTAGACAAAAGCAAGTAGGATCAGGCAGAATTTTAACAGCAGGACTTCTCAGAGACGTGAACATGCTGGCGCGTGCCGGGAACCCTAGGTTCAAGTGCACACTGAAGTGTCCTATCCAGACTTCGCCTTAGGATTGGTGTAGGGTTTCCTATTCTAGGCAACCTGCAGTTCAGAAGAATGCTCTGGCATGGACTTGAGCAGGTGACAGCTTAGCTATTACCAGGAAGAGGATGTATGGAATACAAAACTCCCGCCTGGAGACGAGGAAGGGGTTCCTTCCAGAGTGTGCATTCTGGGGCTCTCCTCCCACCTGTGATGGCTGCCCAGGCCTCTCCATTCACCACTGCTCAGATGCTGAGTTCCCTTTGCAACACCATGCTCGCTCGCTCCCTTCTTCCTCACCCGCGCCTGTCTCTCTCCCGCAGGGTGCTCCTGTCATTTAAGTAGGCTTTGAGAAGAAGCAGAGATGAAACTGGTTGTTTGCTCGTTTCTGTAGGAACCAACATCCTCCCTCTGCTCTGATGTGAGGTGTGGGAGCCCTGGCTAAGCTCTGGAGGGAGCTGGCAGGTGAAGGCCACGGAGAAACGGGCTGTGCAAGGGGCACACGATGCCTCGGTGACCCTTCTATATGGTGAAGGTGCCACTATCCTCGGGGGCACTGCCCACCTTAGGCGTATGACCTGTGGCCCGAGGATATTTTGGGTTGTCCAGTGCTTAAGGAGCCTTAGACATTCCTTTGTCCTGGGCCTGGAACCTGTATCTCCAAGAGTTAGGCAAGAAACGGGGGACTGGAGGCTGGCCCTGTTTGGGTTGGGAGCTGTGCCTGGGGAAAAGCAGCTGCCTGAAGGTAAGACCAGAAAAGTACAAGGAACCTTGATATGAGTACCTACCCACCCACCCCCGCTGAGTGTGTTCCCATTGACCTCGGGGACACTGTGACCTCTGTCGTCACTGCAGCAAAGCCTGTGTGAAGAGTGATAAGGCAGGGCTTACAGGGCAGCTCAAGGCTTCTATAGATGTCCTTGTCCCCGCAGGCCCCAGGGCACACCTCCCCAGAGCACATGGCACCCAGTGCATTGTGGGGTCCTGATCTGGTGACAACTGAGCTTCTCCAGCAAACACTTTGTTTTGGGGTCACTCTAGGAGGGGGATCTCTGGGAGCTGCTCATCTTAGGGGTACTCTCATCCCCACTGATGGTCTTTATTGACGCAGTCACAATACCCAGCCAGTGCCAGCATGGTGCACCCAAAGGCCCCCTAGATCCCTCCTCTATTGGAAGTGTGCTTGGGTGAGTGAGGTCCTGAGGAACTTCTGCAGGTTTGCAATGGAGACTGCCTTCTCTTTGCCTTTAGCACCAGCCTAGAGCTTGGCACACAGCGGCAGGACTGTTGTGTCATAGCTGGCACAGCATTCTAGCCGAATGTCTTGTTTCTCCCAGGGAGAGGTCACTCTGGTAGGATGGGTGGGACCATTTAGACCCCAAAGTCACTCACTACAAGCCTAAGGCCCGCATAGATAGCCTCACAGGCTCTATCCTTGGCCTGCTTAAGACTAGGCTGGTTCTGGGCCTTATCTACCAAGAATGCACCCTTGACACCCTCTGAGGCATAGCTGGTATGTGGGGCTCTAGGTCACTGTCCCTTTGACCCTGCCTTGTCCCCATAGCCATCTGCTCCACCTGTCCTGGGAGTCTCTTGTAAGGTTTGGATGCAGTCGAGACAGGGGTTCCCTGGACACCCATGCTGCAGGCGACCCTGCTGTTTCAGGATGGGGATCCAGGATCCGGGGAAGCTGGGTTCAGGGTCGATGACATTTGTTCCCCTCTGAGAATTTGGAAGACTGCCAGCTCTAGATTTTGCAGATGCTGAGGCTGAACCATCGGCCCCTCCTCACAGCAAGGTCTAACCATTCTGTCTCTCCTAAGCGCCAGGAAGCCAAATCCTCACACCACAGCCTTGGAAGACACAGTGTCCCACAATGCAGTGGGCCTCCCCTACTGCCTGGAAGAGGCAGAAGTTTGGGGGGACAGTATATGAGGGGGACCTATCCTGCAGGCCTCCTGGACTGGAAGTGGCAGACTGGAGGCCCAGCATGCACACCCTATAGATCCAAAGAACTCAAACCGATTTTACCAAGAAAAGGCCGAGTGTTCGCTCACATAAGTGGAAGTCCAGAGACACTTGTTTCAGGCGCTCCTGGATCCAGGAGGTCACAGTTCTCTTGGTGAGAGGCTCTGCTTTTCTCCAAGAGGAGGCAGCTTCCAGAAAACATCTTTGCACAGTGGCCAGCAAGCTCAACCCAGCAGCCTTAAGGCTTGTACGTCCAAAGGAAAAGAATGGCATCTCTTCTGAGGGGTGGCCTCCCTCGGGAGGAGTGTGAAACTCATGTTGACCCCTGTGTACCCTGGGAGGGCCCTAGGCTAGAGGGCTCTAATTGGCTACTCGTCAGGAGTTCTCCTTGAGGGGTTTTGGGAGTGAGGCTCTCCATAGGGGAAGCAGTGGAGGTGATGTGGTTCACACACCTTTGGGAAATGAAGGGGGTAAGGGAGGGAGAGGTGCAGGGCTGAGAGCCTTCAGAAGACTTGACAACTGGGCTGAGTGGAAGCTTCTGGTCCACCTGCCCTCCACTCCCTGCAGCCAGCATTGCCATGGCAACAGCAGCAGCATCCAAGGCTTCCAGAGTGTTTCTGCTTCCAGAGGCGCCCTTTTACCCTCCCCCTGTTCCCTCTCACCAGGCTTTTGCCTCCAGTCACTTGGGCTTGGAGATGCAATCCCCCCACCCTCCAAGAGCCTGAGTCCACCAGTCCTGCCGGGTCTCAGCTGGAGAACCAGGGAGTGTTAACAGTGAATTTGTAACTGTCCTGGGGTGGGCAAGTTGCCGAGGTTAGACCTCCCTGGGCTGGCTACTGTCTGAAAAGGGATAGGGGTAGGCGTATATTTCTCCCCAGCCCCACAGCAGCTAGCCTGGCTGGCTCTGTCCTCCATAGATCTCTCCGCACCCTCAGAGTAGAGTGTAGACCCAGTTTCAAGCCTAGGGCTCTGGAACTTTCCCTCCTCAGTTCCTCGCAAACCATCATGTGGAGGGCCAGCTCAAACTTTGTTGTGGCCTCAAAGTGCCAGGTCAGGGTTAGACTTGCTGCTGTGTAACTGGAAGAACAACCCAGAACCACCTTCTTGCTGCTGAGGCCCAGAACCAAGCGGGTCAGTTGTCCACCAGCTCATGCTCTGAAGGCAGGCAGCTGGGGTTACCTCCCCTTCTCCAGGGACCCATGGTCCCTCTTCCTTGTTGACCTAGGACTCAGCGAATATACCAGCCAAGGGCTTGGCTCTGTGCCTGTCACAAAGTCATGTAAAGACACCTTGACAAGACAAGGCCACAAGGGGTACCCAGAGCTCTTCCTCGCCAGCGTTTCAGACTGAGTGGTGGTATGGGCTGGTCCCTAGTAGGCAACAGAACTTCAGCCCCTTTCTGTAGCTGGGAAGAGCCCAAAGCTGGTACTCTGCAGTGGGAGACAGAACAGTCCAAGAGAGGAGTGGTCTGGAGGCTTCACCGCATTCCCTGAGCTGGGTCCTACCATGCCATACTAACAGAAACTATTCTTTCTCTTTTCTCTCTTCCTTGGTACCAGCAGCGGTCTCGCTCCTTCCCCAGTCACTGGCCTGATGTGGCCGGCCTGCCCGCCTGATGGCACTAGGTCCCAGGATCCTCCTCTGCTGCCATTTCAGGACTTTATAGGAACAGAGAATTGCTGGCAATGCCGGGGTCAGTCTGCCAGCTTCTCAGGTCAGGAATATCCAGGATAACCTGCACACAGAGCCCCTCGAAGGGACGGGGCCTTCATCCAGGACACCAGTGACTGTTGACTGCGAGGAACTGGAACTTCACAGGGCACATGGTGGAGCTGGGAGTGGGGGCTTCACTGCTGAACGGAGTGGCGCGCAGGCCTGTAAAATGAACACAGGAAGGATGATGGGTGTTTGATGTGAGGCTCAAGGAGGATGAGAAGTCTGGATGGAAGTTTCGGCTCCATGGGATCTGCAGGGGCTGGAAGCCAAGGCTCTCTGTCCAAGAAGTCTCTAAAGTGAGGCATCAATCATCAGAATGCCAGCATGCACACAGCCCCACTGCACGAGGCCGGGCTGGCACCCAGCCGCCAAAGATGAAACATGGCGGGTAGTGCAGGTACGCACCTCTCCTCCATCCCAATAGCTGGAAAAGGACAGAACCGGGGGGGGGGCAAGAATTGGTGGTCTCCGGGGTTACAGAGTGAGGCAGGACCCTCCAAGCAGGCGGTACAGTGACAGATAATGATACTGAGTTGCTAGGAGGCTCTGTGGGGAGTTGTCAGCCTCTGAGAGCCAGCTGCCTCCCTGCTGGGGAAGAGCAAATGGCCCAGCACCTCAGGGACACATGCCCAGGGCTCCGTTCTCTGATTCAGCTGTGCAGGTGGTATCTGTATATTAACACACATGTATAAGCATGTCCCTTAATGTGACTGCCAATAGTTATCATAGTAAACTCCCTCCTGCAGCCAGCCCTGTCTTGGGGTTTCTATTGTGGTGATAAAACACCATGATAAAGCCAACTCAGGGAGGAGAGGGTTTCTTTCGGCCTACAACTCTCAGGTCATGCGCCAACACTTGGGAACCTCAGGAGCTCAAGGCAAGAACCTGGGGCACGACAGAAGCCATGGGAGAATGCTGCTTTCCTGGCTTGCCTCCCCTGGCTTTCTCATTGTGCTTTTTTATATAACCCAGGACTACCCGCCCAGGGATGGCACTACCCATAGTGGCCTGGGATCTCCTGCATCAATCACTAATTAAGAAAATGCACCACAGGCTTGCCCACAGGCCAGTCTGTTGGGGGGCATTTTCTCAATTGAGGCTCCATCTTTCAAAATGGCTCTAAC
>JAQHUG010000235.1:1145272-1181998 GCA_028555095.1 Dicrostonyx torquatus | reverse complement strand
AGGAGAACCTGCCTGGCAAGCACTGTCTTGTTCTTTCCAGATGGCAGAGACCTCGTGGCCTGTTACCTCTCACAGGCCCCCATCAACACTGTTGCCTGTGCATTTGCCCGTAGCAGAGGGCCCAGGCCTGGGCAGGGCCTAGCTTTAGGGAAGGAAGGCTGGTTGCAGTGCCCCCAGGATACTACAGATAACAGGGCTGAGAGCAAGGCTTGAGGTGGAAGCTGCCTTGGCTTTGTGGACTCTGCTGAGGAGACACAGGACTGGAGTTTTCACCCATCTTGTCCCACACAGCAATGAGGGCACTAACCCTCCTGCCCATCCCTGGCGACCCATGGGTAAGGTTGCTGCAGGCTGTAGGCTGAGATTGCCGCTGCCAAGCAGCGCAAGGCACGTGGAAGGACAGTTTCACGTGACCCAAAGGTGTGGGGCATGTGGAAGGACAGTTTCACGTGGCCCGAAGGTTAGTTACAGCTGCAGGAACAGGAAGGGGACAGGTTAGCTCTGCTGGTTTGCAAAATAAGCACAAACTCCCATCACGCACCTCCCTTCCCTCGTGCACCCAGGGTGCCCAGTGCCTATGCAGCGCATTACATCACAGTGGTCCAGATGCGATGGGCTCCACCCCTCAGCCCAGACATGGACTGTGTTCTCTCCACACACAGCGTGGTATGACAGTACAGGCAGGATGGAGGCCAGGTGACAGAACAGACACCCTCCCAGCTGCTTTACAGAGCTGAGGTGTCAGGTGGGTGGGGAGAAGAAGCAGCAGGCAGCAGGGTGAGGGTTACCAGGCTGTGTAGTCAGGAGTGGATGCACAGGTGGGAGGGGCTAGGCGGGTCAGCAGAACTGCGATCATACAGGGCTAAGGAGGGTCCCTCAATGCCTCTGCCCTGACTTCGCTGGGGTGGTGAAATACCACTCAGAGAGGCAGGCTCCAAGGGTTTCAGGACTGACTCAAGCAATGTTCGAGGAAAACTTCATAGGGACACCTAGAGAGACAGGCAGGAGGGCTCCTTCAGGAGACCTTGTCTATACCGAGTACAGAATAAGGGAGAGACAGTTCCTTCCATTCCAGAACAAGTTGAGGATAGTGGAGCCTTTTGCCATCACAGGTGAAACTCAGCTAAAATGACAAACAGCATCAAGAACCCAGAGACCTAAAGCCACCTGGATTTACCTCATAGGACACATCTATTCTGACAGATCCTGAGGAGACACTGAACTCACAGAGAGCACAATGGCAGAAATAGTGGGGGTAAAAAAGCAGGGAATTTACCATAATCTGTATGCCAATCCATATCACTTCTCAGTGGCTCATGGTCCCAGCCACTGCTCCAAAGGATGGATGAATGGGTGGAGGATGGATGTATGGGCGAATGAGTTGGGTGGATGGATGAGTGGGTGAATGGATGGGGGATTGATGGAGGATGGATGGATGATGGATGGGGGATGGATGGATGGATGGATGGATAGAGAAAGGATAGAGGATGGGTGAGTGGGTAAATGGGTGGATAGAGGCTGGCTGACTGGATGGATGGATGGATGGGTGGGTAGGTGGTGGGTGGGTAGGTGGGTGGGAGGGTCATGGGAAGTGTTGCTGAGGAAGTAAAACACCACCAGTGAGTGTGGGGTGCAGGGTGAGAGGTGCTGTTGAACCCTCCAGGCTGGCCCCACTGTTTCCCTGGGTCAATATGGCTAAGCAAAGGCCTGACTCCTGGCATCAGTGTCCAAGCCAAATGGAGGCAACCACTCTGTCCTTTGAGAATCTCATGAAGAAAAAAACATCCATGATAAAAATGCAAAGAGGAAAAGGATGGTCCTGATCTTCTGGGCAGACAGAAAGGATAAGAACATCTGAGTCTATCTTGCCTCAGGTCTGGGGCCAATTAAAAATATCCACGGAACAGTAGGCAGCCATGTTTGCTCTCATAGTTAAGACCTGACAGATATCACACCTACCCAATAGCCCGAGCGAGCCTCTGGTCTGTTCCTGGCCCCCAGGCGCTTGTGTTTTCCAAGCTTCACTCTTTTTTTTTTTTTGGTTTTTCGAGACAGGGTTTCTCTGTGGCTTTGGAGCCTGTCCTGGAACTAGCCCTTGTAGACCAGGCTGGTCTCGAACTCACAAAGATCCGCCTGCCTCCGCCTCCCGAGTGCTGGGATTAAAGGCGTGCGCCACCACCGCCCGGCCCAAGCTTCACTCTAAACCCTTCCTGCTCTCAGACGTCTGCACCCGAGCAAGTCTCCGTTCTTCCCTACCACACTGCCAATACCACCTCCTCCAGGAAGCCTGCCACCTCTGTTCTGTCTTCTACCATAGTCTTTGATGGGCTGTGAAGCACTCTGTGTCTCAGGGATTATCTTCAGAGCTGGCCCGTGTGGTCATCACAGACAGCCACCGGACCCACAAGGCGGAGCAAAGCCACTGAGTGGGGAGCAGACAACAGCGAGCCTGTGTAGATGTTTGGAGAGCAAGGTAGACATTGATCTCCTGGGAGGAACTGGCTCTGGCCCTATCAGAGTGGGGAACACAGCTCGACATGGTGGCATTGCCTCCAGGCCAGCAGAACATGACTGCCCTGAAGGCCTAACTGCCCAGCTGGGATTGCATCTGCCCTACTGGATGTCCCCACCTAGGCAGGAAGCCTCCAGGGGAGAAAGAGACAGGATGTGCAGAGCCAAAACAGTGCAAAGTCTCTCTCAACGGT
Source organism: Dicrostonyx torquatus (assembly GCA_028555095.1). NCBI lineage: Eukaryota > Metazoa > Chordata > Mammalia > Rodentia > Cricetidae > Dicrostonyx > Dicrostonyx torquatus. The sequence goes on along the minus strand of JAQHUG010000235.1, from coordinate 1,179,293 downwards.
GACGGCAGATAGACAGGTCTAGGGGTGCCGTCTGGGTTAGGGACAGGGAACAGGTTCTCATGGTAAGTGCCTCCCCCAAAGTGTAGGTCTTTAGGGAAGGGTAGACTCTTTCCCATTGGAGAAATTTTCACAAGAAGATGGGCACGAAAATCAAACACTTACTGAGAATAAGCCATATAGAAATATATTTTCAAGTAATTCCTTGCTGTTGATCTGACTAACCAATTGTTAAAGACAAGAGGCAGATTTGCACACTGAGACAAATGTGTGTTTACTGCTACGCAATGCATGACATTGTGGCAGAGTACTTGATTCTGCAGGATTCGGGGCTTCTTCAGTGTTGTTAGGAGTTGGCCGATGTTGTATTTGATGACCATCAGTACTTAGGGCACCACGTCACAGAGACGTGTGGAACAGAACGACAGGGGCATGTTTCAGGCCATTTTTAGGCACCGCTGGAAATCCTGTCCCGATTCCAAGTCAGAATTTACTTAAGAGTATTTCACAAAACAAAAGATGGAATCTCAGAGTTGTTTTGATTTGTATTTCTCTGATGCCTAAGGATGTTGAACATTTCCTTGAGTGTCTTTCAGCCATTTTAGATTCCTCTGTTGAGAGTTCTCTGTTTAGGTCTTTACTCCATTTTTCTATTGAATTATGTGTTCTTTTGGTGTCCAATTTCTTGAGTTCTTTGTATATTTTGGAGGTCAGCCCTCTGTCTAATGTGGGGCTAGTGAAGATCTTTCTCCATTCTGTAGGCTGTCGTTGTGTCTTGTTTACAGTGTCCTTTGCTTTACAGAAGCTTTTCAGTTTCAGGAGGCCCCATTTATCAATTGTTTCTCTCAGTGTCTGTGCTACAAGGGTTATATTTAGGAAGTGGTCTCCTGAGCCAATGTATTCAAGTGTACTTACCACTTTCTCTTCTATGAGGTTCAGTTTGGTTGGCTTTATGTTGAGGTCTTTAATCATTTGGAAAAGTCCTTATTTTTTTATAATTGTTTCCAGTTTCCTTTTTTCTCTGAGCCCAGCCATGTGCATATCAGATTCATGAGGTTTTGATGTCCACACGCGACCCATCTATCACGGACCACAGTGGAAAACATTGCAGGATTTCACACATGCTAGCCCCGTTACCAGTGTAACCTCCTTCAGTGGAGTAGGGGACAAGTCCATGGGTAGAGAAGGTGTACCTGGGTCCACTGGGAGAGAACAGAACACCTCCCTGAGATGTCAGGGATGCTATGAGTGCGAGGGACAGGTAACAGGTGGGAAAGGAGAGACTAGAAGAGGCCAGAAAGGAAAGTCCCAGAATAGCATGGCTGAGGCTGTGTGGGGAGGCCTAGAGGGACTACCGGGGCCTTCTAGGAGGGTGAGGCATGGCCCCCAGGTCTCTACTAAATGGTCTGGAAGATGGGGAAGAGGGACCGGCTGGTTGTACAGCAACCCTCAGCAATACAGACAGGGCACCCACTCCCTTCCCAGTGTAGTGCTGGGAAGCAGGAAGAACCCTGAGTGGACAGGAGAATTAGGCTCCAATTCTATCTGGTTCTAACTCAGGTGGCTATCAGCCCATGACCAGGAAGACCCAAGGCCAGCAGTAGAGTGTGCCAAAGGCCTTCCTATGCTGTGTATTTTAGGTTGAGTGCCTGGCCTCTCTGGGCTCAGCAGGGGTTTTATCTTTTCCTGATGTGCAAGGAACCCTCAGTGAGTCTGCCTGTACTCACTTGCTACTATTGTAATTTAAAAAAAAAAAGTGGCATGAGAAAAAGGTGCCTTGTGACAGAGTTCACGTGGAGGGCTTTTTATTAGGGAAGGGTAGCGGGGAGACCAGCCTCTGGGGACAGGAGCAGCAGAAGAGAAAAGAGAGACACAGAGAGAGAGAGAGCAGATGGGAGGTGCGCAGGACCCTTTTAAAAGGGGACACGGAGAATGTGCACAGGAGGTGCTCTTAGTGGTTACAGCTGAGATCGTATACCCCAAGGTCAAGTCAGTACAGATGCCTGAATACTCACAGCTACTGTCCCTCCAAGTGCCCCGGCAATGTCTGGTACATACCCGGGGTCTTCTGTGAAGATCTGGACACTGCCCCCTCCCTCCGAGAGCCCAGAAGCATCAAGGAAGAGAGCAAGGCCACCTGGGCCCAGGATGAGATTTGTGGAAGGGTGACACAGCTGTGTGTACAGGGCTGCAGACAAAAGCCCGTCCTGGGTGTGCTGTGTGGGAATCATAAGCTGTGACCTTGTGGGTATCAGCATGCAAGGCTTGTGTATGTGTGGATGTGTGTGTGTGTGTGTTGGTGCATGTTCAGTGTGCAAATATGTCTGCTAGGGTGTGAATGTGCTGAGTGTGGGGGTTGTATTTGTGCAACTGTCATGGTGTATGTATGTCTATGGTGTGTGCTCCCGATTGCGTGTGAGTGACGTTTGTCTGTCTCTGGAGCTTGTGTGTTGTGGTGTGTGCATGCACAACCCCCACCCCCGCCCGCCCCAGCGAGCTCTGTTGGCCTGGAGCCTGGTTCTGCTAGGGCCCTGCCAGGGGCTTTCCTGTCTGAGGGAGTTAAGCTGAGGAGAGCTGGGCCTCCCGGATGAGGATTTCTGCAGGCTAGGCCAGGCTGTGGGGGTTGCATCCTGGCAAGATGGGAGAGTGTCCTCCAGGTACCTCGGGACTATCACATGAAGACAGCTGGTGGGGTGGGGAGGTCTCCATACCACATAAGACTATAAGACTCTCTCTCTCTCTCTCTCTCTCTCTCTCTCTCTCTCTCTCTCTCTCTCTCTCTCTGTTTCTTCTGTTAGTTCATTGTTTTTTTTTTTGTTTTTACATCCCAAACAAAATTTCCCCTCCCTCTCTTCTTTCCAATTCCTTTCCTCCCACCTTCCTCCACCCACTCCTCCTCCACTGTTTCTCTTCAGATATAGATGGGTATCCCATGGATATCAACCAGCCATGGTATATCGAATTGTAGTGAGACTTGGCTCTTCCTCTTCTATTAAGGCTGGAGGAGGCAATCCGGTAGGAAGGAAGGCTCCCAAAAGCAGGCACCAGAGTCAGAAACAGCCCTGTTCCCATGGTTAGGAGTCTCACATTACACAACTGTAATATGTATGTAAAGAACCTAGGTCAGTCCCATGCAGGCGCCCTGGTTGTCGGCTCAGTCTCTGTGAGCCCTTTGAGCCCAGGTTAGTTGATTCTGTGGGTTTTCTTGTGGTGGCCTTGGCCCCTCTGGCTCCTATAATTCTTCCTCTGTCTCTTCCATAGGATTCTCTTTGTTCCACCCAATGTTTAGCTACGGATCTCTGCAACACATGGCTCTCTTGATGAGGGACCTGGGACCAAATTGGGATGCTGCCCTAAGGACCTTCCAAATGATAGTCTGGACCTTGCCTAAGCTAGGCCCAGGTTTCCTCTGTGAGGGTATAACCTGGCCTCCAGTCTTCTCCTGCTACAGAAATTCTGGCTGTGACAGACACAGACCTGGGAGCCCATTTCTGTCCTGCAGCTGCTGAGTCAGCCACCAAGCTGTCCCAGCCTGTTACACAGGTCAGGTCCTTTGTAGTGCTTACTGAGCTGAGGGAGGGGGGACTACCTAGTGTTGATCTCAGTGGGGTTCAGAACCCACCTTGACACTGTCAAGCACAGTCCAGATGAACTCAGGGGGCCTTGAGATATTCCATGTCCTTGCCCCCAGTGGCCATGAAGTGACAGAGACACCCCAAGGTTATTCAGGGTGAATGCCACAGATCCCACTCCCAGAAGTGCAAGAGAGATCTCAGAAGGCAAGGAGAGACCAGGCAGTTGCGTGGGACAAAATGTAAGAGGTCACTAAAGCCTCACTAATCAAGATCAACAATATTTTAGCACCATACTGTTCAAAACCAGAACAAAGACAAAACTCGTGATGAGCAAACCTAGAACTTTTCAGCCAGTCAAAATGACCTGCCCTCAGCCCTCACCCCAAACTGGCTCTGGAGGCCCAGGGAAGCCAGGAGGAACCTGCCCCGCCTCCATAAAACAGTCTCCATAGTGACTGGTCTGGGGATGTGGATGAGGTGTCCCCAGGAAGGGGAATCCCTCTAGGAAGAGACTATGGACTTCCTCCCCCAGGAAACACATGCCAGGATGTGAGAGGAAAGTCCCCCAGGGGCTTTCCCAGGTCAGACCTGGGTTGGCTTCACCCCAATTTGGATATGGACACAGTCCCCAGGGCCCGGAACAGAAACCCCTGCCCTCAGGCATCCCATGCCACTCCCAGTAGAAGCCTCAGCTCTCCTCCGGGAGGAACCGTCCTGGATTTCCTGTTTCCTCCTGTGATTCCAGCTGCTATGGAAGCTGCCTTCAATGGGAAGGAAGCCAAGATGCGTTTCTAAGGTTCTGGTTGGCTCTCTTGATTAAAAGTCTTCACCAGTCGCTGGGACAGCAGAGGGAGAGTGGTGTTGTTTCCAGATGTCAACAGCTTCCAAAAGTCTGGGAAGTCCCCTCCATGGCAGCTGACCTGTAAGGGAAACAGGACTGGAGAGGGAGAGAACAGGCAAGGAATTGCTGGTCTGTTCACATGGGGTCACTGAGTAGCTGTTCGTAGGGAGCCCACGTGGAGGCCTTGCTTCAAGTGTGGACGCGGTAGCTATGGAGTCGGGTCTGAGAAGGAGCAGTGCTGACCTGTGACCCTCGGACACCAGTAGTTGGAGACGCCTGACAGCAGCTATGGCTCCTCACCCCCGTGGAGTGCAGACGAAATGCACGGACCTCCAGAGAATGAACCATGAGCCTTGGGTGGTCTCCCCATCCGTGAGTGGGTTCACATACTTGGACTCAACCAGCCAGATGCCCAAGTCATATATGCAACATGGCAAGGTTTGCTCATGATCCACACATGCCGTCCCACATACTTTGAAACGCAAGCCGCACGGTGTCACATCTGTCATCAGCTTGCAGGGTTCAGGATGGTTATGAGGAAACAAGTCTGCATGTGTGGCCACAGCAGTCCCTGTCCCGGATTGGCTGGTTGGCCGGGTGTGTGGCCGCCGCATCGCTGACACATAGGACAGAATGCACACCTGAATGATAGAAGGGGAGATCTCTTTATTTAAAGCACAGGTTGAGAGCAGGTTGGTGAGCTGGAGACGGCAGAAGTCTTTAGGTAAAATCCCTTGGAGAAGCCCGGGGTTGCTCTTAGGGTCTCTGCTGACAGAGCCATGCCCAGCCAAACACGGGGGCTCATCCCCTTTACCAAGTTGACTGACAGTAGGTGAGAATCACATCTGGCAAACACCATCCCAAACAACATCTCACTGATCACCGGGTACTATAGTCTAGCCCAAACAACCCATTAAATGAACCACCACATCCCAACTTTACCTTTCCTGTCCTGGGCTTTCCTGTTGGCTGAGTACAAAGGAAGTCAGAGAGTGAGGGCTCACTACTGTCTGTCTCCACGGTCTGGCTAGTGAGAAGTCAGTGCAAGAGGTCCGAGCTCCCAGGCATACAGGAGCTCACTGCAGACTGATCTGGAATAGCGTCTCCAACAGGAGCTGGGCCTGGAATTCTGCATCTCTAGGCACCCCTTCGAACAGGGTCAGCTGCTGGAGAGAATACCTTCTGCTCCTGTGGGAAATGCTGGGGCTCTGCCTTCCCTTCTGAGTGCACGACGCCTGTTGGGAGTCCAGGTGTCTGCTCCCCCCTCACTCGCCTGTCTCCTACCAGGCTCCTGCCTCGCACGCACAGCCTGCCCATCACAATGCGGGGATGGAACAGCTCACTGGCACTGCCAGCCTTCTTCCCAGAGCCTTGGGATGGCTTCTTAGATGACTCTTGGGTCTGTCTGAGCCTGTTTTCCTGATGGAACACCCCCTGTGAACCTCATGCACACACAGGCTTTGGTGACCCCGGTAACCTGCTGTGGATTAGTCAGGACAGTCTGGGCAATGATTCAGTAACCAGCACCTCTAAACTTCCATGCTATTACAAGGCACTCCAAAGGGCCATATGGACAGGTCAGTTTTCCCTGCACTGGGAGATCCTGGTCCCCCTATTTGTGATGCCGCCCCACAGATATACTTTCCAGAGGCCCACGGCAGGAGCAGAAGATTGTAGTGTGGCCTACAGCCCAGGAATATTTTGGCAAGAAGGCACATGTATTACTCCTGCCCCTATGCTCATTGGCCATTGCTGGTCATGTGATCCTGATCTGGTCACAAGGGAGGTTAGGGAATGTGAAAAAAGACAAGTAGATATTTGGCAAACACTACTGCCTTTCCTCCGCACAATGGCAGGACATATGGGAGAGAGAGATTGAGTGGGGGCTGGCTCTATCATGGTATAGCAAACCACCTCAAAGCCTATGGGCTTCAGCGCTGAGTTTGGAAGCCCCGGCACAATGGGCCCGCCTGCTCAGAAGCTATCAAGAACTTGTAACAGAGAAGTTAGCCAGAGTGCATGTGACTGGGTTGGGAATCCATTCCTATGAAGGGTCTCATGCAGCTGGAGGCCAGAAGTTTCAGCCTGTCATGGCTGATGGTGGTGGGTAAGCCCCTGCCATATGATGCATGGTATCTCCATAGGATTGATTGGGTCTTCTTATGAAGCAGAATAACTTCCCTTGGCAAAGAGATCCAAGAAGGAGCAAGATGGAAATCAGTGTCGTGTGTGACCCGGTGGCGACCGTCATGATCACATAGACTAGCAACCCCACTGCTATTAGGGTCCAATGACGTATGCTATACTGTGTGTTAATTTGCCTGAGTCAGGAGGTACCTCCTCGGGTAGGAGGTACCTCGCTTCAGGTGGTGGTATGAACAGGATGAGCTAGGAATTGGTGGCTGAGAGAGGTACAGACCTCGCCAGCATGAGGGGCTCCTACAGTATGCTGGGGCCCTGGGGAGACCCAAGAGCCAGCTGGAGAGGACTCACCTCTGTCTGGGAGTCCTTCAAACTGTAGTGTTTGCTTGTTTCTCTTCAGACTTGGGCTGGAGCCACCCATGGGCTCTCCTATATAGTGTGTTCTCTATAATCATGTGCAACCATTTCCTACGACAAATAGATACATAGCCCCGTTGGCTCTGTGTTCCTGGAGGACCTGGTGTTTTGTGACTAACATAGAAGAAGAGCGCTGGGGCCATCGTAGAAGACGCCACAAGTCTTCAATTTTACTAGAGCCCAAGAAGTCAAGACCACGTGTCCCAGCTAAAAATAGCCATGGCTGCCCCCAGGACAATGCATGTACAGTTCTCTAATACCCTAAGAAGCCCACAAAGTCAGCCTCCCCTGAAGGACTCCTCAGTGAGGCCCACTTCTGCCCAGCCTATGTGTGGGCAAGAGAACGGGAAAGTCTACAGAGGGCAGAGTGTGAAAGGGATAGCCCAGAGGATGGAGTGGGTTAAGGGCAACCACATCTGGAGAGATTAAAAGACTAACCCAGAAGCAGGAGCCAATGGATAAGACGCTTAAAACCGGACCTGTCCACACATGACCAATTAAAGGTGAGCAGATGTGGCCTAGTGAGATGGCCCTGGTGGCAAGTCCTTGCCATGTAAGCAGAAGAGCCTTAGTCTGATCCCCAGTGCCCATAGGAAAGCAAAAATAACGAAAAAGGATATAGTAGTGTATGCTTGTGAGCTCAGTCCTGGGGAGGCAAAGACAGGTGGAACCCTCTGCTCGTCGGTCGATCCATGTTGTAAATTCCAGGCCAGTGAGAGATCTATCTCAAAAACCATGGCAGATTGCTCCTAAGGGGCAAGATATCCAAGGTTGATCTCTGACCTCTATAGGTACAAGCATCTACACCTACACAGGTTCTTGCACATACATAAATATGTACATGTGTACACACAGAGAGACCAGATGCTAAGGGAATTCTTCCCCAAGGGTAGTTAAGGAAGGGGAGAGAAGCTTGACTGATCATGGCTACCCCAAAATACAGTGGCTCTGTGCTGCCCTCAGCATGGCTGGCTGCTCTTGACCCCATTTGAGCTGTGTGAAGATCAAATCGCTGTGTGAAGGTCAAATCGCTGTGTTTGTCTGTGTTTTAAAGATACATGGAGAATGAAGAGGGGTACGAAGGGCATTGCAGAGAGACAACGTGAGCCAAAGACCTGTGCACATAGCATATTTGGGGTTCTTGCTGCTCTCAGTAGTTAGCAGTGAGTCCGGCTTGGCACACCATGCCCATTTCTGTCACTGTAGCCCGACATTTGGACAGCAGGCTGGCTCAATAGCTTGTGTAGAACTGGGGGGACCCGGAAGTAGAATCCTACCACTCATCAGGAACCAAATCCATTGTCTTGTTCACCCTAGGGAGTGGTGTGCTTCGCCTACTGTGGTGCATGCTGGGAAAATATTTTCACTTAGCCCACATGGTCTGCCTGGGCTGGCTCCTGTGCTGGATCCAGGAATCCAAATCAGGGTCTCAAGATTCTGCCCTTCTGCCCAGGCTGGCTGTGGTGACCATAGCTATTAGTGTCCAGGGATACTTCAAACCTGCTGTCTGAGCGTTTCAAGCACGGACTTTGTAAGCTATAGCTTATTCACATGTGTGGGAGGGAGGTAGTAGGGAAGACAGAGGTTGGCGTTGGGTGTCTGACTAAATTATTCTTCACCTTATCTTTTCTTTTTTTTTTTTTTTTTTTGGAGACAAGGTCTCTCACTAAACCTGGAACGTGATGATTTGGCTAACCCTGTTATGTCAACAAGCCCCGGGGGTCCCTGGTCTCTGCCTCCCTAGAGCCGGAATTACAGCTTCATGCTGCCATGCCCAGTTTTTCAGTGCATACATGCTAGAGATCCGACTCAGGCCCTTGTACATAGCAAGGGCTTTACAGCCTGAGCCATCCACCCAGCCAGACCATGACTCTTGATTGAAAGATTACTAAAATCCCACGGGAAAGGCCTTGGGCAGGAAGCCCACCTTTTGTTCATGCTGCAAAACTGAGTCTACTACCTTCCAGACCTCCAGGAGGAAAAGAGCGGATATCCGGAAGTCTACCCAAGAGTCCTCACACTCTACAGCTTTGCATGTCCCCAAGCTGCCATCTCAGTATGAAGCCTCTCAAGTGGGGATAGGTGCCTAAGCGCGGAGCAGGGGGCTGTGCTTAAGGATGGAGCACGGGCACAGAACAAGGAAGGCTTACAGGTTGCTTTACACCCAGGGGTGCCCCAAGACATTCCAGAGACCTTCCCTGTGGCATCAAGCTGTCTTGGGAGCTAGTAGTGGCTTAAAAAAATCTACTCTAGCCGGGCGGTGGTGACACACACCTTTAATCCCAGCACTCGGGAGGCAGAGGCAGGCGGATCTCTGTGAGTTCGAGACCAGCCTGGTCTACAAGAGCTAGTTCCAGGACAAGCTCCAAAGCCACAGAGAAACCCTGTCTCGAAAAAACAAACAAACAAACAAACAAACAAAAAATCTACTCTAACCCTCAGGACAGTATTAATGTGGCCCCCATTACAGACCTTGTCCACCGGGCTTATTGATGTCCTCAAACCAAAGGCCACAGCCCAGAGTTCATCCCGTAGCCTCAGCAGGCTGGGGAAGAGGATGGTGCAGCTTCCTTCAGACCTGGCCTGTCGCTGTAGCATGTGTTTGAAATCAGCTGTCCCCCTTCCCAACTCTTCCCCTCTGGTCCACAGCCCAATCCTGGCTCAGGAACACAGGAAAGAAGACTGATAGATGGGTACCTATGTACTTTTAAGGGTGGACATTGTGTCCCAATCAAACTTGGACCAACCCAGAAACTAGAACTTGCTAGCAAATTCCTCCCATCCCCTGGCTGAGCAGGAAACTGCCCTCCCCAGAACTTCTGCTACCCAGTCCCCCCCCCCCCCCCCCCAGGGGCCTCTCACAAGCAGGCTTTGTGACAGAAGTGAGGACACCTAGGCTGCAGGATCCAGTTTTAATTCAAAGCTCCTTTTGCCTGGACATGCAGGATACCACTGGGTGAGAAGAGAAAGCCCACACTGGTCTCTGAACTGAGCTGCTTCCTTCAGCCATCTGGGTCCACACAAGCCCCAGACAGCTTCCCACAGAGCAGTGGAGTCTTGGTAGCTAGCATCCATTATCATAAACACACCCCTCAGCACAGCTCTGGTCCCCAGCAACTGGGTAGGTTATGGCTGCAACTTGGGTTCTTTGTGTCGTCGGGGTGGGGGTGGGGTGGGGGAGCACCAAACCACAGGTACATAAACCACCAGGTATGGTGGAGGGCCAAGGGTAAAAGCCAGGTCATGTGGCCAAGGGCCTGGAGGCTGAGGTTCCAGGCGGTGGTAGTCAGGTAGCCTCATACAGAATAACTTGTCTCAACCGCCGGGTACACAGCATCTTTATGGAGGTAGAACATAGGATGTACCCCATCCTGCTCTGTGGGACAGGCATCACTTCCCCTGTAGCCAACTCTGTGGTCACTTCTCCCTGTGGTTCTTTTTCTTACCCCAAGATCATCCCCTGTGGTCACCTGCCCTGGGGACAGTCATCTACAGATAGCTTTGTCCTTCCTATGGTCACCCCACCCCCATGGTCACCTCCCTCCTAAAGCCACCTTCTCCCCTGTGGTCCCTTCTCTCCTCCAGTCACCTCTACCCCAAGTTCATGCTGACCACTAAAAAGAAAGGAGCCCTTCTTGCCTTTGTTTCCCCAGAGGCTGGCCCTCCCCAGCTCTGAGGCACCTGACCTGGGGTCACATGGCCAGCCTCGCCTGGCAGGCTGGATGATCTGCTCTGAGTCACTCCTCTGTGCCCGAGCTTCAGCTTCCTCCACAGCACAGGGACAAAAACATTTGCTTTTCCACCCTGTTGTGGTGAGCAAGTCAGAACAAGACGGAAGATCGCTGTCTGCCTGCGGTGTGTGCCCAGGTTCTTATGAGTGCACGTGAGTGGGTGCAAGTCGGTGTAAATGCATGCATCTCTAAGATGCCCAGTGGTGACTGGGTTCTCCAGCTGCTCTAGGCAACCCCCTCCCAGTGCCATGAGTCTCCTGAGAGCAGGGGCTGCTGGGACCTGCATGCCACCTGTGGTGGCAGGCACAGCATGTGCTGGCGACCACACACTATACAGCTTCTGCTTTTCGTTGATCCCACCCAGGGCCAGCCTCTGGCTTTCCTGGGGCACCTGCTGAATGGAGACTAGCATTGAAGGTCCTCCCTGCAGGGGTTCAGAACCCCCTTGCCGACAGCCAGACTGGTAGTGGCTTTGGGACAGCTCTGAACTCTGCAGCAGAGCAGCGAATTGGGGAGCTGCAGGCAGCAGCAGCCAGAGACCTTCCCGATAAGCTCTCGGGACCCACTGGTGCCACCAAGCACTCAGCACCATGACTGCTGGGCCCGCTGGGCCAGTTCCCTTCATTATAACCCTGTCACCACTCGGGGGCCAGGCTTCTCCCATCTGCCTGGGTTGTGTACACTGTTGGCCACCCACAAACAGCTGGCGATAGGTCTTCAAGCCACGAAAGGCTGAGTGTCTGGATCTCATACTGTGAGGCCTAAGAGGCCCAGCTCTGGAAGGCAAAGATGCAGCCTGAGAGTGGCCAACAAGTGCTCTCGGGATCCTAAGCAGGTTCTTTTCAAGGGCAGACAGGGGCCTCCGAGGTTTTGGAAACGCAACGGCAACCTGGAAACATATCTACCACCCTTGTGTCTTGTGTCCTCTGCCATGGACAGTTTGTGGCAAACCACTTCTCTCTTTTGCTTCCATTTCCCTTTCCCCAGCAGGGCACTGGTATCCTCTGCCCAGAGGCATGGGAGGTGCTCCGGAGATCTATCTTTTCTAAATGCCAGTTCAGGAGAGGTGCTCCCGACCACAGACAGGAAGGAAATGGGGCACAAAGCTCCACAGGGGCTGCGGAGGTGCACCACAGTCACACCTCTGCAACCCCCAAGACCCAAGACCATCTGGGGTACAGCTGCCAGCTAACCAGGCCCTTTGTGCTGGGACACTGGAGGAAAGATGGGCCATCTAAGACTCAGAGCTGCAGAGAATATTGTTATAGATCTCCATTGACTGGCTCGCCCAGTAGCTAGCTGGAGACTCCACAGAGCACGCACATCCAGCAAGACCAGAAGTGTTAATGGAACCTGGCCTTCCACTGATGGGAGGAAGAAGAAGGAGGGTTTGAGACTCAGGATCAATACCCAGCTCAGTGCAAGTAAACTATATGTCTCCCTGCTCCTGCCACTGGCCCCATACACAGCGGCTAGGAACTCACATCCCACCATGCAGCACTGGCCACTCCCTGAGCGAAAGACTCAGTGGCTCTGCACACAGTGGCTAGAGTTTCCTTGCTGCCCCCCCCAGGGGGGCACTCACCAGCTCTGTTCTCTGCTGCTGGCCTGACTCACTGGACCTGGATGTCGCCACCCACTCCTATGACTGGATGGACCACCATTCCAACTCTTCCTGCGACTCCAGATACCCCCCTTCCACTCTGTCCCTCCTTCTGACTGGGCCTTACCCCAGGACTACCTGTCCTAGCCTGTGCTGACCTGTGTGCCCTCTGACCTAGGGTCAAAATTTCAGAGCTATCATTCTATCACTGTAGCTTGAAGCAAGAGGTCCCAGCAAGTCTGGGGACCCTCCTCAGAAGGAACTATTTCCTGGGGGTGAGGCTGGGTCCTGCACAGGAGGGACAGACTGTCTTTCTGCCAGTGGGACAGTGCAATCCTGCCCTGCCCTCAGGAAGGCAGAGCTGGAGGCTGCAGACTGCAGAGGGACAGGGGAGGTCTACAGCGGGGTCACAGGCTGAGGCAAGCCACTCTTCCTAAGTTCAGCCTTGAGAACTTAAGAGTGGAGTGGTCATTTCCACAGCCGCGGGAGCTCTCTGGCCCTGGCCCAGGCCCCAGGAGAAACAGCAGGGCACAGGGAGGGAGGTGGGTGGTAGTCACTCTGTTGCTCCATCTGCCTTTGTCTTCTCCAACAAGGAGGGTGTGTTTGTTTAAGAATGTCTCTCTGGCAGCAGAAGTCTGTCTCAAAGCAGAAACACAACAGTGTGGGGAAGGAGGAAGAAGCCTCTCCACCCGGAAAATATTTCCTCTTTACAAATATGGACCCTGACGTCTGACTTCACGGAGCCACTGAAACCCAGAGAGGGCATAGTGCACTTGGGTCCCCAGACCAGGGTCAGGGCCAGCGAGCGCTGGAATTCCACACCTGGTGTCTCCATGTTGTAGTTACAGATTTTTCACGCCAGAAACACCAGGGTTTGAGCCTCTGCAGGAGCCTCCTGAATCAAGTACCACAAACCCAGCAGCTTACTGTCACAGAGATCCATTCCGCTGAGTTCTAGAAGTCCGATGTCCGAAAACAAGGCATGGGGCCCTTCACCATCTTCCCCAGAAAACAGGCCGTGCTCCTCCGGTGGCCCCAGAGAAGGCTCTATTTTGCCTTCTTGTCCATTTTCTGGTGGTCCACAGTGGTCCTTGGCTGGTGTCAGAGTCACCGCTGCTCTGCCTCCACCTTCACAGAGTCTCATCTTCATGTATCTGTCTACACAGCCACCATCTTTCAGAGACACCAGATACATCAAGTTCATCCGTCCCCGACAGGGCTTGGACACAGGGAGGCTCCCCGAGTTGAAAGATCAGGAACACCAAGAGTCTGCTGAACCCAGGGGCCATGAGCTCAGTGTATCACAGAGCCTTGAGACCCAGGAGAGCGCTCTGCCCTGCCTGCATGTTTGCATGAGCAAGGGCTTCCATCTCAGGTTCCTTCTCAGTTAGGGCAAGCAGGAGGGCTGGGGCACAATTAGGCAAACCCATGGCTACAGTAAGAGAGTGGCCAGTCCTTTTGGCCTGCAGAAGCCAGATGGCAGCTCAGCCTTGAGAAGTAGCCTTTTTGTGCTCCCTTGCCAAGTCTGATAGGGGGCCTCAGTTTTCCCATCTCCACAAGGAGCTCATATGGGTCCTTATGGCAGAAGGAGAGAGATAACTCAAGAAGTGGATGAGCCCGGCTGTTTCCAGGCTCCAGGATTCATGCCCCTTGGACCCATCGTGTCACGGGACAATTTTTTCCCAGAGAAGGGGCTGGGAACAAAGACAACTCAGGTCCTGCCTCAGAAACAGGCAGGGAGGAAGCCTGTTTCTGACCTAAAGCAGTGGTCAGCCGTGAGAACCTCAAGGTGGAAGGTGCAGGGACTAGAGTGACAGTGGCATTGATGACATGGTCACAGTGTCCATGGCTTAGCGGTCAGGCCTCTGAGTGCGCAGTTTCAGGCATGGGGAAGAACCTGGCTATTGGACTCAGGAAGCAGTGGACAAGGCTTTGAGAGCCCCTTGGGCAGAAATGAGGTCAGAAGCTCTGTGGGGTGAGAACTGGTGGCATTGTAGGGAACAGACGGGCGCTCAAGGGCTCGGGAACAAAGGGGGACCTCCGCATGTGCAGCTCACATGAGACACCAGCGCTGAGTAGCAGGCTTTGGGGTAACAAACAATTTGGCTCAAGGCACAGGTAGTTGCCTGAGGCTGTGTCCTCACGCAGGTGAGGGGGTCGAGGAGATGACACTTGTCCCAGCATACCGGGCCACCCTACAGCTCATTATGGCCACTTGCTACTGATCACGGCTAACCCGCAGTAGTGGTCAGCCTTGACCCCAATGAAGCCCAGGAGTCTGTCTCCTTCTTCTCATGGGGTGGCACTGCTGAGATGGGCCCCTTCCCCGATGGGACTCCACCTTCGACTCTCACAAAGGGCAGTTCCAGCTGTCATTGTCACCTGTATCCGAGTCCCCTTTGCCAGCTCGTGACTTCTGTGTGCCCATGATGGGCCTAATCTAAATCTAGAAACCACCTCTCACCCTAAGGCTCTGGGCAGAGGCTCTGAGCAGGGCAGCATCTCCGTCGCCATGTTGTGCCTCAGGCCCTGGAGTATGCCAGCTGGGCCTGGAGAAATGGGGACAGTGCGACTCCTGAGTACCCAAAAGCCAGCCATGCCTGTGAGAGGCGATGGTCGCCGTCTGAGTCAGGCAGCAGGGACTACGGGCTGTCGAGCTGTTTCAGAGAAAATAATTATACCCATGCTAAGGGGGAGCTCGCCTGTGAAATGTCTTAAGAGCATTGCTCAGCAGGGTCTGCCTGCAGCTCTGGGCCTGGCTGAAGCTGGGCAGAGTTCCTAGGAGCCCCCGATGTCTGAGTGAGGTCTCTCTAAGGTGGCAAGTGCACAGCATCTCAGGCTGGGGCCGGGAACGAAGTTCAGCTGCTGAGGCCTAAACACTAAGCCCAGACAGACCCCAAGCTCCTGGACCTATCCTTCCCTATCAGGAGCTGATGTACTTAGCACGAGCCAGATCAAGTGTGTCACGGGGCCAGCTACACAATGACACACAGCACAGCTCACGTGTCCCAGGCATTCCCCATACCTCATTATGCTGGGCCTGCTATGGCCTGTCCTCAAGCAACTGGGCACCTGTTGCTATGGCCTCCTGGCTGGCAGGAGTGGGCTGGAGTTCTGCCTAGTGTGAGGGGTGTGTGTGTGTGTGTGTGTGTGTGTGTGTGTGTGTGTGTACACACTCTACCTATAGCTGGAGGATCCAGAAACCACATGGACAAATGCCCAGCCTTTGTGCCCAGCTGGGGTCAGAAGAGGTAGACCTTGTTGAGTTTGGGACCATGCCTTTTGAAGCATCTGCTGGTAGGTTTTAAATGTTTTTCACTATTATCCTTGGGGTGGTCATAAAAACAAACCTTATAGGAGTGTCGTCCTAGAAAATACGCTAAGAGCCGGTGAAACTCACAGCTCCTACCCTCCTACCCTCCCTCCAGTTCCCACAGCTTACTCGAAAATGAAATTGAAACTCTGAATAGCTCTAGATGTATTTCTTAAATTGAATTTGGAGTTTAAAGCCTCCTACAAAGAAATGCCTCCAGTGACAAATTCTACCAAACATGAAAGAAAGTGAAAAAAAAGAAGAAAGAAAGAAAACCACTTTTTCAAACATTTAAATTCAAGTCAGACACTGGCAAGATGTTCCTGAAATTCATATGAAGATACAAAGGACCTACAAATAAAAAAATACATATATTCTAAAAACATCAGCGTAGACAGATTTCTCAGACAAGGTACAAAGAGCACAAGACACAGGACAAAAACAATGGATTAAAATTTGCCAAAATGCACAAGTTAAATTTACTAAAACTTCAACTCTTTCCAAGTGAAAGGCAAGACCCATATTCAAAGATTGTTTTCTCTCTCTTCTTAAAAATGTATTTATAAACAGAAACCCACATAACAGGGACTCACAGCCCGGCGGTGGTGGAGCACGCCTTGAATCCCAGCACTCCAGAGGCAGAGGCAGACGGACGGCTGTGAGTTCGAGGTTAGCCTGGTCTACAAAGCAAGTTCCTAGACAGGCTCCAAAGTTACACAGAGAAACCTTGTCTTGAAAGACCACAAACAAAAAAACAAAAACAGACAAAAATACAAACAAATAAAAAAAAAGAGACTTACACGATGAATATATAAAGAAAGCTAATAATTCAATAATAAGGGTTCAGGTAACCCAATGAAATACTGGCAAGGAGCAAGGGGTGTGGCCCAGTAGCAGAGAAGGGACATGCAAGGCATGCATGAGGTTGGGGGTCAAACCTTAGCACCGCAGAGAGGAAGAGTAGCAAATAAATTTAAATAAACCTGAAAAGTAGGGTGACTGTTGGTCCACGACATGATTTTAAAGGTCCTCAGTGAAAAGGGACATATGTGGCAATGCACACCAGCAACTCCAGCAGCGGGGATGCCGGGGTACTGGGTGTGGTTGCATAATACCAGCAATGGGGAGGCTGAGGAAGGAGGATTCCAAGTTTGAGGGCAGCCTGAATTGTATGGTGACCAAAAAAAAAAAAAAAAAAAGCAATCTCAAGAAGGCGCTGCTACCCCTAGACACAATACAGCATGGCTAAAGAGTCAAAGACTGGAATGCAGATGTGAGCAGGACTTTGCACACGGCACACAGGGATGTGAGCTGGCGCAGTTACTCTGCAGGACAGTGTGGCAGCTTCACGTAAGGTTGGCAGCTGTCATGCCGTACCGTCCAGCTGTTGCCCTCTGATCTATATCACACAAGAGAAATGAAACCATCCCCACCCAGACTGGCACACAAACACGGCAGCATCACTTCTAATAGCCCGAAGCTGGATATAGGCCACATGCCCCTTGCCAGGTGGCTGGGTAAACACACTGATGTGTGTGCACCAGAGATGCCGCTCAGTAATTAAAGGAGTGAGCTAGTGACCCGTGTAGCATTTGGGTAAGTCTCCACCCAGTGATGCCAAAGGACAAAGTCAAGCTCAGAGAGCCATACTGCGTGTCTCTGTAGAAAATGCCAGCCAGCCCACAATGGCGGGAAGTAGGTCCTCCAGCTCCTGGGGCGGGGGAGAGCAGGTCTCGCCAGTAGGAATCTTCCGCAGGCAGCATGCACCGTGCCATCTGTGGTCCAAACTCTTGGAACATGGAGTCCAGACAAGGGTTTGGGATTGCAGCTCAGTTTGGCCTAAAGCTCCTTCCACCTTTTTTTTTTTTTAAATATTTATTTATTTATTATGTATACAATATTCTGTCTGTGTGTATATCTGCAGGCCAGAAGAGGGCTCCAGACCTCGTTACAGATGGTTGTGAGCCACCATGTGGTTGTTGGGAATTGAACTCAGGACCTTTGGAAGAGCAGGCGATGCTCTTAACCACTGAGCCATCTTTCCAGCCCCCACCTTTTTTTTTCTGGAAGCTTTTGAGGGTGCCTCTTTTAAAGAACCTCAGTCTTCTCTTCCCTTCTGCAAGCTGAGACGGGGGGTTCCTGCTTTTCACCCAACCTCTTGCTGGCTAGAGAGTTTGAAGAATGCACCTTTGGGGGCCTGGAGATGGAGCTCAGTTGGTGGAGTGTTTACCTAGCAAGGATGAAGCCTTGGTTCCATCCCCGGTACTGTATCAGCCAACTGTGTGACTCATGCCTGTTATCCCAGCATTGGGGACACAGAGGCAGGAGGATCAGAAGCTCAGGGTCATCCTTGACTACACAGGGAATTAAAGGCCAGCACGGGTTTAACAAGATGAGATCCGGTCTCAAAAAAAAAAAAAAAAGAAAAGAAAAAGAAAAGACAACGCATCTTTCCTCTGGATTGCAAAGAAACGTCCAGCACCTGCTGGGGAAGCCTGATTCCAGCCCACCCTGAAGCTGTTCCAGGGAGAAGGGGAAGGCACCAGCATCGGAGCTGGCCACGGTGTTTCCTGAGTGTCTTAAAAATCCTTGCAGTATTTTTCAGAGATCACATTCAAATAGGCCAGATAACAATAATGAAAGCAGAGAAGTGAGCAGTTCTCTGAGGAAGGGGAACTGAAATGCTTCAGCCCCACTTATCAGCCCCTAGCCACAAGCCAAGCCCAGATTCTCAGGCCTTAAAGCAACCCCACTAGAAGTTCTTCAGGGCCCACACAGTAAGACCAAGGTCATATTTCCTTGAGGTGGCGCTTGCCAAGCCCCTCACCAGTCTGTCCTCTGACACTCCCACTTCATTCCAGAAGCAAAACTAGTAGATGGTTTTTCCTCTCTTCCGCCCCCAGGAGTCAGTTCCTCCTCAGTCAGATTCAGTTCCTGTTCTGAAGGCCCAGCCTGGATCAGCCTCACATCCTAGTGCATGCTGGGATACAGAGGAAGAAGCAGGTCCCACTCCTCAAGATCACCAAGAAAAGTCCTTCCTCCCTGTGGTTTTGCAGAGGCGGCCAGCCCGTAGTCAAGCAATAAAAACGCCTAGTTGTATATGGCCAAAGACCATCTAGGGGCTTCTGGGTGAAGCCTCCTGCTTTCTATAGGAGTTGACACCCTCTGTGTGAGTGTTAGGACAGGTAGGTGGGCCTGGAGCTGCGTGGCCAGTTGACAACTCTCCTTCTCGGGGTGGGAGATGTTCTGTCCTGTCCTGTTGAGGATGATACTTAGGAATATCACTGTTTGCTTAGTGCCCACGGCATCCAGGCAGGCACTGTGCTGTCTGTGTGTCATAAGCTAGTCAGAACCCATGCAGCCCTAAGAGGTGACACCGTGCTGAGTGAACCACTAATAACACAGCCCATCCAGGTCATCTGTCCCATGTCACAGGACTGGAGAGCTGTAGCGCTAGGACACAAAGAGAGACATGTGACAGCAAAGACCACATCCTTTAGCCGTCGAGACACTGTGTGCTGAGCCCAATGGGCACGGCTCTGTCGTCTATTAGCAAGGACAGAAGCAGCCGCTTGCTCTGAGGCGGCCACTGCTCCAGGGTATGCCTGGACCCCAGCCAGGAGGATCAGGAGGAAGAGCGCTGAAGAACCCCAATGCGCCCCATCCCTCAGAAGCGCAGCTGTGTGGTGAGGGGTGTGTTGAAGCACCACTTTGCCTCTCGAGTGGCAGGACAGGAACGAACACGTCCCTGGTGTAAACATCTTGTGAAACTCCCTGGGGAGGTGGGGCCATTTGCAGAGCAAAAATGTTGGCAGTGAGACCTGGGCAGGGCTGGGAAGGGACCTCTCCACAGGCAAGGGACCTCACACACCCACAGCAACCAAGGCTGCTCCTCTTCAGAGGGATTGGAAAAGGTTGTAAGATCGACTAGCCCAGGACAGAATTCTAGGGTCCCACAATGTTTCTAGAAGATTCCCAAGGCTCTGATTTCCAACCTGAGAGATCTAAGTGATGTTTTATCTTCTCCATCCTCCTCCTGGCATGCCGCAAGTTCTAGAAGTAACTAAGGAAAGTGTAGCTGACATCGCTTCCTGAGGAGCTCCCTGCATGGTATTGTACCCAGTATCTCTGGGGCACCATGATATACATATCCTCATTCTCCATTTGGACAATACCTCCTAGGTGGGGAGCTGAGATATGTATATCAGGACTGACACATATGTCCGTTTACTACTTTGCAAGAATACATGTGAAAGCCAGATACACAGGGAGATCCAGCGACAAGAGCTGTCTGGAGTTGGTCTCTGTTTTTCACGTAGTAAGCAGGTTCCCCCAGCACATGGCCACTGCATATGCCATGGAGTCAACCTGAACATCTGAATCAAGCCTACTGTCCTGAGCCTCGGCGATGACGCCACCAAGAACACACAGAGCCAAGGTGGCCCTGCCATTCCTCCCAACCCAAGTACCATGCTGGGACCTGATCTACCCAAGTTTCTTGGAGGTGCAGTTTGGGTTGGCTTTCCTCACGGATGACTAGCTTAGCAAGTCTCGATGTGGTAACCATTTGAAACACACAGCATGAGCCATCAAGGCTCATGGGAACCCAAGGAGGCACCCTCGCAGCCTTCCATCCTGTCTAGCAGTCTGAGGGGCTGGGCTGTGCCCTGGAAACAGTGCTCTTCACAGATAATTGAGGGCCCTCGTATAGATTCTGGGTTCTCATAACCCACAGCCTCACATCCTTGTTTTGAGCCCATTGTGCTCAGCTATAGCCCCTTCTGGCCGCTGCAGCCCCTTCACCGAGTCTTTTCTCTTGAATACTTTTATTATGGCACAACAGACCCAACATGAAATGTGCTAGCCTGCTTCTGAGCGCACAGTTCAGTGGTATCGAAGCACATGTCTGTGCAGCCGTCACGTCTAGAAGGATCTCATTGTACCAAGCTGAATCTCTGTCCCTGTTAAAGGCAGACACTAGCTCTCTCCTCACCCGCTATGTGAACTCCGTTTGACTATACAGAAATGCAGCCATATTGCCTCTGCCTGCTGTGGCTGATTTATCTCACTGGGCACATCCTTGGGATCCAGTAAGGATAGAGGTCTCATCACTTAGAAGGCTAAACACTCCGCCAGGGGAGGGACCACACTTTGCCCATCTGTTCGTCCGTAAGTGGACACCAGGCTTGCGTCTAAACTTTGATCTCTGACTGTGCTCCTGTGACCCTGGTGTGTAAGCATCTGAGACCAGTTTTTGGGTACAGGCCCAAAGAGGGAGAGAACAGTTCTGTTATCTTCTGTGGAGTTTGCACCATGGTACCTCCCCACTGCAGGGCACTTGGACTCCATTCCACGGCCAGTCATCTACTTGTAAAGAGATTGAAGAATTTTCTTTACCCAAAGGAGCTGCTGTGTGAGACTGTCCTATGCTGTAAGGCAGTGGGGACTTAGACTAGTTTCCTTATGCAATTCTTCAATACTTGGAAGACTGAAAATTTCTAGAGTTTTCAAAGGGATTCAGAGAACATTTGGAGGAAGGAAGGGGGCCAAAGAGGGGAGTGGGCATGGGAAGGAAAAGCCTACTGCAGACTTTGGGTTAAGACAGGACACCGTGGCAGGCCTCCACACAGCTCAGCCCACTGTAGACAGCAGGCATCAGACCAATCTAACAGTGTCTCAAAGGAATGCACTCCCAGAGGTGAAGCAAGGGAAAGTCAAGGTTTCCCCACAAATATTTTATTTAAATATTAAATTAAAAAAAAACATACATCAACTAATCATTTGGCATACATTTCTCACATTAGCATGAGAAATGAAACAATTCCATCAGAGTAAAAAAAAAATGATAACAACAAAAAAAACCCATTATATACATCTGAGATCACGTAGTGTCTTTAAATAGGCAATTCCGTTACAGTCCAGGACTGTGAGGATCTACAAAACACACCACACACACCAAAAAACAAGAACTTAAAACCATGACGTGACTGTCACCCGGAGAGGGGTTGGCAGCAACTCGAAGACACAAAAACTGCCAGAAAGTAAAGTGCTTGTCGCTTCTGACACACAGCAGTGCCCAGGCCTTTGATCTGCGGTATCCACAACGGAACTGTGGGAGACCAGGGCTGGCTGCCCAGGCTGCTGGGTGATTCCCCGATCCACATATCTGGTGAGTCGGCAGGAGGGACACTTTTTGGCTTGTTCTATGGAGGGCACCAGTTCTGACCCAGAAGGATGGCCTTTCTTTCACCTGTCTTTGAGAGTTAAGTGGTACAAGATGGGCCACAGGACTGACAGGGAGGACCACGCTGTGACATCAGGTTGCGTGCAGCCTCTTCCTGGCCTTAGGTAACTCGGTCAATCTTTGGCTTTTAAAAAGTGCCTCCTTCCCTCTCCCTCAACGACCTCAGGTTAATACTGCGGTGGTGAGGTTGCCATCGTGGAAGTGACCTGGGAGGCAGAGGGACAGACGCCTGACGAAGAGTGAGGAGGAAGGGGTGACATCCCTGGCTCCTTCCAGAGGCTTTTGGGCGGCAGAGCTGTGCCTGGGTCTTCCTGCTGAGGTAGACCAGCACTGGTCAGGTGGGGTCACCCCTTCCCTGACACCTCTACCCTGTGCTGGAGGTGGGCAGCCTGCAGCCCCTTCAACACAAACGTGGTGCAGATGGGGACACTTCTTAATGTGACCAAGGGAGGTTTAAGCCAGGAACACAAAAGTGTATACAAAATAGAAAAAATAAGTAGTGTCTGTCTCCTATATATATACATATACAGTATTTGCTTAAAAAAGAAACTTTACAAACACTGACCTATACTTCTCATCTTCCTGGAAAGCGAGCCTGACAGAGCCCAGGCCTGGGTGCCAGGGTTTTAACAGGAAAGATCCCAGACCAAGGGCAAGCGGTCATAACCAAGACGCCCGCAAGACGCCCGCTGGCTGCCTAGGCCCCTCTGGTCACAGCCCCTTGGTATTGCACGATTTCCCCGTCAGGTGTTCTTGTTGGACCCTGATAACAAAATGCGTAAAAACCTGGTAATTTAGCAGCGGAGTCGAGATAAACGGCAGGAAGGAACTTGTTGGCTTCCTAGCGGTGTGAGGGGTTCTGGGCCAAGTGCCCGTGGGACAGAGCGCCCACCCGCAGGTCCTCACCCCTTCCAGTCCTTTGTGGTTTCCTCTACTAGGCCTAGCAAACTGACTTGAGCGGCTACAACACTCAAGCAAAAAACACGACAAGGTCGTCCTCTGGCTGACAGGGAAATCCCGACAACAACGCACACGGTCTTCCCCTGGGCCGGTCCTGGCTGTTTGCAAACCCACACGGAAAGCAGCAAGTTCACAGTTTTTGTTAAAGCACGAGCAATTTCAGAAGTGGAGAGCTGTGAACCCAAACCCAGAACGACGCCAACCAACACACAGACATGTGCCACACTGGGCGCTACTCCCTACAGGGACGTCCGCACTCATCACGTTACGATGATGAGCTGGGAACAGGAGTGTAGGTCCCTGAGCAGCGTGGCCCCTCTCTTCTCCTTCACCCCAGCCGCACGGGCCTCTTCCCTCAACCCACTTCCCCTCCCATCCACCCGCCCATATAACACACCCTCAATTATTATTTCTTCAGAAAGTTTCAGTCCCTACTCATTGAGGTCACTCAGTGCAAGGAAAAAACAAAACAAAAAAATCCTAAAAAGCCCATACACCAAACATATTGCTTGTTTCACTTCTAGAAAGTTCTTGGCTTTGAGTCCGAAACCACCTTCACATACTCTGAAATTATTGCTTGGAAGAGTCAATGGGCCATGGGGGGCTGTGGTACCGCCACCCTCACTGTACCAAGACAAACGTCCCCCGCTGGCCAGAGGTCAGGTCCTCCATCTCACAGTCCCCCTGTGGCAGCCCAGCAGGGTCACAGCTCGGGGCCAGCCTGGTGAGGCACTGTGGCAGGGGCCCCGTGGGTAGAGCCACTGGGCCAGCACTGATGTGCAAGTGGGTATCCAGGAGCTGCGCAGCAGAGGCCACAGGAGACATGCCAGCCTGGAGGAGGGGTGCTGGCAGCAGCGGGATCCCGGACATGAGGAGGCCGTCACAGGGAGTGAGCATGCACGGGACAGGGGATGGTTGGGGGCCCGGCTGGCAGCCAGATGAGGTGACCGAGTGGTGCTGTAACTGGAGCAGCCTGAGGAACAGACAGACGGGGAGGAAAGAGGTCACTCTGTTGGCTCTGCCCAGAGACACTCCGGTTTCCACACTGCCCAGGTGGGTCCCACCCACCTCAGGGCTGCTCTTGGCAGACAAGGTTTCACAGAGCTCTGTGTGCAACATGACACATGCCTGAGCCATCCTGCCCTAAGTCTTAGCTGTTGTGGCAACTCAGAGATGCCAGCTCAACAGGGCAGTCTTGGTCACTATTGCCCTCCACCCACGAAGGGTTATTACTAAACCTGCCTGCTGCCCCTCCTGGCTCTATCCTTGACAACAAGATGCCAGGCTGCAGAGACCTCATTAAGGAACCACATGATGGGGGACATCTTGGCACACGGGGAAGCGGGGATGCTTGTTTCACAGGCCCCTAAGAGGGAAGAGCACAGCATTGGTACGGCAGGCCTACCTCTGCTGGTGCAGCACCTCTTCAAGCAGGCTCCTGCCTTCCCGACTGCTGGCCGTGCAGCCTTGCAGGCCTGAGCTTGGGGCTGGGGTGTGGAAGGTACTCATGCCTCCCCGGGGAGCTCGGATAGAGGACTGACACACCTGGCGTGCCAGCCCTTTGATCTTGTTCAGCCCCAGGAACCCCTTGGTCCTGGCGTTTTTCCTCAGCTGCTGCCGAAAGGCCTTCAGCCCTGTAGAAATAAGAGCAGGGGTTAGCAGGTCTGTCTCTAGATTATGGCCAATGGCCTTCAGCCAGCTGGAGTTTCTGTGCCCCGAGGAGGGCCCTGAGGAGGAAGGAAGGAAAGCCTAACTGGGTAGCAGTTCCCTATGGGGTTTGGTAGCTGCCAGCTCCAA
This sequence comes from Dicrostonyx torquatus, assembly GCA_028555095.1. NCBI lineage: Eukaryota > Metazoa > Chordata > Mammalia > Rodentia > Cricetidae > Dicrostonyx > Dicrostonyx torquatus. The sequence goes on along the minus strand of JAQHUG010000235.1, from coordinate 1,154,673 downwards.
AGCCCAACATCCCCCGCCCCCGCCCCCCCATGACCAGTCTGTTTTCCAGGGCTGGAGCTGTAGTCCCTCCGCAATGGGATAGATATGTCTGGATATGCTACAGAGAAGGGGACATGCAATGCACTGGGCCCTGGGGGTTCCCTGGACTATCACAGACATAGGGGACTTCACAGGTACCCCTGACCCTGACTGGCATAGAGAAACCCAAAGTGGTATGGGACTGCTTTAGTCAGGGTCCCTCCTTGACCCTGGTCTGTCAGGCAGGAGTTGTTGCCCAGAATGGTTGTCCCTTGCTCTCAGTGTCAGGTCTGAGTCCACCCTGTAACCTAAGCTGCCCAGAGTTGGGGTGATACATTCAGCCTGTCTGAGGAGCACTAATGGCCCTGCCGAGACTGGGGATAGGACATAGCTTCCATCAAGGACAGAGATGGCCTGCCAGGACAGTAGCATAGGCATGATGGCCACAGAAGGGGACCTTACCTTGAGTAAGTGAGGTATCTGACGCCCTCCGTCCCTCCTGGAAGCTGACAGGAAGTAGGACAGCTGTGCCCAGACCTGCCTGAGCCTGTAGCACAGGGGTAGCCGAATGCGAGCCCAGGAAAGGCGAGGCCAATCTGACTGGAGAGCTGGTGCCCAGCAGCCCTGGGGTGGCCAAGCCACCGCTGAGCCCCGCAGGACCTTCACTTGCAGAGAAGGGGAGGCAGCTATCGGAGCTGGTTCCTTCTGAGGGACTCGTTGCGGCAGATGAGGATACAATTATGCCTGTGGGAAGACCAGACAGTTGAAAAGGAGACCGCACACCCTAAAGTCACAGCCTGAGGGACAGGGTACAGGGCCTGTTTCATGAGTGAGGCTGTGGTATGGTAGTCTCCATCCTGACTCTCATCTAGGCCACCAGAACCTAAAGGCCCTGGCTGTGGGCCCATAGGTGCATGGGCAGATGGCAGACTAACAGTGACACCAAACACCTGCCCTCTAGTGCCTGGGACAGCCAAGGGGTGTCCCACTACTGAGTATGGGCATGCCCAAGTACAAACCATGGGTCACTGAAACCTAACTGGAGGAGGGTGCCAAGCAAAAGGACCCGCTTCAAGTGAGTTCAGCATGGTTTTGACCCTCACCCCAGATGCTAGGTTTTTGGGGGCACTTACAAGGAGGGTTGAGCGGGGAGAAATGGGTGGAGACTTCAGCCAGTGTATGCCTCCGGCCTGTGCTGCCTGGCAGGGGTTCCTGGACCTCCTGCTCCTCCTCCAGGCTGGGACCTGGCCTGGCCTCCTCACAGATAGCTGTGTCCAGTAGGCTGCTGGGGGAGACGGAACGGTGCCGGAACCCTCCGCTGCAATTGGTATCCACAGGGAAGAACAAGGGCTGCAAGGAGGGAGAGAAGCTAGTAACTTCTAAGGCTCTAAGAATGGGTACGGGGGGGGGGAGGGGGGGCGCGGCACAGCCACAGGCAAAGGGCGGACCAGCACTCACACACCTGAAGGGAGCTGTGGAGATCACAGTCCATCTCGGCCTGCAGGACAGACTGAGCCAAGGCCTGGGGCTGTGGGCACAGCAGGGAAGGCCGGAAAGGGTCACACGGGAGAATTTCTTGAGGCACCTAAGAGTAGGTAGGGGTTTTCAGAAAGTGATTCCAGCACTTGGGAGGCAGAGGCAGGCGGATCTCTGTGAGTTCGAGGCCAGCCTGGTCTACAAGAGCTAGTTCCAGGACAGGCTTCAAAGCTACAGAGAAACCCTGTCTCAAAAAAACCAAAAACCAAAAACCAAACCAAAAACAAAAACAAAAAAAAAAAAAAAAAAGAAAGTGATTCAAGGGTCAACTCTCAGTGGTGGCGAGCTGGTTTTACAGACGTAACTGACAGAAGTCAGATGCTAGCTGATTGGGCTCGGGGCTCAGGATTCTGGGCCGTCACCTACAAGGCCACTGCACATGCAGGTGGCCAGGAAGAGGTGCTAGGAACAAGAGCCTGCTGGGAAGAACCTGGCCCAGAGTGGAGCAGTCATAACCACCCCCCTAATCCCCAAAGCCCCTCCTCTTCCTACAATCTGCAATTAGGGTTGCAATGAGGTCCAGGTCAAGCAAGGGATTCCGAGCTCTGACAAACTCAAACCAAAGGGACGGGGGCAGGGCTTTGAGGAGTTCATCTTCACCTCCAGACTGCTGAGGTCCGAGCTTCGGAGCCGGGGCTGTCTGGTAGGTGCAGGGCTGGGCCGGGATGAGGGCTGGGTGCTTCGGTGCTCCTTGAGGCGCTCCAGCAGGAGGTAGTAAATGGCGGCGAAGTGGTTGTAGCTGCTGTTCTGCAGAGACTGGGGAGCAAGGACGGTGGGGTAAGAGTGAGACCCCGGCTGCACTGGCCAGTAGCTTCCCTGCGAGATCATTCCCAGGACTATCCCTAGAGAAGGGGACAAGCTGGCCCTTAAATTAGTCTGCACCCCATTTTAACTTGACGGGCAAGGGCCTGCTTTGCCTGAGAAAGCTGATCCTGCCACCGTTCCAGGGTGGGAGGCGCGGGCAGGGCTATGCGCTCACCTCCACTGTCCTCTGCCGGTCAATGCCAAGGGCCTGCATGATGCCCAGCACCTGCTCATTGTAGTCGCCCAGATTGGAGGTGTAGCCCTGCATGGAGTAGGTGGGGTCATCCTGCTGCAGGAGGGTGGGGTCAGCCTGCATCCACCTGTGCTGGCGGATCTGGGCAATGGTGATGCGCTTGGCAGGGTCCACGACCAGCATGCGGCGGATGAGCGTCTCACAGTCTGTGGAGGTGAAGGAGTCGTATTGAGGACGGGAGGCTGAGCCCGAGGGCTCATTCCCACTTCCACAGACGAGTTCATCACGCCTGCAGAAATCCACCAGTCATTGTAGCCCCCCTCTCCACCCCCCACTACAGAAGAGAGCTACCAAACTGGGGGCCAAACCTAGGGAAGACATTTTTAAATGTCCCCTGTAGAAAACCATTTAGACTCTCCCTCCTGTTGTGGCACACATGAGGTTAGAAATCTTGATAAAACAGAAAGTCTTGTGTGTGAGAGAAGAGAGAGGCTGGCATCCTGAGACCTGACAGCAGTGAGGGGCCTGCAGAGATGAGGCTTGCAGGAGGCAGGGTGCATGGGGAGCTTCTTGCACAGGCTGTAAGTAGGGCACTGGGAAAGCACCTGTGGGTTGAGTTTCTCTTGCAGCCTGATCACCTGGACCTTGACAGTAGACTTGCCAGACCACTGAGTGGGTACTGCCAAGACCCACCACCTCTTCCCCAACGCCACCACCAGCTTACCCAAGACTCCCAGGGAGACCAACTCTATGCCCACCCACCTTGAGACATGAAGAAGGGGATGCGGAACCGGCCCTCCAGCACCCGCTGTCTCAGTGTCGGCAGGTTGGGTCCATCAAAAGGAAGGGAGCCACAGACGAGGACATACAGCACCACGCCGAGGCTCTGTGAACAACCAGACAGCTGTGTTGGTGCCCTGCTTGCCAGCTCCAGGGATGTAGTAGCAGGCAGCAGGGTCTAAAAAGGCTCCTACCCAGATGTCCAGCTGGGGGCCTTCATACTCCTTTCCCTCAAAGACTTCGGGAGCTGCATAGGGGGGGCTCCCACACCACGTGGACAGGGGCTCTCCTGGCTTGTAGAAATTCCCAAATCCAAAATCTGTGAGGCAGAAGAACAGGCACTACATCAGTCTGGGACCGGCAAGTGTGGTGGCCGCAGGGTGCCCTGGGACCGGAGACCCCACAGGGCCTCCCACACCATGCAGCCTTGCCTGCCAGCTTGATGTCCATGTTGCCATCCAGCAGCAGGTTCTCCGTCTTGAGGTCCCGGTGGACTATGTGATGGTTATGGCAATACTCCACTGCTGACAGAATCTGCCAGAACTTCTTCCTGGCCTCGTTCTCACTCAGGTGCCCATTCGAAGTCAGGTAATCTGAGGAAGAACAAAACCAAGTTATCCCCCAAGATGCCGAGACTGCCGCTACCTGGGGCCGGGCAAGGAAGCACTGAGCAGCACTGAGAACCCGCGGAGATACAGAGATGAGGGAAGGGAGCTAAAGTGAATGCAGCTCACCGAACATTTCTCCATTCTTTGCGAACTCTGTGACGATGTAAAGCATGTCCTTTGTCTCCATAACCTGAAAGAACAACAAAAAGGAAAACTTAAGCAGGGACAAAGGATCGCACGGAAGCCATGATGGATGCACCCGAACCCCAAGCTCCCTTTGACTTCTCCAAGAAACTGCCTCCATCACTTAAGGAGAGAGAGAGGAACGGAAAGGAAACACAACCCAGAGACACAACTTCACAAGCCTTGGGATAAGCCCCTCTGCCCTGCCATCTCCTGGTTCTGTCTGTTCTGGCACCTCTGCTCTTTAAAGGGAGAGTGCCATGGACAAGGCTGTACAGGGAGCTGGGGAGGCCATGGATGGCAGAAGACCACGGGCACCCCTGCAGAAGCCCTATGGACAACTGTTCATTCAAGCCAAAAAAAAAAAAAAAAAGCAAACTGAGTGACCAATACAAATATCCCACCCCCACTTGCTTTATTGACAAGACATTAAGCTTAAGAACATGGCCTTGCCAGATAAGCTACAGGGGATTGCTCTTTGTACAGCACATTGCTCGGCGTGTGTCAACAGTAACGGTCAATGTCAACATACACCTTCAGGGTTCACCGACTGACGCCTTTATGCTACTGAAAAAAAATTCAAATCATAACTAAGCAACAAGGTGAAACTCAAGTTTTTGGCTCTGAAATGAATATAAAAACCACCCGTGCAAGTGGTATAGTTTAAATATTTCAGAAGAGCCGGGTATGGTGGATTACACCTGGAATCCCAGCGCTCCAGAGGCAGAGCTGGAACTGCCCAAAGCTCAAGGCCAGCCTGGACTACATAGCAAGTTCCAGGCCAGTCCACCTACAGAGAGAAACTGTTTCAATACAAATAAATCATTAATAAATTTTTTAAAAAAACATCTCAGGGAGGGGAAGAGAATGCACTTTGATAGGAAGAAAGATTTCTTTGGGTTCAAGACATACTGTTATTTCTTTAAAGGATACTTTAAAGAAGCTTTTCATCAAAGATTTACTAAGAAAAGTATTACTAAAAACCACAGTAATTCAGCTAAAAAAATTAACTGTCATCTCCCTCCACACAGTGCGGAAAAGGACCCCTGCCTGTCCCTTTTCTTAACAGAAGAAAAGGGGACGGAAAACAAACATCTTTTAAACTTTTAAAGCCCTAAATAAACCAAGTGCAGTGGCAGACATCTGTAATCCCAGCACTCAGGAGACTAAGGCAATCAAGACAGAGAGCACTGGGCCAGCGAGGACTACATGATAAGACCCTATCTCAACAAATGAAACCAATCAAACTCTCCGCACCCCCACCCAAGGGAGAGAAGGAGAGGCCTGGGCCAGCTGAATGAACGCTAGACATCAGTATCAAGACCAGAGGACCCACTGGCTTCCCCAGCCCACCCAACCCTGAAACCTGAGTCACTGAAGACAGGATCTAAAATATCCACTCTGGCATCCATCGCCTGGACAACATTTCCTCAGTGCTACGGCTCTGACCTGGTCGGCAAGTCGAAGGCAGGGAGGGGAAGAGGGTGCTAGGAGCAGCACAGGTAGGCACACAAGAGCGTTCTGCTCCGAAGGTCGGGGAGGCCCTCTTCCCTGCCCCCTCTCCCAACACTGACCGCAGAGGAAACTTTATCTCTTCAAGCACAACTTAAAGATGGAGATTGAAATAAAGCCTGACCCCTGAGAGCACAGCCCCGGGCTCTGTGAGCAGAGACACCGAGGGAGCTGTCACCACAGGCCAAACACAAGCTCCAATGACTTGTCTGCTGCTGTGCTGAGAAGGACGGCCAGGGGTAATTTAAATTACAGCTCTGTCCTCTACCTCACGGTACACACAGCTTTTCCGACTGCACACTCATGTCCCCTGTAGTCACCTCAGGCTCACGAGGGTTCTGGGAGTCACTGACCGGACTTGCACACCAGCGTGAGCATATGCAACACTCACTCACAAGGCCTGGCTCCTCTACACCTAGACCCATTTCTCCTGGCACCAGGGAAGATGTGAGGAAGATTATTAGGAAATAACCAAGAGACAAAAAGGTGAGGCACGGTCCCAGCCGGCATTATCTGGCAAGCTCCCAGGGCTGAAGTGTCTCCCCGCCTTCGCACTGTGGGTAACATGGGAGGCGAGGCGAGGGCTTGCTGCGCCATCACAAAGACACAGTACGGAAAAGCGGAGGGAACAGCTGTTTTCCTAACATTTAGTAATCATCTGCAAAGGCGGAAGTTTCGAGTTTCACTCAAGTTTGTCCTTCTGCCCTAAGCCTGACGGTACCTGTGGCTATTCTCACAGTGACAGGGCTTCATCAACAGACCTCGACGTGTCCAAAACAGGAACAAGTTACAATACTAGATAAAACTCCAAGGCAAATCAAGAGACTGACCGTCAATGAAGCCGAACAGCCTAACCGAAGGTCAATCTTATTTACTTTGTACTCCCTGGTTCCCATACAGCAGGCATCAGAAACCCTGGGCCACCTTTGGGGACCACAGGCTCAGGGTGTGGCACGGGGGAAGCAGTGGACATGACCACGGAGCAGCGAGGCTTGGCTGGCTCACCTGGTAGAGCTTGATGATGTGCGGGTGGTTGAGGAGCTTCATGAGCTGGACCTCCCGGTAGATCTTCTCCAGATTGCTAGAATCTAACCGTGTCTTGTCAATTATTTTTATTGCAACCTACAGAGTTTTAAAAAGAAAAGGGGGTATTTTTGTTTAGAAAGAAACCTTCAACTAACCTCATTTGCACTTTTTTTTTTTTTTTGGCAACACGAGTTTATCAAACATTTGATGTCTTCAAAAGGTCACAAGAAGTTGGGAGAAAAGAAAAGTAGTCACTAACATTTAAAAGCCCTTGTATTTGCCATCTAGCTTTACAGGAGCCGCTCATTACTGGTTGATTTTCTTTCCTTTTTTTTTTTTTTTGCGGGGAGGTGGGTTGGGGGTGGGGGTTGTTGGTCATTATCTTTGCTGTTCCCTAGTAATTGTACAAATTATGCAGAAACATAATACAAAGCTTTTTTTTTCCCCTTCACCAGACTAAACACTGTCATCGTTTACAATTGTGACAATCAACTCTGCAGGATTGAATCAGCACAGGGGTCCACCCCCTGGCTGGATCCACCCCCTGGTTTAGTCTCCCCCAACACGCGCGCGCACCTGCGTTTTGGTGACTCGGTGCCGCGCCAGCTTAACCACCGCAAAATTGCCTTTGCCCAGGGTCCGTTCCACGTCGTAAAAGCCCACCCGGAGGGGCTTCTGCTGGCCCTGGCCGATGCCCGAGGGGACCGCGCTGAACTCCGACATGATCACCATGGCTTCGGGCCGCACCTGCGGGTCAGTGAGAAGTGCGTTCAGCTCCGACTGACGCTGGTCCGACCCCGAAGCGCCCCCCCACAGCCCGCGCCTCCACGACGCGGCCACCGAAACTGTGTACGCCAGGCCACCACGCGTGCGTCCTCGACCCCGTGTTCCTCCAGCCCGCGGCCCCATTAGTGCGTTCCCCAATCCTGGATCCTAGCTCGCACCCCAGTCGCTCATTTCTTGACCCCGTGTCCCCCGGCTAAAGTCCCCACGAACGGACCCCTCTACACCAAATCCCCCGAGTCCGAGCCCTCTAATCCCGGGCTCCCAGTCGCGCGCGCCCCCTCGATACCAGGTTCCCTCCGCACGAACCCCCACGTACGCGCCCCCAGACCCCCCGGTCCTGGCCGGACGCGCGCGCCAGCAGTCCATCCGCGGTCGAACCCCACGCCAGCCCCTGGATCCCCCGGGTTCCGGGCTTGTACTGCGCGCCCGTCCACCCGCGCCCGCGCTCGGCTCCCCGGGACAGGCTTCTAAACCCGGTGCTCGCGGACCCGCCTCCGGGGCGCCGACCCGCAACAATGGGGAGCCCGCGGGGCTGGAGTCCAGCCCGCCACCCTACGCGCGCACCTGCAAGCCACGGGGACCCGAACCCGCGCTACCGCTCACCTCCGCCGCCCTCCGTGCGCCCGACCCGGGACGCCGCCTGCTCGACTGCTCGCTCTGCTCCGGCGCCTGCCTTTCGCGCCGCCGCCGCCAACGCTGCTGCCGCCGCCGCCCGGGCCGCGCCGCATGTCAGCGCCCCGCCGCCGCCGGCCGCACGCGGCAACGCCCCGCCCCGCCCCGCCCCGCGTAGGCTCCGCCCCGCCCCGCCCCCCGCGGCCGGCACAGCCCATTGACGTCGCTTTGACGCCAGAGCGACGCGCGGTCCAGTGCCGGTAGAGGGGGGAGCGGAGATCGGGCAGTTGCCAAGAGACTGGAGGCTCTGACGCGCGCGCTGGTGAGGCCGTCGCCATGGCGACCGCGGGCGGTGACGTCAGGGGCCAGGCGCCGCAGCCTCCTGAGACAGCCGGCGCCCCCTGCCGGGTGCGGGAGACACTGCTGTGGCCCCACCAGACAGGAGGCCGTGCCTGCTTGGGGACCAGCTCGCGGAGGTGCCCTCGTGGTGGGTACGATGCCTTGGGGTACTCAGGGCCCTCTTCGGACGCAGCATGGTGGAATAGAGCCGCGGGATTTTCGGCATGGAGCTCTGGAGCTGGTGGCCCTGGACTGATCACTCCCTTGTGCGCGGGCACGCGATGTGCAGCCAGCGGCGACTGCCCCTTGATCCTCATCTCATTCTAGAGAGGGCCGGCCAGCTGCAGAAATGCTTTAGAAAACTTTAGGAAATTTAGAAATGCCAAGTTACTTTTGTAACAGAAATTTTAAAAAAAAATCTCAAAGTATTCAGCAAAAGTTGGAAAGTTAAAGCAAGAAAATGTGTCTCATGGTCCTGAAGCCTCCCGCTTCAAGGGCCCCCTCAAAGTCTAGCCCACTGCCTTGGTCCTGCAGTGTCCTGGGGACAGCTGAATAGGAGGGGTACTTCAGACAGAGGCAACGGAAGGACCCAACCCCTGCCACCCGCCACCCCACTCAGGGATGATAGGTGGGGCCCTTGGAGGTCTGGGCACTTTGCCCACTCCCTTAGCGGTTAATGTTGTGTGCCAGTTGGCCTACCCTGTCTGTCCCCAAGCTGCTTCCAGAAAGCAGATAGGACCCAGGGCGGCTGGGACCTTGGGACTGACCCGGAGAGTGCCTGCCGGAAGCAGGGCCCATTAAAGGGGAGATGGAGTGTGGAGAGAGGGGAAATGGCAAGTGTGTGACTCCTTTTGTTTGTGTTCCTGCTGTGCTGTGTTCCTTCACACCTCATCAGAAAGGTAGATGTGTTCTAAAACAGGGGACAGACGGGGACAGACGATTCTCCAAGGCTAGGAGGATGGCAGTTTAAGGCTAAAACTACTGTGTCTCTCTTCCAGATGGCT
>JAQHUG010000235.1:1115450-1144382 GCA_028555095.1 Dicrostonyx torquatus | reverse complement strand
TCCCCTGTTCATTGCCTGGTCTGTTCTGCTGGCCATCTTCATTCAGTCTGGACCCTTGCAGATGCCTCTGACTGTTCTCTCCAGCATTGCTACAAAACAAACCTTCTCCCCGCAGCACACCTAGGAGTGGTCATGCCCACATCTCCATTCAATCAGCACCAAAACAAACAAACAACACCCAAACAAACAAAAAAAAAACTACTTGGGGTCCAGACCCAGGGGCGGCTGCTGCCCCAGAGGCAAACCCGGATCCAGGTGTACTTGACGGCTGGCAGCTCCTGAGTGTCCACCTCTCATAACTGTCCTGTGCCAGCGCTGGTTATAATATCTGTCCCTCCCAGATCCTAGAAGAAGAGCTTGCTGTGTCCACAAAGTCAGAGGGTGGGGGTACAGGTACTGGGAGGGCTGGTACCTGGCACCCTCTTGAAATCCGTGTGCCCCTCCCACACCCCATAGCTCTGTCACTGATCCCTGGGAAGAACTATTTCCCTTGCCATTTTCTGTCAGGTTCTGTGGTACGCTTTGGCACTTGAGGAGGAAGAGAACACCTGACATGCCCTTCTCGAGACATGAGCAAATGACTCAAGGATTCCTCACCTAGAGCAGGGGAGGGAGCCCAGGGCTGTCCTTGCTCTGCCAGTGAGGCACCATCTTGAAATAGCACTGATTGGCGAGTGGGAACTACTCTTTTTTTTTTTTTTTTCCATCTGGAAGTCTCACATCTGTCCTGGAGCTGTGATGGTCCTGGAGGTTGGTTTGGCTGTTCGGACCATGAGGCTGGAAGCCCTGTCTGCTGACCCAGGGTCCTTCAGTGTTCATGACTGCGCTGGCCGTGGCATGTTCCTATCTTAACATGAGCAGATCCTGGAGTTCTACAGTGCCTCTGAGACTAAATGGGAACAGGCTGGCTACTCTGAGCTGTGAAGACCTTCTCCCTCTGAAGAGAGGGGTGGTTTCCTATTTCACCAAGAGTTGGACAAGGCACCCTTCTTTCTTGGGCCACCCCTCTTATTACCCAAGGGCTTCTTTGCCTCTTTGGCCGAGTCCCTCTCTACTTCAGGGCTTTTGTTTTGTTTTTGTTTCTGTGCAGCTTCTGCCAGATGACTTCTGAAGCAGTCAAGAAAAGTGGGCTATCCCAGCCTGGTCACTTACGTTGGTTTGTTTGACCCCACCACACCTCCAAACTTTGACATATTGTGTGCTGAGATAGGAGTCACAGCCCAGGTTTAGGATCCGCAGAGAGAAAGCCTAAGACCTAGTAACTCCCAGTGATGGGCCAGGAGCTCAGTGAACAGGTCCAAGTGATGCTGCCTGGCCTTGACTTTGGCAGCATCCCCCCCTGAACAGGGGCTCTGTGATTGTCCTGGATTGCTATTGCTGTTGGAATACACCTGGGCAGAGACTCCAGCCTCTCTAGACAGTGCCCAGATCAGCCAGCAAGGGACACTTAACAGGATCACCAAATAGCAAAGCAAGCCAGACCCCTCGGTTCCCCACGGTGAGAGGTGAAGGTTCCAGGGACACTGGAGCAAGAGTGGAAGGTATCTGGGCTTCTGGAGAGGTGGCCCCAGTACAAAGCAGACTCCGAAGCATCCATGCCCCTACCAGTAGGAATGTGTTTATTCATGACCGGCTGGCCTTAATTCCAGAGTCCTAGGCTTCCTGTTTGTAGGGAGGAATGTAATTAATTAATTTTTCAACTTGGGGATCTTTTAAAATTTAGTTTTTACTACATCTTTAGATTAGCACACAAAGTAAAAGATTTCACTGTAAGACTTTCAGACACTGTCTTGTTTCTTCTCTTCCCTCCTCTCTTCTCCCCCACTTCCTCCCTGGGTCTTTTCCCTTCACCTGCCTACCCTCCTCCCCCAAGTCTCAGGTATTTTCTTTACTCTCCAGCCTTCCCAGAAGGCCTCATTTCCCTGCTCTAGTTTGAAGACCTGTGCCCCCTAGATACACACACATAAAGAAATTAAAATCTAGATGCACACATGAGCGATGACATGGTATTTGCCTTTCTGGGCATGGACACCTAAGATAATTTCCAGTTCTGTTCATTTTGCTGAAAGTGTCATGAATCCATTCTTCTTTACAGCTAAATGACATTCCTTTTTGTACATGGACCACACTTCCCTTCTCCGCCAATCCATCGATGGACAGCCAGGCTACGTCCACTTCCTAGCTGTTGTGAACAGTGCAACTGAAAACGTGGACGTACAAAATGTGTTAAGTTGACTTGAACAGTATGGCTGGGTCATACTGTGGGTCTGTCTTTAGGATTGTTGTTGTTGTTTGTTTGTTTTGGAAATCTCCTGGGTTGGTTAGTCTTTGCCAACTTGACATAGACTAAAGTCACTTGGGAAGAGGGGACCTCAACCAGGACAGTCCCTCCATCAGATTGCCTATAGGCATTTTCTTAACAGATGACTGATGTGGGAGGAACCAGCCCACTGTGGGTGGTACAACCCCTGGGAAGGCAGACCTAGGTGATGAATGGAAGCCAGAGAAGTCTCCATGGCCTTTGTCTTAGGTTCTGCCCTGACTTCTCTTCATAGTGAACTGTAAACTAAGCTAAAATAAACCCCTTCCTCCCTAAGATGCTTTTGGTCATGACAGCAATGGAAATGTTTATGACAGCGATGGAAAACACCCTTCATACTAAATTTCATAGTGGATACAGAGTTTTGTAGTCTTAAACAAAGGTTGTGGGTTTATTTTTTTATTTTTATCTTTGGGAACTCAGAGCCTTACATGTCTAGACGAGTGAACTACCACTGAGCCACATCGCCAGCCCTGATGAGGACTCACGGGTACATGTAGCCGATGGTATTGCTTGGTGGTCAAGCAAATCTATTCCAGACACGAGGACTATGAGGCCTTTGGGTGTCTGTGCCCCAAACATCTGCTACAGTTGTGTGAGACAGTTGAAGATGGAGCACAAGATGAGATCAGTGTCCCTGAGGGTCAGAAGGGTCAAAAGCGGAACATCAGAACCTGGGTGGGGAGGGGCTTGCTTAAGAGCTGTAATATTGACCTCTGCTTGGGATTGGTTACCTGCCCTGGCAAAGCATGTCTAGCGGACATCTCTGGATCCCGCAGGGGGAAGGGAGCTGCGTCCATAGATTTCAGCTCTTGCTGTTTGATACGAGGCACCTAGCAACTGGGGAGTGCCAGTCTGTTTTCTGTTGTTGCAACCAAATGCCTGCGACTGGGCAGCATCGTCACCGCATGCTTCCTTGGTCGCTGAAGCTGGTTTATGCTGTATATGACTGATGTTTCTGAAGGCTGGGATGCCCAAGAGGAGGATGCTGGCTTCCCTCCAGGGCCTTCTTCCTGCATCATAATGTCTTTGTAACTTGATGCAGGCAGCAGGTGTGCCAGCTCAGACCTCTGCAATCTTCCTCTTCCTATAAAGCCACTAAGGCGTCCGGGGAGTCCTTCTTTTAGGAGCTCATCTCATCCCAGTTACCTCTCAGAAGCATCAATGCCACAAACCATTGACATATAAATTTGGAGAATAAATAGCCAACAGCTGAACTTTGAGGGGACACATTCAACCAGCATAGGGAACAAAATTCTGACTCTTCCTGCATGGCAGAGCCTGGGAGGCTCCACCCTCTACAGATAAGGAGAGAGCAGCCTTGGGGCCCCAAACATGGCCTGGAGCCAGCCTAGCACTTTTATTCTGGGTTCTCTGCAGGGTTGCCTGGGACAGTGTGACGCCCGGGACAGTGTGACTCCCGTGACAGATGTTCAGTGGTGACTCTCATCATCTCAGGGTCCACCAGCTTTGCACACAGCTGTCTGCTGGTTTCGCTTTTTTTTCCTTTCGTCATCTGGAAGCTACATACAAGTTTCTATACTCTGTAAGAGCTGTGCCAGGTGCTGTGGCTATGAGCGTGAGTGAGCATGCTCCAGACTGCCACGAAATGGTGACAGACAGGAAGATACCCTGCCAAGATCAAGGTGAGAAGGGACAGGTTAACCCAAGTATGAATTCCCCCCAGGATATCTGGTATCAGATGGTCCCCAAAGACTTATGAGGCACCAGCTGCACACCAGCACTGTTGGATGTTGGGAGCACTGGGGTTGGATGCCATAGACACCTTCTCTCTAGGCCATTGGTTCTAACACAGACAGTTGAAGGGCTGGAGAGATAACTCAGGCTAAGAGCACTGGCTGCTCTTTCTGAGGGTCTTGGCGTCAAGTCCCAGCACCTGACACACGGCACACAATCATCCATAACTCCAGTTCCAGGGAATCCAACACCTCCTCTGACCTCTGCACACATGAGGTACCAACACACACACAAAACACCCACACGTAAACAATGTATTTTTAACTATTAAAAAAAAAAAAAAGATGGGCAGTTGAGACAGGAAAAAATATGCAAGTCACTTGCAGAGGGCGATGATGCGGGACAGTGAAGCAGAGGCTGTGGCGGAAAGAGTGGACTTAGGTGGGCTCTGCCTATGTGGGCATTGGCATGGGTCTGAGGGTGCAGGCAGGAGGCGGCCATTTGCCTCTTCTCTGTAGATTCTGAGCTGGATGTGGTGAAGTCAGGGTGGGAAACCTGGTGGTGACCTCCAGTGTGGCCAAGTGTCTGTTTGCAATATGTTGCCTAAATATTTGTGTGTGGCTTCTCCAGAGGTGCTTGAGGGTAGGTGTGGCACTTCGGGTTTACCCAGCCTTGGGGCATTGCTACCAATGATGCTGGGGACAGAAAGACAAAAAACAAAACAAAACCTGGGGTTTAACCTCGGTGTGCAAACCTGGGGAGGTAACTAAGAGGGGGCGGGTCCAGAGGCTAGAGGCCCTGTGGCTCAGAGGTAAAAGCAATTCCCTGCCTCTTCTCACAGCTCACCTTGGGAGAGGGGAGGACCCACAGTGATCTAGAAGTAAGACCCTTCCCCCAGTGGTTTGAGGAGGGATAGTCAGATATCTAAGAGCCAGGAGTCTCACTTCCCCCTTGGTTTCTGGATGGGTCTTGTCCAATTTCAGCTGCTTGAGGTGGGGAGCCGATGATGGCTTCCCTAAGCTCACTGTTCTTTCCTGTGAAATTACAGCAATCCCTTTTCATGCCCACGGGGTGTTCTAAGACCTTCTTTGTCCTGAAACCAAGCCAAGTGCAAGGTCACAGATACGCTTGTGTACACAGCTGTGGCTCCATTTCCCCCACGGGTGTGCACTGGCTACTTTTCTTGTGGCTGTCACAAAAATCCCCGACAAAAGCAAGGAAGGAAGGGTTGATCATAGCTGTCAGCTTAACGCTGTAGTTAAGTACAGTGGCAGGGGCTCTAGCCACATTTGACAGAGCAGAGGACAACTCTGGTTACACTGTATCCAGTTGGAAGCAGAGAGAGAGAGAGAGAGAGAGAGAGAGAGAGAGAGAGAGAGAAATATTGGTACTTTGCACTCAGCTGGCTTCCTCCTTTTTCCCTTTGGATTCAGCCCTGGACCCCAGTCCATGGGATGGTACTACCATACTCAGAGTGGGTCTTCCCTCCTCAGTTAAATCTCACTGGAAATGCCTTCAGTCAACTCCAGAAGTGTGTCTCCTAGGTGACTCCAGATCTCACCAAGCCAACAGCCAAGATTAACCATCATGTTGTGCATACTGGCATACAGGTTTCCCTGTAATAACAGTATAACATTAGTCACATTCTCTGCATATATTCTCTGCATATACATGCCTAAGATGAGGCCTATAAATTAGTCATAGTAAGTGATTAATATCAACAACTCATACTACAGGAGAGCGACATTAAAAACAAACTGAGCCATGTGATCTAGCTCCTCCCAAATATGACTGAGCTATGCTTACCTTTCTTACGAGGATGACAGACATTGAATGACCCTGGGCCTATGGTATGAGACGAAATGAACTGAGTGACACAGATATTGTGACCACGTGGGATTTGGCACGGGGCCCCTGAACACAGGCACTGGAATTCTGAGACAGTCCCTTTGAAACTCAGCAAGCTAAGTGGGTGGGTGTTGTATACGTTGAGGATACACCGGACATGATTCGTGACATCTTGGGGGAGATGGAGCAAGGTGGCCTGAGGTTTCACCTTGGTGCCCAGGTGTTGTGCAATGACTTATTTCTAGGATGTTTCCATGTAGCATTTCCAGACCAAGGTTGACCACGGGTAACAGATGTCATGAAATGGGGTGGAGCAAGGAGGATGGAAAATGTGCAGCAGAAAACCGAAAGATGCAGACTACATAAAGACAAAATCAGGCACAGGAGATGCTGTTGGTGTTCGATGTTCCCCTCGTGCCATTTATGCCACAGTACCACCCCTTCCACGTGGGGCTCATGTCTGCCTCTCCCAGTGGCCCATGGAGAAAGCACCTTGCTTTGTTAGTAAGCACCATCAAAATCTTGGTTTCTATTTGACTCCTAAAATTGTACTGTGGGAGGTGAAGCGCTCCCTGTGCAGAGGCTAGGCTGACCCCTTCCCCCTTATCATCCTGCAGAACAATATTGCAGCATAGACTTGTGCTCTGGGGGAACCCTGTCAACTTCCATTGCTTCTGGACTACTCTGACACCTCCCCCAGTCTTGGGAGACTGCTTAAGAACTTGACTCTGAGAGTCAGGGAAAACATTGAAAATGGATGTGGGTTAGGGGAGGCCCTGGAGGCCAAAGGCATGAGCACCACCTACAGAAATTCAGGGATAGAGGCTGGTAGTCACCTTTTGTCACCGCAGCCTGATTATGCAACATGTGGAGGCCTGTCCTTAGGTTGCCAAGGCAATACACAGGCTCCTGCCTCTGAGGAAGGCTGCGAGGTTTGACAGGCGTTTTTTCTTGGCCAGCAGAAGGGTATTCATTTTCTTTGACCTGGTTTCCATGGTGTCAGGAATTGCTGCTGTTTGTTTAAAGGAGAGATGTATCAACTTGTGTCAGGAGATGGCAAGAACAGCGTTGGGTCAGCTGGTAAAAATGGCCTATGCTATCGTCACAAAACACACACTCTAAAGACCCTGCATGGGGACCTGATGACAGCTAGGAGCCATGCAAAGATGTGTAACAGTGAGGGACAGAGCCAGGGGCCTCAGCACATACTGTCAGGCTGTCATTGCCTCTGTGATCTAGAGAAGCCACAGAAAACACAGGAAAAGGATACGTATGGAGGAAACACTCATCGCTTGTGGTGCAAGGCTCTGTGCTAGAGCTTAGATCAAGAAGTCTGGAGTCACCCCAAGCCTCTCGGAACCAGCTGGACCAAAGGTATAACAGGGTTGCTGGACATAGCTTGGGCTTAGCATGACAGACGTGTCCCCTCCAGTCCCCAAACCAGAAACCCACACTTGTGATCCAGGTGCAGCTTCCCCAAACACACTCTGCAGCCAGACACAGCATTGAGTAGGAACAGAAGGTAGAAGGTGCTGGATAGGCAGACTTAAAGCACAAGCCAGTCCAGAGCTGGGAAGGTGACTGAGAGGCTGGGATCATGGAGAGATCAAAGAGGTGGCATTCAGAAAGGGGCCCAACCCTGGTGATGTCTATTTCCTTCTATGGTCTCCTGGACTCCTATGGTCCCAGGCCTATTCTATAGCCCTGTCCTCTTGGACCTCAACCTCATCTATAGCAGTCTTCCAAGGTCTTTAAGAGTCCTTTAGGACTGGATGCTCTCCCAACCCTGCCCCCAAAACCAAGTCAGAAAGGAGAAAAAGATGAGCAAGAAGTTGCTAGCCCCTCAAAAGCTTGCTTCCGTGTGAGACCCCATGAGAAGCAGGCTGGCAAAGGGTGGGGTGGGGGCGCTTGGCAGTTCTTACTCAGCATGCCAAGGAACAGGCAGGCCAGTTTTGCTTCTTGGGCCCCTGGGAGACTTGGGCCCCCTCCTCACTTGCTGACTGTGGGTCCAGAGGGAGGGAAGGTGTGTGGCTAAAACATTAATGACTTCAGCTTCCTCAGCCAGCTTTTCTTTGGATGAGCACAGAACCAGACAGGACAGTGATCAGAACCTGTCAGGACCCCGCTGCTCATTCTGTCACATTCTCCACCCTGCGAGGAATAGCTGGGGGGTTGGGGATGGTCAGAAGATTTCTGAACAGGGACAGGGAAGCCAGAGTTGTTCTGGGTGATCTGAGAGTCCCTCCCTCCAAGAACCGCTTCACCTTCATTCCCTTTAATAAGTGAAGTTCACAGCCCATGAGAACAACCATTGGCAAGACAGTGTGGGATGTAATACCTAGTGGAGCCTCATGCACGGGAGGGAAAGGGCCCACAAAGCCACGGACCCTTTGCTGAAGTCCAAGTCCAAGTGCCCATCTGTGGACACGTGGAGATGCAAGATATTCCACACAACAGAATATGAGTCTGCTTAGTGAGGAAAGGAACCCTGGCACACCTGCAACATGGCTGGAGAGAGAAGGCACCATGCTCGATGTGACAGGTCGGTCCCAAGAGGACACTGTGATTCCACTCACACACGGTCCCTAAAGCAGCCGTTTCATAAACACAGAGAGAGGAGTGGCGAGGGCCATGGTTGAGAAAGGGGAGGGGAGCCGGTACAGTTGGGAGGATGGGGAGCTCCGCAGTGGATATAGTGCAGCTGAACTGTGTACACAAACCCGGTAGAGGTGCCCAGATGTGGTGCGATAACCTTTAACCTGGTGCACAGGAGGCGGAGGTAGGAGGATCATGAGTTCGAGGATGGCGCCAGTTACACAGCAAGACCCTGTCTCAAAGAACAAAAGCGGCCAAGTGGAACAATGTACACTTTATATGTTTCATCAAAATGTAAAAAGCTTCTAACGTCCAAGAGTTCAGAAGGAATGCAAAATTCCCAAACCTCCCGCAAGTCCCTGTCCAGTCCTCAGACTCCAGTGGCCACAGGGGTGCAGAGGTTGCAGCCAGGTTCCCTGGGGTGAGGTCCCACCCTGCATTAAGTCTGCCCTGCAGGCTTCAGGTGGATAGGCCAGGGCAGGGATGTGGGACCGTGGTGTGGGCTGGGGATGCTCACCAGCAGTGCTTGCCCTTGGAGGAGGTCAGCAGCTATGCAGGTACAGTTGCAGCCAGGGCTCGGACCAACCATCTCCAGCTCTGCTCTTGTTTATCATTACACGTGCAACGCCAGCACATAAGACATAACACAGGAACGTACGACATTCATACGGTGCAGACAGACTCCAAAGCACCCTGCACAGGTATTCACAGGGTGAGAGTGGACAGAAGGGAAAATCTTTCCCATGGATGTTGCATGTGCCACTCAGACTGTGGCCAGCACTCCGCGGTTTACTCTGGGGTGTTTCTGTAGATGGAGAACCCCAGGGACTAATAAACCCCAACTCATAAGCCAGAAATTCTGCTCATGGGATTGGGGTTCTGGAAAGCTGGAACACCCCAATATCACTGCAGGTGTCAGTTAGGGACCTGAAGAAACGTTCTCCTCAGCTAAGATGTGGACTCTGAGGAGTACAGGGTCTGCTGGGTGAAACTTGGAGGACACAGTGTCCTGTCCTAGCCAGGATGCAACCTTCAAAGGCCTCTGGTGTGTGCTGCATCAAATCCACACAGAAGAGCCCAAATGGCCAAATCAGTGGTGTGGTGGTGGGGTGTCACAATATGGGGCAGGCTAATGGGAATAAGTAAGCTGGAGCCTGCTGACCCAAGTTGCACCAAATGACTGTGTCTTAGTTGATGGCAGCTATGGTGGCCTGATTGGTCACATTGCACCCAGTAAATCTACACAGCGTTAGGGTGGGAGTTTGGAACCCTTGAAGTCTCATACAACTCCATATGGGGGCAAGACCATAGGCAGCCAGGCCAGGCCAGCACAGACAGCTAGCTGGGCACTGAGAACCAGAACTGTAAGGGGACCTGGCAACATCTGGAACTTCTCTGGGTGTGGCCTGCAGTGAGAGGCCAGCATCTATTGCCACAGGGCAGAGGTGGTCCTGGGGGGCTGAGGCACCTGGCAGGACTAGGAAGCCCAGAGGCAAAGCTTCCCCGTTCCTTCCAGATAGGCTCCAAGGCTTTGCCAGGCCCTACCCACCCACCCACTCATACTGGCAGAGAGGGTGGGGACAGTGAGTCATTAGGCCAGCCCTACCCCACAGCAGGTGACCCAGTCATAACCACCACAGCCTCAGTCAGGGAGAACCGCAGAACAGGGGAGCCATCTGAATTGAGGGGGTCAGGAAGGTCTCAGAGAGCCTGTCACTCAATTCTTAGTGGGGGTTAGTGTCAGAAGGCTCGTGACATTGCCCTAGACAGTGGTGCTGCTCCTCCAGAAAGGGACTATAACTACAAGGGAGGGCAGCCAATCTGAGCTTCTCTCCAGACTGTTGCTGACTGCTACGTGGCCTGGGACAAGCCACTCCACCTTGTCAGGTTTAGGTGCTGTCCTGTGCAATCGCCCTTTCCGGAGCATTCACAGGCTATGCCGAGGTGACAAGGGAAAGATGACGTTCAATGGCCTAGGCTGGGGGTGGGAACACCTGGACCATGGAGAAAAGGCACAGCTCACCAGAGCCTGGGGTGCAGCCACACCCCAGAGGGTTCAGAAAGTCTCCAGTATTTGTTTTGCTTCCCAGATGTCACTTAGAAACACCAGACCCATAATGAGACCTTTGCTACCAAATTTAAATTGCTTTATGGCTTCAAATGTTCAGGGAGTTTGCCAGGCTTGGGGTAGGCAGGGTTAGCACAGCTTAGTATCTTCCATGTTAGTTTCAAAGATCAGTGTGCGTTCTCCAGTATGGAGAATTGAAACTTCCCAAATGGTGAAATGGGGTCTGTACCCCGGATGTGGCAATGTAGCACCTGCAGTCCCAACTCCCCCGAGGCTGGGGACTTGCCTGAGCCCACAGATGCAGAGCCAGCCTGAGGAAGATAGTGAAAGTCCATCTCAAACGAGAAACCAAATATATAATTATGAAAAATATATGTAAGAAATAATAGACATTAAGGGCAATCCATACTTTACTGTCCTGTTGATATTCACGCGTGGTGAACCCAATGCATTTCTATATTATACAAATAGATTATCTTACAGCTTTCAAAAAGAGATTTAGATTGTGCCTTACGTGAAGAATTTAAAATTTTCATTACACCTTGGTTTATTTCTATGTATTTGTGTGAGTGTGAGCACACGCATGTGGGGAGCCGGGGGCTTGTAGGCCACAGCAAGCATGTGGAGGTCAGGGGACAGCTCCTTCCACTATTCGGGTCCTGGGGATTTGAACTCAGGTTGTCAGGTTTGCAGCAAGCATCTTTACCTGCTGAGCCACCTCTCTGCCCGACGAGTAGTTTCCTATCCATCTGCTTTCAGAAAGACAGCTCTTTGTGTCGTATGTTGAGAGCCCGGTGCTTAGTGTCTAATATTTCATTGTGCCTCACATCTACTCAACACCCTCCGCACCCAGACGTGTTGCGTGCACACCTTCTGCAAGTGTGCCGCGGTGCCTTTTGCAGCATGCTGAATTCCTGTGTGACTTTTTTCCTTTGGATGAGGTTGCCTCGCAGCTGGCATTCTCTAGACCTTCTGCTGTGCCCGCATTTAAGAATTTGGATTCAAAGAAGCCTGTAAACTCCAGATGTTAAAATGGTATCTGCATTCACCTCCTGGGGCTGAGATAAAGTGTCGCCGGCATTGGACTGTGTTCTCGGGAGGCTGGGTGAGGAGGGTAACTCTGCACCTATATACAGCACACATCTCCTGAACTCCAGGGCGGGTCCAGGGTGGGTCTGGAGTCCTCAGAAGGACCTGTCCGTGGTCCCTCAGATCCCTCCCCGACCTCTGCTCCACAGAGGCTTCCTGCCCTGCTGACCTCTTTCTTCTTATGAGGACCCTGGTCAGTTTGGATTTAGGACACTCCACTGCTCCAGTACGACCTCATCTTGACAAGAACACCACAACAGCTCTGTTTTCAAACCAGGGACTTACGACATCAATAGGGAGATGCAGTTTGGCCTGAATGGCACCCGTTTGAACTTGCTGGTGGCCAATCATGGGAGTTCATGCCACTGGCTGAGAGTTCACACTGTGACTGGGTGTTCATACCACTGGCTGAGAGTTCACACTTGTGACTGAAAGTTCACACCACTGGCTGGGAGTTCACACTGGTGACTGGGGGTTCACACCACTGGCTGGGAGTTCACACTGGTGACTGGGGGTTCACGCCACTGGCTGGGAGTTCACACTGGTGACTGGCTGTTCATGCCACTGGCTGGGAGTTCACACTGGTGCCTGGAGGTTCACACCACTGGCTGAGAGTTCACACTGGTGACTGGGGGTTCACACCACTGGCTGAGAGTTCACACTGGTGACTGGAGGTTCACACCAGTGACTGCGAGTTCACACTGGTGACGGGGGATTCACAACATTGGCTGCGTATTAAATCTGAAGGATCGGTTCTCATTTTTCAAGTTTCTCTTTCTGGATGTCATCCAAGGCCTCTCATTGAAATGCAGCCCAACCTGTTTAACCTAAACACGAGAATTGGTGGTTAACACAGGCAGGTGCAAAGGGCAAGACAGACTGAGCCATGTGGGGTCCTGACACCATGCTGTGCTGCTGGCCTCCTTCTTTCCCCCAGCGCCTCAGCTGGGCTCCCTCGGCTGGCTGGTGTGGCCTTTGTTGCCATTCTCCTTCCCTCTGAAGCCAAGTCCATGCTTTCACTGTGTTCCCCACAATGCATGTCTGGAAACCTGATCCCAAAGCTGAGCATGGGGAGGTGTCCCACGATGGGCTCTCCCACACAGATGGATCAAGGTTATTAGCAAGAGGGGTTCCTTGTGAGACGATGGCTGGCTTTCTGCCTGCCATCATGGGCTGACGCAGAGGTAGACCCTCACCGGGTGTCTCTGCCTTGGATTCCTGGCCTCTTGCACAGGAGAGGATGTGTCTGCTCCCTGGAGATGGCTTGCTTTGTGCTTCCTGGGATCTGTGACAACAGTGTACAGTGGGTTCAGAGAGGGGCTACCTTCTTCCAGCTTTCGGGGTCACAGCAAGATGTCGACTCCCATAGCTCCTGTCTGTCTCAGGGATGCCTCTCATCAGCCAGGGAAAGTCACATTTACACTCTGGGAGTGGTGTATCGGTCAGCCACCCAAACCCCAGAAACAGCGGGAAAAAGCTGGCTCCTGAAAGTTAATACCAAACAAAGGAGCCAGACTTTGGTTGATGCAAATCAAGAGATGCCCAAGGTAAATCAATGCTTTTTCTATTTATTCTGATTGCTCTTTCGATATTAAGGGTTTTGGTCCTTTATGTCTTCCTTATCTATATTTTTTCTTAGTTTGCCTTGGTGGGTTTTGTCCCCCTGAGGCCTGAGGCTGCCTCTGAGTCTCAATGTGACCATAGTAGCCTTGCTCAGAAGCTTCATTACACAACCAGAGCTCGTCAGAAGCCATGTTCTCAGGGTATGAACGACGCCACTGAAGGGAGGAGAATACACAGCTAGTGGTCAGCAAGTGCCTGGCATTGAGACACGTATCGTCATTCACACAGACGTCACAGGTGAATGTTAGAGCCAAGAAACCATGGCTGCCCCTGCTGAAGGTCAGTGGGGGTGGTAAAAGCCTCTGTGTGCAGAAAGAGCAGACACCAAGGGCCGCTCCACCCAGTACACAAGTCCTCACTCAATCTTAAAAGGCGATAAGAAATGTAACTTTGATCTGGTTAGCCTTTTGATCGAGCTGTGAATTAAAGGCAAATAGGTGGTGCACCTCACCCAGAGGCTGGCACTGCCCTGCGTGGGAGGAACCAGGTGGAGCCAGGAAGGGACGAGAAGTCTGGATGGCATTGTGTACCCTCCAGTCACCAGAATAGATTCTGAAGCGTCTTTGTTGGCACCTGGCTATTCCCCCTTTTATGATTTAAATTCAAGAGTCACAGGAGAGGAGGAGGAGGGAGAGGAGAAAGGGGAGGCAAGCAGATGGCTTTATCAGTGAAGGCCCTTGAAGGACTTGCTCCTCACTGCCTAGCTTCGTGTGGCTGGGGGAGCAACAGGGAAGTATCCCCAGGGAAAGCGACCCTATTCATGTGGAACCTTGCCCCCCAGCCTGCAGGGAGACACCCATAAGGACCCAGCTGACTCTGGCTGCAGGGGCTGACCTGTCCACCTACAGACACTACCCAGGAAGGAAAGATGTCACAATGACTGAGAGCAATCCCTTGGAGGTGACTTAGTCTTGGGTGGAAACATCCAAGACATGAACAGGAGAGAGAGAGAGAGACAAGTGAGAGGTGCTGGGGGGGGGGGACGGACACGGACGACGGGACACCAATGCAGCCTGGAGGACTCAGTACCTGAGTCCCCTGTGCTGGAGAAATAATGGAGGGAAGGGAAGACAGAAGAGGGTGGGAGAGGAAGGGAAGGGAAGCTAAGCCGGCATCTCTCAATGTCACAGTAGTGACACGGGTGTGCTGCCGTAAGTCCTGGGTGCACACGTTCATGCTGTGTCCATAGCTTACACAGAAGCTGCAAGCCAGCAGAGGGAGGCTTCAAAGAGCTGCTTCACTAAGGCGAGCAACCTGCCCTCCCAGGTTCCTGTGAGGGAGACTGGGACAACCTGGCTTCCCACATGGCTCCCCTGCAGAGGTGCACACTCCTAGATGCGCAAGACAAAGCTCACTCAGTAAGCGTCTGCAGCCTCAGTGTCCCCTCCTTCATGTTATTTGTAGTCTCTCAGTCCCCGCCCTACCCTCTGTCCAGATAAGGCCACCCTATGCCCTGTAGGGGGAGGGGACCTGATGAGACAGGTCATACCAAAGCCACCAAATCACAAATGCTATAATGGAGTAATGGGAACGAGAAAGAGGCTCAGCTGGATGTCATGGGCTAGGGTGAGGGATGGAGGCTGGGACACTGAGGACACTTAGCCCCAGTAGGATAAGCAGAGTACACTCAATGGGCATGACTTCCCCAAGTCCTCCACCAATACAAGAGGATGCCCTGTTTCCAGCCGCCTGCCCAAGGGAAGTCAGTGCTAGATGGGACGTAGATGTCCTCAGCAACACCAGGAGACTCCTTTTATGGAGAAACCATGGATTCTCAGTTTGAGATAGCCCTGTGTAAGGCCAGGCACAGCCAGGTGCTTCTTGTGTGTGGGGGTTGTCTCCGAGGAGGTCAGTCCACAACGATGCTATGCTTGCTGCTGGCTTCGGTACCTGGAGTGCTGCTCAATGGGCTTAAATACCACGGTCTAAGCCGGGTGGTGGTGGCGCACGCCTTTAATCCCAGCACTCGGGAGGCAGAGGCAGGTGGATCTCTGTGAGTTCGAGACCAGCCTGGTCTACAAGAGCTACTTCCAGCGCAGGCTCCAAAGCCACAGAGAAACCCTGTCTCGAAAAACAAAAAAAACAAAAAAAACAAGACCACTGTCTAATGGATGGTGGGTTAGTATATAATCACCGCACAGTTGAACCTCTGTGCATGCTGTGTGTTTATCTATATGCACACATGAATGTGCATGTGCTTGCTCGTGTGTACACACGTGTATGTTTATATGCACACAGGATTGTGTGTGTACTTTGTGATCCTATGCCAGTGGCCACGTATGTGTATTTGCCATGTGTATACCTGTACTTGCAAGCACCCATGCCCACATCCATGCATTTATGCATACAGTGTACTGCGCGTCTGAGGCTGCCTGTGCTCATGCACGCTCCTTTTGTTTACCCTGGAGCCTGGCTAGAGCACCCAACTGCTGGGGTGGAGAGGTCAGGGTGAGTCAGCCTAATTGGAAACGAACAGGAAAGCGTGAGATCATCATGTTGGACGAGACATCGCTGCATGGAGGGCGAGGGTCAGCGCAGCGTCCTTCAGGTCCATATCAGAATAGCGACAAGGAAAGTGACTGCGATAGAGGTTCCCACCCCGAGACACTAGTAAAGGAGAGCTCCAGAGAACTAGGCCAAATGTCCCTCCTCCTTAATGACCGGTCCTCGTGGCAAAGCATGACGCTCTAGCTACTGTTTTGGCCGAGGGAGGGTGACCCTGACGTTGACCAAGGAAGTTTCTCTCTGCTTCCAGCCTGCTCCGTGCTTTGTGTCTGCCTTCTGACCCTATCTCCCCATCAGCCCTGGGCAGTCTTCTCAGCTCAGATCCCAGGCAGTGCAGAGCGGCACAGGTGTTGTTAATGAGGTGAAATAAAATGGTGTTTATTTGGTCTGTGCCCATACGTCTCTAATTGACAGCAATCTGTGCTCAGCCCATCTGAGACCCCCAAGAGCAAAGGTCAGCCAACAGGACTAGGAGCTGGCACTGGCTGCCTGGCATCACGGTAGGGCTATGCTCTACCTGGGGCCCCAGAGGGCAGACACTGTTGCACACAGCACTCAGCTGTTTTCAAAGTTTATCTGTCCTTCGATCTCCACAGCCCCATTGGGGATCGACTGGATTCCTGGGATGGACTCTAAAAACAACTTCCTTTATTCATGTCCAGGCTCAGGCCTGCCCTTGGGGGACCCATGCTAAGCCAAGTTCTCTGTGGACAAAGCAGGCCGGGCAGAGCAAAGTGGGGGTTGCAGGGCCATACACCTGGCCTACTGGTTTGTGGCCCGCTTGAACCCCAAGGGCATGGCGGGGGGCTGGGATGAGTGGTGGTCTCCCCTCTACCCTGTTGGCTCATCCAGCAGCAAATTCCAGAAGGAAGGGCCGACCCAAGGACCAGTGTGTGCAAGTGAAGCAGAAACAGATAGTCTACCCCTTTGTCCACTCAAGTCCCTTATCACAGGACTTGGTGCCAACACTGTCAGAACATTCCTGTTTGTCTGTTTCTTTTCCAGAGCTGAGCTCATTGACCCCACCTGAAGTAGGAGATAATGTCAACTAGAATGAAGGGCATTTTATCATTGCTAGAGCTGTGGAATGTCCTAGAACTCAGATTGGTAACAGAGCCATTCCTGGTTGCTGAAAGTAGTTCTTCTCTGCCTCCAGAGACCTTGAGAGGGAGCTCAGTGTGGGGTGCCCTCTTAACCCCAGTTGTAGCACTAGCTATCTGCATCTCTGCCCAGCCAAGCAGAGAATGCTGGGAAAATCCCATCGGCAGCTGTATCTCCTCCAGCGTGACCACTGGGGTTTCCTGGGGAACCCACCTGAGGAAGTCTGATCTGTTGAGGTCTAAATTGAAACAACATGCAAGTTATTGGGAAGTTACGTAATGGTTGCCAAGAAGAGTCCCTTCCAGCATGGCCTTACATTTTCTCCTGTGTACCACAAGTCACTTCAGCTGGGGTCCAGTGGCATACAGGCTCCAGATGGACAGTCATAACTTCTAAGGAACTCTGCATCCCAAGGGGACAATCATATGACTTGCCCCACTGGATGCCTCAAGGGACCAGTGATGGGCTGTCTCACATACAAAGCCACCAACTTTAGCTATGCTCTTGCCTGGTCCGCACTGTCATTGGTATCACTGACAGCCAGGAACTTGCAGGGCCCCCTGGGGGCAGAACATACTAGGCAGAAAGCAATGTGATTCCACAGAAAGTGAGGGGACAGATGTCCCAGCATTATCTGGGGCCAGGCTCTGAGAACTCGCCATCACCTTACTGAGATGTCAAACGAGTTTGCTAGCACGGCAGAACAAATGGCCACAAAGCCAGGTAGTGGGTGGGCCGGTAATCCCAGCCTACCCACCCACTCATGAAGGAACCTGTGGGACTTCTGAAGCCTTTGCAATGCAGGCTACAGACCCCACCTGCCTCAAGCCAATCCACCAGAAAGGGAGGGAGGGAAAGAACGCTTGCTTTAGAGACTAACACCATGGGAGTCTAGTGCCAATGTCCTGAGACTGAAGGCTCCTCCTACCAGGTTCACTGTCTCCTGGATCCTGAAGCTGGAAGACCAAGGCCAAGCTGTGGCAGGGCTGGGTCTCCTGAGGCAGCTCTCCTTTACCTGAAGATGAATCCTCACCGGTCTTCCCTCTGTGTGTCATGAGGACGCAGTCCCGATGGCTCAGGTCCATCTTTGTTTGGCCTTAAGCATCCCTGTGAGGACTCCATCTCCAGTTGATGCTCCTGTATGGTCTTGAACAGATGGATTTGTGTGGACTCATATGCGACAGGCCATGAAAATTTCTCCTTCTGTGACTCTTTGGTCAGGCTGTATCCAGCTGTGGGCAAGAATTAGCTTTTCCACTGAATCGCATAGGCCGGAGCTCCTAAGCTCCCAGAATATGCTGATTGGGGACCACTCTGCCCCTCCTGTCCCCTCTGCTTTGCCCCTCTGGGTCCAGTTTGGGATAGGCAGTGTGGGCTTTGACTTTTCTGGGTCCGATGTGGCCTGGGCTTGCAGTGTAGGTCGACAGTGGCCCTGAAGGTGGATAGGAGAAGTTAGACAGTATGGCAGGGCTCCGCTTTTCCTGTGCTTACCAGCTCTGGTGATCCAGAGATATCAGCAAGACTCTAACCAGGGTCTCCCTGGGCCTGTCGGCTGTGTGTGTTCAACTTCATGTCAAATATAAAATACAATTGGTGGCTCCTGCCAGCCAACAGATACGTTGTATCCCTCCTCTCTGCATCAAATAACTTTCCCAAAAGACCAAAGTCCATGAAGGCCAGTTTGGGTGGCACCACAGATAGGTGGGTACCGAATGAGCCCCCCTCCCCCCGTGCCCAACAATAAAGACAGGCAAGGTAGCCATGTAAGATCCCTGGGTTGTAGCCAGAGAAAGCTGGGTTATACTGAACTCTTTTTTGAAACTGTACTTTGCAAAATGTCTTTTAGGGAAAAAATCAATTTGAACGAGCCAGCATGTCCACAGAAGACAGTGGAAGGACCAGCCACATCGGATTAGGGGCAGAAAGCCATGGCTAGAGTTCAGATAGGCAAAAGGGCATTCCCTGGAACAGTCTGTCAGCTTGGCCCCCACAGCAGCTTCCCGGGCCAGAGGCTAGGTGCCCTTGGCTTCCCAAAGTCTTCTCTCTCTGTGTCTGGTCCTTCTGCAAGGGGCCTTCATGAAGGGTGCAAGGCAAGATGGGAGGATGTGTTGCATTTCCAGAAGGTTCTTTCTGGAGTCATGTGTGAACCTATGGATTTCTCTGGGTTGTTTGGCTTCCTCCATTGAAACTGGCAGTGGGGGCCCCTGTTGGCAAGGCCTGGTGGATCCGGCAATCTGGTCATTTCTTTTGCTGTGCTGTGATTCCAGCCTTCCCAGTAAAGCTAGAACCAGGCTGGTTCCCAGTGTTCTTTCTGATATGTACCCTGTTCCTGCCTGGTGGAGGCAAGGCTCCAGGGCTCTCATCTCCCTCCCAGCCCCCCACTCCTCGGAGCCTCTGGTGCTGCAGCACCCAGGGCAGCTGGTGTTTACTCACGCCTCCTGCCCAGCCCCAGCTCTCAATCTCCACAATTCTCTCTGACTAACGTCTGCTGTCCTTTCTACTTCACAGGGGGGAGGAAATGGAGGTTCAGAGAAGACCAAGAATGCTTCTCAGCTGAGGGAGGCGTCGCTAGGATTTGCACCCACGCCATTGCACCTCGTCCCAAACTTCCGCTTGGCCATCTGTCTTCCAGAAACCCTCTGACAGCACATCCGGCAGATGCCTTGGGGTGTTCCTCAGAGACCTGTGTGGAAGTCCAAATACTGTTGGTGCCCCAGAGAGGAACCTGAGGGAGTTCTCTGTTCTGTCCCTGGGGAAGCCTGCGGGGACTCCAGGCTGGGCTGTGCCCTGGCTGCAGGTGTGTGGCTGGCATCCTCACACCTGGGACAATCCAGCCCCCTTTGACTCCCAACATGCCTAGTGGCAGGCCTGGAGAAAGAGAAGAGGGAGGCTGGAGGCTGAGCCATCTTCCATGGGGGAGGCCAGTGTAAACAGGGAGACCCCTTGGTAACCAAGATGCTGTTCTGGGAGTATGCATAAGCACTGGGGATCGCCCACGCCACCCTTTGTGGATGGTGCCCACCATGCCCACCATGCCCTCCAAGCCCTCAGAGGGTCAGTCCTGAGACTCACTACTCCCCACTCAAGATCCTCTGAAGACATTTTGAGGGTGAGAATTAATCACACAGGCTCAAGGGTCACGTGGGGCAATAGGTCCCCGTGAGGATCAGGCCAGATGCCAGCACATGGGATATGGGATGCTAATACAGGTGAGAGACTGTACAGCACCAACTACGGGCCATTATGGCATTATAGCCCACTATGGCTGTGTCAATCACCTGACTGTTGCCTCCCTTCCAATCACTCTAGTCTTCCAGTCCCGGAGACAAGCAACTACATTTTATAACTTCTTTATCTTAATCCCTGACATGGGCCCTACTGTCCCTGGAGAGACGGTCAG
Organism: Dicrostonyx torquatus; assembly: GCA_028555095.1. Taxonomy (NCBI): domain Eukaryota; kingdom Metazoa; phylum Chordata; class Mammalia; order Rodentia; family Cricetidae; genus Dicrostonyx; species Dicrostonyx torquatus. The sequence goes on along the minus strand of JAQHUG010000235.1, from coordinate 1,124,135 downwards.
ACTCAAGTTAAGTCAATTCCTAGGGACATGCAAGAGTTTCCCTACAGGGTGTCTTTCAGCTACTACCCACCCAACCACAGTTCTTAGCCCTCAAGTCGTCCAGACCACTATTTCTTGCACTTGTCACTCACCCGAGACAGTCCTCACTCCCATGCCAGCCTGTCCGCAGCTGCTTGCTTGCCTGGTCTCACCGTTTCCCTCCCATAGGAACTACACTTGGCCCCTGCCCACCTTTCTTTCCCTGGCTCCCTCTGCTTCCTGGATGACTCCTGGCTATCCTGTGTGGCTTCCCTGGGGGATGGCTTCTCTTAGTCTAACACGCTCATTCATTGGAAACAGTCATGTCCCTGGTGTGCTGGCTTCATCACTCACTCCTCCATGATGATAAAGCTATGCTTTACCTGACCTGTGGCACACACGAGAGACTGAGGCAGAAGGACTGCGAGTTTCAGGTCAGCCTGAGCTATGTAACAAGACCCTGTCTCAGAGAGAGAGAGAGAGAGAGAGAGAGAGAGAGAGAAAATAAAAAATGAAAGCCAAGAAAATAGAGTCTAGAAACTTCTGCCCCAGAAGCAACTCAGTGGTCATGTTTATGTTTGGGAGCAAAATCTTGCAATCCCTGGCCCAGGCAGACATGGGGGTGCCTGTGGCTAGGGCAAACCTTATCCCACAGGAACTCCACCGACCTTGTCCCCCATCTCCTCATGTGTTCCTCTCACCACAGCCCCAGCCAGGCAGCGGTGCAAGCCCCACAGTTCTCCAGAAATCCACTGGGGTGACCACAGAGGGACTCCGGGTATGGTGCAGGGCTTTCCCCAAATGTAATTTGAACTACTCACAGCCTGATCCACAGTCTGACCCGAAGGCTTGCTGCGGACTTGGTGAGACAGGCTCACAAACTAAGCCAGTAGCTAGCAGAGGCCTATCAGGACCTTTCCCACACTACCAACCTTCACAGGACTCCACTTCCACGTTCTTTAGACAGTCCACTAATCCCGCTACCTTCTCTGCTCAGCTGGCACTAGGATAGAGCCTGGCTGGCTACAAGCAACCTCACCTGTCACCCTGCCCACCTTCTCATCCCCAGCCCACACTGACTCAGCTGCATTAATCTTCACAGCCGGTCCTCTCCCTGAGTCTCTTTGCAGTCCACATCTCCCCCCTACCTCCACCCCCACCCCCACCCCTTCCATGGCCTTGTTGTCTAAGCTATTCTAACCCGTGGTCAGTCCCCTTTGTCAGCCTCCTGATCTTGACAGAGGCAAACGCTGCTTCCACGAGTCCCCTGTCTGTCTGAAAGGACAATCCTATCTTCTCTCCGTGTACTTCCTAGTTGGAGCTCAGGGATCACTTTCCAGAATGTGGGGGATAAAGAGAAGCAGGTCTAAGGAGGTTTGAGACTCCTGCCCCTAGGTGGATGACTTATGGATGACTCCATAAGCCTGGGCTCCGAGGACCCAGATGGGAGGACATACCCTACCGTGACCTATACTCTCTTTGAAAGCCCTGGGGTGGACTCAGGGTCCAGTGCCTGTGGGTGGGACTGCTCTGTGGATGTCACCTGGCTGCTGTTGGTGGCATATTTGGCTATCGGGTGCTGGGGCTTAGGGGCTGTGTCTAGAGGGTCTGACCATTCCAGGCCTTTTCCTATAGGATGATGTCAACTGTCCCACCCAGCTCCACCCCATGGCAACAGGATGTCAAATCCTGGTGACGCCACTCAGTACCGTTAGTTTCCTTGATTTTAACGTGAGTGCCCTGGAGTCAGAGACTGCCCTCAGCTCCATTGGCTCAGGAGGAATTTGCTAAGGAATTTTTTTTTTCCCTGGAACTTTCCATGGCTGTTGGGACAGCTGGCCTGGGGAGCAGAGTTACTCCAGTACCACAACAACAAAGAATCAAGCTTTAGCAGAGGCTGCTATCCTCCCTACCACCCTCACAGTAACCCTATCCCCGGAGACACATGGGCTGACGAGCCCCGGCCCTACACCGAGTTGGTGGGTGACACCTGAGTGACCAGAACAGGAATAGGCAGGGCCTTTGAGAATAGAGAAAGGTCCCTGAGAATGTGACTGTCATTGTTAGCGTCACCCTGTGGAAAGAGGGTTTCAGATGTCTTAGATAGGTGGAAAAGCAGTCTTCAAGATTTATTTGTATGGCTAAGTGTCCAAGTTGCCACCATCTGGGGGACTCAGGAAGCAAGAGTGTGTTCTCTGTTGTCCTGGAAGCTAAGGAGCAAGACCTTAGCTAGACCTGGAAGCTACGGAGCAAGACCCTCTAACAGCTCCAGGCAGGGTCCCTCCTGCCACTCCAGCCTCTGCTTCTTGTCACATGCTGCCTTCCTTCTTCATGTGAGACTGTCAATCTAACATCCCTCTTCTTATAAGGACATAATCATTAGATTAGGACCACCCTATTCCTCATTGCCCCATCTGAAGCAACACTTCCAGAAGACCCTATTTCCTAATGAAAATGAGGTTCGGAGCTGACCTGGACTTTTAGGGAATGTTACTTAATAAAGTGTGTGGGTTTGGTTTTAAGACAGGACCTCCTTATATAGTACACGATAACATCAGCCTTAGAATACCCCTGCCTTCCCCTCCCAGGTGCTGGGGTTGTGGGTCACCATGCCCACTACAGTACGTATTCTGAGAAAACCAAGTCCTCAGCATGATGCACCTGGAGCCTGGGGCCCTGGCTATGTGTCCAGTCCTGGATTCCAGTTCTTGAGGTCCATTCAGAGCCACACCAGGTGAGCCAGCACCTCCCCAGCACCGACGTCATTGCCCAAGAGACATTGCCAAGGTGCATGGCACTGATCCACTCCCCGGGTGGCAGACTTTACAGATAAAACAGGGTCACGAGCAGCAGATATCCATGGTAGGGTCCTGTGTAGTGGCGTCACGTGTGGCCAGAGACTCAGCACCTAGGACAAACCATGGCCACTGCTCTGCAGCGAGACCAGCTGGGGATGGGAGGAGCCATGAAGAGAGCAACAGGAACGCCAGCCTCGGGTCTCTGTCTTCGCTCACTTTCATCTTTCCAGTTGTCCTTTCAGGGCGGGTCTTTGCCTTGATCAGTAGAGCGGCCCACAGCATCACCAGCATCATCGGTGCTGACCCAAATGCTGTCTGTGTCCCACCTGATGTGGGAGAGGCTGCAGAGCATAAGTGCACCCTACTTCATAAGTTTGCAATTTATAGGATACTCAAGAGACATAGAAATGACCCAAAGGACACCAATGGGGCCAATGCTATTCCGACTAAGGAAGAAGTAGGAGTGGCCCTGTGTGAGCGTCTGTCAGAGGGTCACTCACACACCGGGATGTACATGCAACCGTTTCCTCACCGTCTCAGGCTCAGTGTGAAAGGTGCACTGTGGATAATCAAACGGCAGCGAGAAAGAGCCACGTGGGTGATGCCGCTGAGTGAGAAACGCTAGCCACAGGCGGCTTTGGGCTTCGCACTGCCGCCTCACTCCAGCCCTACCTCTCAGGGCGGAGATGGTATTGTTCGGTGATGTTGTCTGAATGTGTAGCATGCCTGAGGTCTTATAGTGCTGGATATCATGGACAGTGGGGCACAGTCCAGGTGCTGAGGAGGAGGTAAGCTGGAGAGGGAGCCAGAAGGCCCTCTGAGACCCTGGGAACACTACTGCTTGGGGCAGGAAAAAGCCTCCCTTGCAAGATGCTAATGAGAGCTGGGAGTCATCTGGAGGGCTGGGGACAGGGCACCCCTGAGTGACATGAGACAGGGCTGCTCCAGAGTTCGTGAGAAGGTGCTGGGATCAGGGGTGAAGGGTCTATCCCCAGACATTCCTCCGACTCAGTGAGCATACCAGTGTTCAGCAGTACCCATCTCCACAGAGATGTCCCCAGAGACACTGTGTGGTGGGGGAAGCTTTGTTAACCAATCATCTTTAAGAAGTGGAACCTAGTTAAGGCGTGGCTACCTGGAGTCCAGGAAGAAAAACTGGTACGGACCAGGTGCTCGCTCTCTCTGGGTGATTCCAGCAGGACACAGCGGAACTTGGACTTCCCATCTTCGTGGTGTGAGTTTCCCCTTATAATAAGTAAAAATAAAGCCGGGCGGTGGTGGCGCACGCCTTTAATTCCAGCACTCGGGAGGCAGAGGCAGGCGAATCTTTGTGAGTTCGAGGCCAGCCTGGTCTACAAGAGCTAGTTCCAGGACAGGCTCCAAAGCTACAGAGAAACCCTGTCTCGAAAAAACAAAAAAACAAAAAACCGAAAAAAAAAAAAAGTAAAAATATGATTGTTTATCTTTAAGCTGGCCTGGTTATTTCCAGAATCGAGTTAACTTATATACAGTGCGCAGCCGCTGACAATGGCCCCACCGCAAACCCTTCCGCGAGCAAGCCACAGGGCCTTTTCTATACATGAGCTACCAAGGCCGCACCATAACCTGGCCTGGGCACAATGACAGGCACATGGTCAGGGCACCAGGCTTATCATTCACACGCAGTTTGGGGTCTGGATGCTTTTCTATTTGAGGACTCTGGAGTGTAGGCACCATAAATGGTCAAACACAGTCTGATCGCACAGCCTCAGCATCAGCTGTGTCCCATTGCCTGCCACATTCCACTGTCCCCAGAGATCCCCAAGGTGGACAGCCTCCCTCCCACCTAGCCTGGGCTGTACTTTGGAGTTGCCTTCTCCTACGAGAGCACTCTGTTTTAGCCTGTAGCCATGTTTGGCTTTTTTTAAACCACCCTTGGCCAAATAAATGAAGCCTCTTGCACCTAAAAACCAGCTTGTTGCTCCTGACAAAGCTTTCCTTCAGGTGAAGAAAAGGCAAGGGACAGTTTAACTCAAGAGTTACAGATGTAGCAGGTGGCTCCAGAGCTGCATCCGCCCTTGTTCCTACTCACCCAGGACAGTCCTATCTTCAGGGTTGGCCTTGGTGTCGCTGTGCCAGCTCCCATCTATCTCAAAGGGCCCTGCTTTGAGGGACAGATCACAAAGTTCCAGCTTTGAGCTAGCAGGCAGCACCCTCTGAACTACGAGAGCCCTGCCTCCAAAGTCTCCTTCAGGGGCCACCCCTAACAGTCAGGTGTCTGTACCTAGCAGGGAGGCCCCATGTGTAGCCAGGACACAGGGATGACTTGTGCTTAAGGACTAGAAGCAGGTCCTTTGTGGGAGCCTGGGACCCAGTGTTCAGGAAAACACCTACCTGACATCTAGAAACTCGGGAGAGAAAAGGCTCTGGCCATGGGCCAGTCAGGGCAGAGTACATACCTTCTATATCCCTCCTCCCCATCCCTTCTCCAGCCTCCAGCCCCAAGCCCAGCCCCTCCCCCACCTCCTCCAACCCTGGCCCCGTCTCACACCCTACAAGCTGGGCTGACCTTCAGAGTGAAGACAACTGTTTAAATATTAAACTATCCTTGGAATGCTTGGACTTTCATTAAGATCCTGAACCAAAGAAGAAGAAAGGCCAAAAAAAAAAAAAAAAAGTAAAGATTTCTGAAGTTTTGAAACACTGAATTATTGATGTTTGTGTTCCTGAGGTCCACGGACTGAACAGAAGCCTCCACCTCCCTGGCCTCCAGGCCCTGCAGCAAAGGCCTGGCTTTTCCTCCCCACAACTGCCCCAGAAGGGCAGTCTGCTGGTTTGTGCATGCAAGGACCATCAAGCTTGCAGGCCCTTGGAGTCCTGGTGTGCACTCGCAGACTGAGAAGAAGCCCTGAGAGCCCCAACACCACCACTTGATTATGAGCAAGTGATGCCAAGGACTGGAGGCCAGGCCAGGGAGTGGGGACAAGGAGAAGGCCCCAACGCTTCCGCAACTCCAAGGCACCATTAGTCACCCTGCCTTCAGGTATCAGATGAGGGCTTTGCCTACAGAAGGTTCTGGGTCAGCCTCTGTCCATCACGGAACCCCTTTCACAGTGATTCTACTGTGGGGATGATGACCACTCCAGCCCGGTGTGAGCATGGCCTCTGTTCCCCCGGTATCCAGGAAACAACAGCCAAAGCCAAATAACCACGCCCTGGCAGGGAGGGCAAGGAGGGCAAGGAGGCTAGCTCTTCCATGTGCGGAGAGTTTGGGTAGGACCCCAAACCGGAGAAGAACCCCTACTATCACTTGCACCTGTGCTCCCGTGGAACGCTCTGGAAAAGGAGCCACTTCACTTTGCAACCATTTGCCATCAAGGAGGTGGAGCTTGTCCTCCCAGCACCTGGGAAATCCCTACCCTATCACAAACAAGACTGTATGTGCATGCATGCACACACATTCACACTCATAACACACTCGTGAGCACACACACACACTCGTAACACACATCTAAGACATATCCTCATTTACCTTTAAAGCACTTCTAACACACATTCAATTGGCATGCGTGCATTACACACACTCCTGAGCACACTCATATAACACACAAGTGTACATGGCACCCAGTGCACACGCCTGTAGCACACTCCTGCGCAGCTGGGCTTATGCTACTTTCTATGAAGGTGAAGGGAGTTTATTTTCTTTGGTTATCCTGGTGAGGCCTCATGGTAAAACAGGGTCAGACAAGACTGGCAAATGTCCAAGGGAGGGGTTCCCTCTGCTGCATGTCCTAGGAAGCTGAGGGTAGGAGAAGCTGAGACCCTGGAGGAGCTGAGGCCCTGGAGGAGCTGAGACCCTGGAGGAGCCGAGGACCTGGAGGAGCCGAGGACCTGGAGGAGCCGAGGACCTGGAGGAGCCGAGACCCTGGAGGAGCCGAGACCCTGGAGGAGCCGAGGACCTGGAGGAGCTGAGGACCTGGAGGAGCCGAGGACCTGGAGGAGCTGAGGCCCTGGAGAAGCTGAGGCCCTGGAGGAGCTGAGGCCTTGCTTTCTTTTCTCACCTATCTATACTGAGACACCTCCATTGGCTCCTTGCAATCCCAGGAGTCACAGGGGTCCAGCCTTGTGTTCTCCAAGGGAGTCAAGGAAGCCAAGGAGAAAACAAGGCTGGCTGTCCACACTCAAATGTTCGAGACTAAAACTCCAGAGGGGCTGAGACACTGACACACCCCTAAATGTCTTTAGGATTTCCCACACTGTCATTTGAAAAGAACCAGGCAGACTGTGCACTATGAGACTGTAACCACAGGCCACTCTGGAAAAGGCAGACCACTCAGACAGTAAACTACCGGTGGTTGTCTGGGATGCAGGGCAGGGGAGAGTGCTGGGGAGAGATGGGTGGAGCAGGGAAGAGCAGGGAAGCTACTCTGCAAGACACTGTCATTTGGGACACATGCTGCTATACATGTCTCTAAATGTTAGACTATCCAAGCCATCAGTGTGTTGCTGGCCCGCCCTAGAACAAGATGTCAGTCACAGGGAGTCCACGGGGGAGGGGGAGGGGCTATATGAGTCTCTTTGTGCCTATTTTTCCTGTGAAACTAAAGCTGCTCTAAGAAAATAAAGTCTTTCCATTTCCAACACAACAAAGAGAAAATAGGAAGAGGAGGGGGAAGAGGAAGAGGAGGAGGAGGGGAGGGAGAGGAGGAGAAAGGGGAGGGGGAGAAGGGGAAAGGAGAGGGGGAGGAGGGGGAGGAAGAAGAGAAAGACAGCAATAATCATCATCAATCCAAGCAGCTGACCATTCCCGCCCCCCAGCAACTCGAACTCTATGAGGTGTGGGCAGCTTTGGGGAGTCCTGCCCTGTGTCCCCCTGCAGATGTGAGAGTTGTCTTTTCAGTACAGTCTGGGTGCACAGCCATGCTCTGGGCTCTCAGGATGACCCTGTAACCTGACCAGCTCCTGGCTTCATCTGGAGGGACCCCTGGGGCCTCCTCGCCTCCCTGACTCCAGGCTGCGCCCGGGGGCAGCCAGCCAGCTGGGGCCTGTCTCCAGTTGCCTTGACAAATCACCACTTAGCCTGGAGGTGCCAGGACATGATTCACTTGAAGCGCTGATGACTCAGGCCCCCTGGCCAGCCCTCCCATCATGCTGTGGCTCTGGCATTCTTCGTGGATGCCACCGCAGGGTACTGCCAGCTGGCTAAGACCATAAGATCTATGGTTGAGGTGCTGTAGCCACTCCATCTGCCCACCAGAGCTCCTGCCCAACAGCCAGTCCTGGGTGGCAAAGGCCATGCCCCGCTGATGGGGGCAATGCTGTGTTCAGCAGCCATGTCCGTCATCGCAGCCTGAGGCACCTATAGAGCGAGTGAGCAATGATGAGCTGCTCCCTCTATAGCAGTAACCGGGGCAACAACAAAATCACTCCAGATCACGGCCAAGCCTCATTGTTCTTAGTAACTCATTTCTTTAAGCAGACACAGACGACAGACAGACAGACAGACACACACACACACAAACTCACACGCACACACACATATACCCCTAAACCCATTTCTCCCAGAATTCATTTCACCAGCTTTTCTCAGCCAGCCTTGAAGAGAATAGGCCTTATAGGAAAGGACCAAACAGCCAGGTCCTCCATGTGTCAAGTTAGTGGGGAGCTGGTACATTTCTAGGTATTGAGAGAAGGAAACTCAGGGGCCTCTCAGGACCTCAGGCCCACTTCCTCCCAGATTACTGGTGGGAAGGGTGTCACAGTCATTACTGTTCCTCTCTTTTTTTTTTTTTTTTTTTTGGTTTTTCAAGACAGGGTTTCTCTGTAGCTTTGGAGCCTGTCCTGGAACTAGCTCTTGTAGACCAGGCTGGCCTCGAACTCACAAAGATCC
>JAQHUG010000235.1:1088325-1105422 GCA_028555095.1 Dicrostonyx torquatus | reverse complement strand
GGTGGTTGTCAGGGTTAGGGAAGGAGGGATGCATGGGCAAAGCGTGGATGACAGTGAGGTGCTACAGTGATGTCACATCTTTGTCTAGACCCACAGGATGTAAACACCCAGAGTGGACCCAAAGCTACTGAACTTAGCTCCTAACCATTGCTAATCAGGGCTCATGAGTGGGGCAAAAGCCCCTCCTAAAACAAAGCTCAATGGGACTATGAGCGGGGTGCATGAGAATTCTCTCACCTTCTTCCTAGCCTTTCTATAAACCTAAATATATCCTTACTTAAAGGCAAGCCAGGAACAAAGTAAACATGCACAGAAAAAAAATTAAATAAAAGCATGAAAGACAAAACGAGGAGGTCAGAAGGTAGTGGTCATTTTTATTTTTATTTTTTTTTTTTGGTTTTTCGAGACAGGGTTTCTCTGTGGTTTTGGAGCCTGTCCTGGAACTAGCTCTTGTAGACCAGACTGGTCTCGAACTCACAAAGATCCGCCTGCCTCTACCTCCCGAGTGCTGGGATTAAAGGCGTGCGCCACCACCGCCCGGCCGGTAGTGGTCATCATTAATGAACAAAATCTCAAAGACTGTTACTTTAGATGTCCATGACCAGAGGAAACCCCTCAGGGGTGAAGTCAAGAGAGGAGATTCTCATACAAAAGAACCCAAAGAGACCTCACTACCAGAGACTTTCCAAAGACACACAAAAGGACACTCCCAGACCGCATGGAAATTACCCCAGAGTATCTGAGACCTTTAGGGATGAAGGAAGAGAAACAGGAGTCATGGTATGCCCATGTCTCTAGGGACACTTTGATGCTGGATGTAAAACGTCTTTCAAACATGCACATCTGAAGAGACAGTACCCCCTGCTAACGAGGTTTTCAGTGTTTGTAGTCATGGCTGTCACTTTCTCATCCGTGACAGGGTATGCGAGAAATAACTTGATGGAGGAAGGGTCTGTTTCAGTCCAAGGCCTCAGAGATTTCCACCCACGGTGTCAGCTGGCTCTGTGGCTCCCAAGCCTGTGTGTGGGGAGGCAGGACATCATGGTGAGGTGCCAGTGGTGGAGAGAGAGGCCCACCTCAAGGCAGACAGGAAAGAGAGTGAGCAATGGACCCGGGACAAGGTAGAACCTTCCAGGGAACACCCCAAAGATCTACTTCCTGGTCCCCTCCCAATGATGCCACCAAATTATAAATCTATGGGTAGATCCACCCATTGGTCAGTTGAAACTCTCATGATCCATTTACCTTCTAATTTTTAATTAATTTTTTTTTTTTTTTTGGTTTTTCAAGACAGGGTTTCTCTGTGGCTTTGGAGCCTGTGCTGGAACTAGCTCTTGTAGACCAGGCTGGTCTCGAACTCACAAAGATCCGCCTGCCTCTGCCTCCCGAGTGCTGGGATTAAAGGCATGTGCCACCACCGTCTGGCTCCATTTACCTTCTAGAATTTCATTGCTGCCAAACAACCTTTAGCACATGAGTGATTTGTGAGGACACTTCATATTCAAGGTATTCATCATCCCTGCCCCCAAGGGTTCATTCTCGTCCTACAGTGAAGCACACATTTGGTCTATCTCCTCAGCCTTGCCCTGTGAATTCTCTCTCTTGGCCCAACTCTGCTTACTGCCTTGACTTCCCTCAGTAGATAAGCCATATTCCTAGCATCCGTAACTCCCTGGAGTTTCCATTGCAGCACAGACACTATTCTTACAGCTCCAAGCATCAAACTCCCTCAGAGATCCCAACCCTCACAGGGACTCTGTGCCACACACAGATCCTACAAAGCCTTCCTTTGAAGTAAGTGGAAGTTTCCGTGACCCCACAACTCCTTGTGTTCTGTTTGTTTGTAAAACCAGCACTAGTGGATAACACCAAGTTCTGCCATGAGCACAAGCAATAGCTAGGGCCCCTTGGACTCATGATCCAATTGCTTCCCTACGGCCCATCAGCCAGAAGCCAAGTCTTCAACACAAGCCTTTGCCTGAGCGAGTGGAGACATGATATTTCATATCTAGACCACAATAGTTACACACACGCCACCTCTGACAGGTCTGAGTGTGTTGGATTTTTTTCCCCTTACTTAAAGAGACATTGAGATGACCACAAAGCTCAAGTGTGGTGCATTGCAATCTCTGAGAAACCACTAAAAAGACGAAAGATAAAGGCGACTTAGGCAAAGGCCATCAGGGAACATGAGGAAATATTTAAACAAGGGAGCAAGAAAAGAAAAAAAAAAGTGAAGCAAAGAGTCAAGTAACAGACCTGAGTCCACTGGGCAGTAATTACATAAAGGCTGAGTGGTGTAAACCCAATGATGAGAAGTTCAGAATGTTGGCAAAGTTATTGCCAAAACACTCAGGGACTGACCAATGGATGTGCATCAATACATAGAGAAAAAGATGCATAAGATCTCGGGCAGGCAGAGTCTGGCAAGAGAAGACAGAGCAAGCAGTGTGCCCAGCTGGTGGGGCACATTACAGCATCTGATCCTGTGGTCCAGGAGCAGGATTCAGGGCTGGACTTCAGGTCCCCAGGAAACAGGAAGGGGCTACTTGAGAACAAATAGGTCTGCTGGTCACACTACAGGGACGTTTGTTGTTGTTGTTGTTTTGGTTTGGGTTTCTCTGTTGCTTTGAAGCCTGTCCTGGAACTCGCTCTGTAGACCAGGCTGGCCTCGAACTCACAGGAATCCACCTGCCTCCGCCTCCTGAGTGCTGGGATTACACGAAGGCTCCCTCTCATTTCCTTGGTCAAGACTGGTACCCTAGAGTCCCATACCTGTCCATAGTGCCAAAAATAAGGGGTGCCTTTTGAAGTCTGCTCAACTGGCCCCTGAGTTCCCATGAGTACTCCTGCTTTTTTTTATTTCCAGGACTTCTGAGAGCATTCCTCAGATAGCCACCTGAGGGAGATAACTATTTCCCAGCCAGCCACAGAACGGGGAGAGTGGGAGGCTCCTCTGCTGGGGTCTTGTGTCTGTGTGCCTGCGCACCTCCCTGGAAACAGCTACTCCAAGGCTGCCTGGTGAGCGGGCTAGGTGAGTTGAAAAGGTCTAGGACCTTTGGACATCACTCCAGCTAAGATTCTACCCTGAGAGGAACTTCCAGCACCCGGTGTGGGCCTCACCTTCAGGATCCCAGAGAAGGGGTGGGACAAACAGCATCGGATGACAGGGTGGGGCCAGTATGGAGGGACAAACCTGTGTCTAGAAGTTGGGCTTAGAGAGACTGCTGCTTTGAGGCACTCGTTAGGGCTAAGGCGGAGGGCAGTGCCTCTCAGAACACAGAGGCAAACAACACATCCCTCCTCAGGATCCCAGCCTCTCCCTGTTTATAGCATCTGGACAGGTTGATGTCTGGCGTCTGATAAGCTAGCCAGAGGAACCCATGGGAATGGAGCCTTGGGGCAGGGTGTCTGAAGGTACCAAAAGGCTAAGAACAGATACACTAAGTCTCTAGGTTTACACAGATTGTGGGCCCTCTTCTTAACCATTTGATCTCCACATGCTCCCGTCATCACTAACTCGGAGGCCCACATGTGTAAGGGACCGGGCACCACAAGACCCTGAATTTCTTGTAAACAACTTGTTTCGGGCTGGAGAGACGGCTCAGCGGTTAAGAGCACTGCCTGTTCTTCCAAAGGTCCTGAGTTCAATTCCCAGCAACCACATGATGGCTCACAACCATCTGTAATGAGACTTGGTGCCCTCTTCTGGCCTGCAGGCACATATGCAGACAGAATACTGTATACATAATAAATAAATAAATATTAAAAAAAAAGACAACTTGTTTTCTTCTGGTCTGAGCAGCCTGCAGCTGCTTCTTTGGTTTCTTTGGGAAAGGGACCTTTGCAGGTGGGTGAGATTCTGTCAAGGTTTTTCATATTGGAAAACCCTAGAATCAAAAGTCTAAGGACAAGTTCTTAGTAGAAAAAGGCAGAGAAAGGCAAAGACTCAGGGAGGACCTGGAGCCCGGTCACTGTGGTGCTTTTATGCAGCCCGATGTCCCTTTAAAGCCATCAAGTCAGTAGGAGGGGTCAGAAAGGACAGGGGGCAGCTTGCCTTCTCAGTGGACTGTGGGACAAGATTTTCCCAGTCATTTGGGCCTGGTGTGAGGTGGGACAGCAACATGGAAGCAGAGGGCACAGCAGTGGGGTACAGCAAATCCCAGCAGCTCAGACCCTCAGCCCAAGTAGACACCATGCCCAGCCTGTCCCCTCCTGCAGGTTGCACCGAATGCCAGTCTCCGGCATCCATCTCTCCATTTGTGTACCTGTCTAACCACTTTCTCTCCCAGTGCTTGCCCTGTCCCTTTCTTGGCAGTGACCGTGCGGTCCTTAGCAGTGGGTCACCACTTTCCGGAATGTGTTTGTCCATCTAGGCTTCCTGCCCCATGCGGGGTTGTTTTGACTTGCATGGGGCTTTCCGCCTTTGCCCTGGTTATATAAGGAACTTTATGTAACAGCCAGATTAGCAGAGCCGGGGAGGGTATGGTAGGTGAAGCCAGGGCTGGCCACAGCCACACCACCTTTCCAGGTGTTGTTTAAAGTCTCCAGTGCTTGGCTGACTTAGTGCCATGAGGACAGGCCCCCTGCCATGCTCCACTTCCCCTGCCTTATGCCCATAGTCTTTGGAGTCAAGAGTAACTAGCGGCCAGTCCAAGAAACAGGTTGTCCCTCCCCTCTCTGAATGATAAGGGCCTCAGGTGCCCAGAGACTCATGGGTAAAGGGACAGCTGACAGACAGTTGGAGCACAAACAGTACATAATTGCTAGGGTAGATCCCTCACCCGCTGAACAGACCTGAGTTGGGGTTCAAGATTATGCAGAGAAGACCCCTGTCCCTGCCCCTGCCCCCCAGAAAGGAGGAAGGGAAGGACAGAACCAGGTACCCATCAGAGCCTCAGAGATACTAACTAGACACACTTCAGGTTTGATCCACGTGGGAATAGGAGCGAAGTTGGGCCACTTCTCCAATCGCCATCCGTCAGAAGTTCCAAGGGATTCTCACAAGCAGTGTGTCTGCCTTACCCGAGAGGCCCACGTATATGTCCCCAGTGGTGAAAACCAAGGGGCCCATAGTGCCTGCCCTCAGCTAGGGGACAGGGACTAAGGCTGGCTGCTCATGTCCAAGGCCAGGGTCAGCTGCTAAAGATGGGGAAATGTGACAGGAGGCAGGGTGAGAGAACCATGCCTGGCTTCTCTGGACTCCTCCCTATGGTAGTCATTGCAGAGTGGGCCTGGGAGCTGCAGAGCCCACCGAGAAGGGCAGTGAGAGAATGCCCGTGGCTCACAGTCCTCACATGTGGGGTCTCTGAGCACCTGCAGGAGAGGCCCAGGCCTCCAGCAAGCAGGCTCTGCTGGGCACAGCAGCCTAAGCATCTGGGCTGGAGGGCTGGACCTCAGCTTGGCCGAGGCTTCCAAGTGACCCCCAGGAAGAGCCTTAGCTTTTCATATCCCCATGGGCTCACTGGCCTGTCTCATAAGGTCAGGACATCGGCAAGTAGAGCCGCAGGACCAGGCCAGCCAATTGTCCGTGTCCCAGGCGGCCAGGCTCTGACGTGTTCCTCTGGGTTTGGAGTCAAGGCCCGTGTTTGTTCCCTCTCACCAGGAAGCCAGGGCTTTCCTTCCTGAAGCTAAGGGAGGCCACGTTCCTTTTCACTCCCCAAAGAGGAAGCCTTCCCTGTCCTCCGGTCAGATATGCCGAGTGCTGACTTCACGGCCCGAGATGAATGCACGGGAAACGTTCTTCCCTAAGAACCCAGGAGCCGATAAGAGGTAGGAGGAAGCCTCCACAGGCCCCACAGGCCCCTCAGGAAGCACAGCCACGTCACCCTCTCCAGCAGGGAGGCCAGCTTCTGCCTAGCATCGGCCCACCTGACCTGGCATCTGCCCAGTCCCCAGGCCCTTAGAAGTTTCTGTTGGCCTCCTCAGGCTCCTGAGCACACTTGTGAATTTATAAGGGTCCAAGAGTCCCCAGAGATCAGAACCACTGTCCCTTCCCCCACAAGTACATACTTACATAGTCTCTCAGTGTGATCCCCGAGGCCCTGACACGTGCCCTTTGGTCCCAGGTTGGACAGAATCCCAACAGTAATGACACTGGTGTCAAGGACACTAGGAGCTGGTGGACATGAGCTCACCAGAAAGCAGAAGAAGGATTGGGAGGAAGGGACACAGGCCAGAACACAAAGTGGGAAGGCTGCGGGGCATCCTGAGGACAGATGTCCTCTGGGGCGGGCGTCACTGGGTTCAGGATGGCAGCCACTGAGGCTACAGTGACATCATACAGAGTTAAGGGAGGTGGAGGAACAGAGGTTGGCATTCTTACGGGGGACTGAGCCACGTACACTGCTCATATTCTCCTGAAAGGGGTCTCCAAACAGCTTACCACCATGTCCACAGTGGGGACAGTTCTAAAAAGAAGTAGGCGAGGATGGGGGAGCAGGGAAGGGACTGGCTTGGTGGATAAAGCTCATGTTCTGTAAGTATGAGAACCAGAATCCATAGCTCTAGAACCCACGTAAAAGATGGACATGTGTGTGTGGTGGTCACCTGTAAATCCTAGCACTCAGGAGGCATGCGGCGGGGGGAACCCAGAGCAAGAGAGCCAGAGCAGCTGGTGGGCAAGCTCTGGGTTCAATGAGAGTTCCTACCTCAGTATAGAAAGTGGAGAGACTGAGGAAGATACTCACTGACATTATCTTTGGACTCCATCCCCACATATATGCACCCATATATTCAAACATACATGCAACACCACTAATATGGGATGCCCCTCTGTATGCTGTGAATATGTTTTATTATCATTGGTTAATAAAGAAGCTGATTTGCCCAATAGCCAAACAGAATAGAGTCACGAAGGAAGAAGGCAGAATTGGGGAGATGCCAGGAACCGTCGGAGAAACAAGATGTGAGGTAACAAGCCACGAGCCTTGTGGTAAAATATGGAATAATAGAAATGGGTTAATTTAAGTTGTAAAGAGCTAGTTAATAATAAGCTTGAGCTAATAGGCCAAACAGTTTGTAATTAATATTAAGCCTTAGAGTGGTTATTCGGGAACTGATGGGCAGGAGAGAAACCTCCAGTTACACACCACATACTTACATTCCCCCTGAAGCTCTTAGGTAAAAATCTCATGGTGCACTTTAAAAAATCTGGCTTCAGTGATCACAGCACTGTGGTGGCATTGAAAGGGACAATGATTTGTCACCTGTATCTGGGATTCTAGATGTCTGACCCTGCAGTGGAGAGAGGAGAAGCAGCCACAGCTTCACATCAACCTACAATGGGCTATCCTCTGCTCAGGAAAGGTCTATAGTGTCCTTGCCGGGTCTAGGGCCCTTGCTCTCAGAGAGAGCCAGGCAAGCTGATCTACACAGAGCTGAGAACACAGGTTTGTTGTTGAAAACCATCTTCAAGGCAGCCCCTGCCACTTGGTCGCAGACTCCCAAAGCCAAGGAGCCTAAGGTCAGGGACCTCACTGAAGACTCTTTCAGAACCCATGATGTCACAGTCCTCAAAGCAGAGTCAAGAAACAAACTCTGAAGGCAGACACCACTCTAGAAGTAAACACAGACACCACGGGGGCCTGGGAGACACATAGGCTTCTCCAGCCAATAGGCCAGTTCTACATGGATGTGGAAGTGCAGGGGGTCTTCCCAGTGGGAAGCCTCTAACAAGAGCAGTCCCTCTGCCTGAGCACTGGTCCCTCGGCCCCAGCCGAGCGCCAGCCCCTCTCTCTCTACCAGAACACCTTCCTCTAGGTGCTGATTCATGATACCTGTGTCAAGGAGATATGGCTAGGGACAACCTGGTGAGGGCAGCTGTGACTAGGAGAGGAGCACACACAGGACCAGGACAGAGTCACAAGGCCTTAGGAGGAGGTGTGTCCCTCTTCAGGCACAAACAGTCGGGAGGAGGTGAGGCCTGAGCTGTCCTCTCTGGATGCAGACGGGGTGGCATCCACATGGGATGGGGATACCTACCCTCTGAGAGGGCAGAGGAGAGGGCACTGGCACACAGAGAGAACCCCGTGACTCGGAAAAAGCACACAGTGAGCAGTGAGGATGGGGCGGGGCTCCTGGGGGTGAGGTTTACTTGTGATGACGGGACACTGATTCTTTGGTAGTGTTACTACTGAAGACTGCAGACAAGCTCGTGGCCCTGTTCCTTCCCCATGCGAACAAGGACTTTGCTTGGGACCCAGGAGAGCCAGCTTGGGCCCACCATCAGAGCACCGGTGGGAATTCATTCCACCAATAGCTTTGGGGCACCGGCTTTAAGGCATGGCTTCTTGTCTGCGGATGTGATCTCTTAAAAGGAGAGAGACAGAGGTCCCGAGCTTTCTTGGGTTGTGAAGACTAGGTGAGGCGGCATAAAACTGTGTGGCTGATTCCTAGCTCCTTGGTACCAGCTTCACGAATCTGTTCTCCCCATAGCACCCCTTAAAAAGTAAGTAAATAAATAATATATAAAATTATATATAATATAAAAATTATATATAATTATATATATCTTTGTGGGGCACGTTACAACCCTTGGTTAAGTAAAGATCCCTATTGAAGGTCTTCTACCAAGCCAAAAGGAAGGTCGGTGCCACAATCCCAAAGTCTGCCCCGGTGGCATTACCTACCAAGAATATGCCATGGCTGCTCCTTCCAGAGCAATTTTCCTCTCATAAAGGACTCCACAGAAACAAGGAAGGGCCAGCAGATTGGTATCAGTGTGGCCCAGACCAGAGATGACACAAGGATTCGCAGAGGAGCATGGACAGGCCAGTGTGGTGGGGGACATAGGTGACGTTTACACTGACAGCAGAAGGAGCAGCTGAGGCAAGGTAGTTCTCCAAGTCCTCTTGCCCGGTCTTCAGGGCTCCACAGTAGGAGCTGTTAAGGGAAGGTAAGCTGAGGGGCAAACAGAGTAGAAAAGAGGCTCGGGCCAAAAGGCTCAAAGTGGCAGCTGAGCAACCAGCCCTCCCTGTCCGAACAGGCTCAGGCACCCAGGAGGACCTGTACTGGACAGTGGATGGCTTCTTCCATGTCCTCACAAGCTATGGGTGCTCTAACCCACGGATGTGGGCTCCATCCTCATGATCTTGTCATGCCCCATCTTCTACCACCCTCAACTTGGGGTGAGGTTTCATTTCAATAAATGAATTTGGGGGGCTGGAGAGATGGCTCAGACGTTAAGAGCACTGGACTGCTCTTCCAGAGGTCCTGAGTTCAATTCCCAGCAACCACATGGTGGCTCACAACCATCTATAATGAGATCTGGTGCCCTCTTCTGTCATGCGGGTATACATGGAAGGAACGTTGTATAGTTAATGAATAAATAAATCTTTAAAAAAATAAATAAATGAATTTGGGGTAGCTCTGTTCCTACCGATCCCCGCAGCAAACCGCATGTCCCCAACCTGATGACTCACAGGGACAGAATAGGATTTAGACCCTGAAAGGAAGCTCAGTTCACAAGTCCAGCTTAGCTCTTCAAATCCCATAGGGCAACTGGGAGCAGGTGCTGTTCACTAAAACAGCCAGCGGCAACAGGTGCCCCCAGTAAACCCGAAACCCAACATAACTCGGTGCCTGTCTGGCATTTGGTGCCCTTGGCTGAATCTATCTCTGCACCTGCCCCTGGCACATGCAGAGCCCGTTCTGGTCCCGTCCTCTGGGGTGGCTGCCCTACTCCCCACCCCAGGCAGCCTCTTCCTGGACATGCCCCCAGACCTGGGCATGGACCTTGGAATTGGAAAGACTGATGTGGCTTTTCAGAGAGCCCTGACCTTATCCGGGCCAGGCACTGCCAAGCTGGTCCTGGCTCCTGCAGCTTCTGCCAGATGAACCCTTTCACCCCTGGGCCACTAAAGTCAAGCATTCCACAGGCAACACCAATGCCACACCAGGTGCATCCCTCTGCCTCTTCTTTCTTTTCTCCTGTTCTCCTCCCATCTGCTCCTCACCTCCTTGAAACCATCTGGCTCACCAGCCCGGGAGAACATTACCAGGGCTGCACATGAAAGCCACAGGGGGGCCACACTCAAGTGTGGTACAGGGCAGACCTGAGGGCAGGACTGTTCTCTGCCTGCCTTCCTGGTCTCTGCGGGCTTCAGACCCGCCCCTGTATAGGAATGTTCACAGGGGCTCCTGTGCATGGAACCCACATGGTCAGGAGTGCTGAATTTTGTCACTGAGGACACCTTGACATACACTAAATTAAGGAGCTTACACCTAGCAAAAGCACAGACAGGGCGCCAGGCATGGCTTCTAGGAAGGGCCCAGGGCTCAGACATCAGACTAGATGTCACATGGGCTCAGGGACCCTGAAGCACCCATTGGCCCAGAGGCTCTTTTTCAGGGAATGCACTCCAGGTTCCTCAAGCACAGCCTGTCCTGAACCCTGAACACCTCCTCTGTGGGACCTTTGTCACTGGATTCCTTTCAGGTGGGACTTAGAGCCTCCCACCCTTACCTGTCCAGGGGGAAGCTGACAGACACCACGCCCCACTGTGTCCTGGCTTACAGCTTTCACGTTACATCATGACGTTCCTTTCTGCTGGTGACAGATGACTGGGCTCAGCACTTCCTCCATAGGACACCCAGAACGAGACCAGAGTGTCCCCTATAAACACTGGCACCTAGTCATTCAGGGCAGCATTCTACCCATGTTTTACTTTCAAAATTCTTCATGTGTGAAGCAATGATAAACAATTACTCAATATATACCCACTCCTGAGATACACCACCCAGTTCACTCATCACATGTCACCTGCAACTCCATCCATCCCTCTACCCACCCATCCTCTACCCAGCCATCTGTGTATCCCTCATCCATCCATCCATCCCTCTATCCACCCATCCTCTACCCAGCCATCTGTGTATCCCTCATCCATCCATCCATCCCTCTTCTCATCCAACCACCCGACCTGATGCATTCCAAAGTAAATGACTGCAGTGTTACTAAGAGATAAGCAGAACAGTGATGTCCTCTAGTAGGGAGATGGGATTAACAATCTCACGCTCTTGCATAGGACATCATGATCTACCTCCAAAATGCACTTTCAATCAAAATCACCAGGTCCCGATATCTACCTAAGAGAAAGGAAAGCACAGCCACTTAAAGACTAGCTTAAGAATGCCCCCAGAAAAGGTGCAGCAGCCTCATTTATAATGGCCAGAAAGCATGAGTACCTGAATGGCCACTGACTGCTGAATGGAGAAACATCATTGGCTCGCCCATACAATGGTATTACTAACCAACAGGACTGAAGCAGTGACCCCTGCACAGGGTGGACAAGCCCCCAGGATGCACCACTCAGGCATGGAAGTGACTGTCCCATGAATATTCAGAGCAGAGTCTTAGGAGTCAGAAGCAGCTCTGATGGTTGCCAGGGGCAGGGCAGGAACGGGGATTAACTGCAGACAGCACAGGGGATCACCCGGAGGATGACTGTCTTAAAGTAGGTTAGGTGGGGCTTTTCGTGACTCAAGCCTGTTTATAAAACTCATCAAGCAATCCACTAAAAACAGGCGACTTTTATGGCATACAAATTCTACCACAGTAAAGTCACTTAAACACAAAACCAAGGCCCTCAGAGATGGCTTGGTGGGTAAGAAGCTTGTATGAAGACCTGAGTTCAGATCCCCAACACCTACGAAAAAGCCTGGCACGGCAGTCAAAGCCACAAGCTGCAGGCCTAGGTGCAGACCCTGAAAACATGCATGTGCGCAGAAGCACGCACGCACACACACACACACACACACACACACACACACACACGTGGATAGTATGCCTAGAGGAATCCAGATGGAAGGGCACACAGGCTCCAAAGCATTTACCTAGGCTGTGGTTGGCAGCCACAGCCACTCCTTTCTCAATATCACTTCTGAACTCAAAGAAGAAAAACTTAAACAAATAAATAAACAAAAAGGCAGCCAAGCAGGGCAGCCGCACCCAGCGTCCTGGCTGCCGTGGGAACATTCTGTCTCGGAGCCCCCGTGGGTCTCTGTTTGTGCAGTGAGAGCAGTCTGACACCATTGCCCATCTCTGCCCTGGAGCCTCAGCACTATGGGCCCAACCCTCCCTCTGTGGGCTATGACCTCAGGGGCATAGCTGGGGGCATTGTGCTGGTAAGCTGACAGAAGCGCAGTACTGGGCTAGGCTGCATCCTTCACCCTCATAAAGATGTCACTGTCCCCCAATTCCAGAGTAGTAAGGACCCGGGAGAACCCCCCACCCTACAACACAAGGATTCCTCATCTTGCCTGCTGCCTGCTCTCCCTTCAGCAGAGAGAGACAAAGTCCCTACCTCATGCCACAGGGTCCAGTGGAGACTAAATGGGAAGATTAATGGATCGATAACACGGTGGGGAAAGTTAGGAAGAAGCCTGAATGGGGATGTTGGGAGCATCCTTTGTCTTTCTGGTGCTTGGTATACTGGGCTTCATGCAGGAATAAAGGGGGGTGTGGACACAGCTGCCTGGGCTGGTTACTGGCTTGATTATCACTAAATCCTCTCAGCTATGATCACTGCAGGGTGAGCGGCTCTTCTGAACCTCTCCAGCGCCTGGAACAGCCTGGACCGACAGAAACACCCACAAACGTAATTAGCTCAGGAAGCCGCGCTGCGTCACCTCACATGGTTCTGAAGCTCCAGCATTTGCTGCGCCTCCTTCAGTCCCACGCTTCTTTTTAAGCCTTCCTGCCTGGCTGCCTGTCTTGAGGTGTCCCTGGGGCTCAGGTGATGTGCACTGACACTCTCTTGAAGTCCCAGAAGTCCTTAATGATTCAAATTGAAAATATCTTTTCAGATAGAGAGATGGCTGGCATTTGAGTGATCTGCCTATGGACTGGATTAACTCAAATTAAATTTGACCTAAGGAGGCATCCATAGGGACACCTGGGTCAGAATATGCAGCCTAGTGTGGTCAGCTAGTCCCTGTGGCTCTACAACAAAAGCTCACGCCAGCCCAGGCCTGGTGGCTGCTGGCCCAATCAACCACAGGTGGAGGCTGGGCTCAAGCCAGCCCTAGAGCTCCTGCATGCCCTGCACCGCCCCCATCCCTGTGCCTCCATCCTGCCTTATTCCCACAGAGCAGGAAACCTTTCAATTCTGAGAGCTACCTGGGCTAGAATCAGAGGAGCCAAACCCACCTGCTCTCCTTTTGTCTTTGGGAACTGATTCGTAACTTTCTTTTCTTTTCTTTCTTTCTTTTTTGTTTTGTTTTTCGAGACAGGGTTACACCATAGCTTTGGAGCCTGTCCTGGAACAAGCTCTGTAGACCAGGCTGACCCCAGAACTCAGAGATCCACCTGTTTCTGCCTCCCAAGTGCTGGGATTAAAGACATGCGCCACCACCGCCCACCTCTTTCTTTCTTTTTTGTACATGTGTGTGGTATGTGCACACATATGTGTTTAAGTGCAAGAAGCCAGAGAAAGCCCTTGGGTATCCTGCACTGTAATTCTCTCCCTTATTCCTTTGAGACGGGCTCTCTTACAGACGCTGGAACTAGGCCAGAAAACAACTCAGCAATCTCCATCTCTGCCCCACCCCCAGCACTGGAGTTACAGACACGCATGACTTTTAGCTTGGGTCCAGATTCAAGTCCTCACTCTTGCACAGTGAAGGGTTCTACGGACTGAGCCATCTCTCCAGCCATGATCTTTAATTTTTTATTAGGAGATTGTCTTACATTATCATAGACAAGCATATCACAACAGCACAATGCCCGCCTCCCCAGCAACCTCCAACACCAGCCAAGAACCAACGGCCTCTCCTCTATAACCCAATGGCACCCCACATTTCCTTCATTTCTGTGATCACTGGGCAGAAGCATCTTTGATGGCAATTCCTTCTAAAATAATCCTAATGCCGTGATCACTTCCAGAAAGTGGGCTGATAATTCTCTAGATAACTCTCTAGAGCTTGACATATATACCCAGGCCGTCACCATTGTGGCTTCTGTCTATTAGCGGACTGGCTTCACTAGAAGCTTGAGGTCCAGGCTGTGCCCAGGGCTGCACATGGCCACCAGGTTTCCTACATCTGTTTTGCTGTGTTTTTTCACATGTGTTTGTTGAGGAAGATGGAGTACTAGTCTCACCCCGGGTCTGCCCATGGCTTGTGGTACTGTTCAACATGGCCCTCCATCCCTTGAAACCCAGACCTATGTGCTGAATGCTTGGACCCCGGTTGATAGATGGTACAAACTTCAGGAGGTAGGGCCTAGCTGGAGGAAGAAGCTGATTGGGGCACATCCTTGGGGTCTGTGTCTTGTCCCTGATCCCTTTCTGTCACATCCGTGTGTGTGCGAGTGTGTTCTATGTACTTAGTGTAGGCGTATACACATGTGCAGATACTGCATGTCTTTCCTTGATTGTTCCCCCACCTTATTTTTTGAGACAGGCTCATTCATTGAACCTGAAACTCATCTATTTGGCTAGGCTGACTGGCCAATGAGCTTCAGGAATCTGCCTGTCCCCACCCCCATCACTAGGGCTACAGGCTCATGCCACCATGCCAGCTTTTTCCATGGGTTCTGGGTATCTAAGCTGGGCCCCTGTGCTCATACAGTAGATGCTTCATCTACCAGGTCATCTCTCCGGGTGGGAGGCAGGATTACAATGGTGAGTTAGACAGGTGGGGTGTGACTGGATGAAGACAGCCCCTGGTCTGTGTGAGCTTCTTCCTGACAACCTAGGCACCCTCCGCCTCTGAGAAAACATGAGGCACACTCTGGCTGGAGAACAAAGGGAAAACAGTTTGAATCAGCCTGAGGAGAGCAAGAACCAAATATTTCCTTCCTGAAAGGGATCCTGGGTGGGTCGGGGGAGGACCTGGGAGAACACCTGAGAGGATTAGACTAAGGCACAGACTTTAGAGAGTAGCAAAGCATTATGGGTCCAGTCTTTTAATTGTCACCAGTGTTGACACAGGTATAACAACAGGGACACTGGCAGGGGGGTCTAAGGAAATTCTCAGAGTCCTCCCAGTAAACTGGAAACTCAAAACCAAAGTATTTAAAAGCATCCCGAACAGCCAGGGCTACACAGAGCAACCCTGTCTCGCCCCACCCCACCCCACCCCCCACAAACGTACCTGAAGCAAAGATCAGCTGGAGGTGTGGCTCTGTGGCAAAGCCTGCTTAGACATAGGAGGCCTGGCTTGCGCTCCAGCACGGACACATCAGGACAAAACACAGCAAAGGCAGCATGGCTGAGGTGGTTATGGAGGGCTATGTCAGGGCCAGGGTGCCAGCAGGGGCTCAGGAATCTCTGAATAGGGCTACTGGCTTGGGATGAGGAAAGAGCTGGAAAGAAACTAGCCTGTGAGGGCCAGGACCCCTCTGGTCCCCAGACAGGTGGGAGGTCTGGTGGCTAGACTGTGAACTTGAAAGCCATGTTTCTAAAGGGATGCTTTCTTAGCTAGGATTTCTATTGCTGCAAGGAGACATAGTGACCACCACAACTCTTACAAAGGAAAATATTTAACTGAGGTGGTGGCTTACAGTTTCAGTCCATTGTCATCATGGCGGGGAGCATGGCAGTGGCTACATCTTGCTCAGAAGGCAACAGGAAGTGGACTGTGACATTGGGTGGTATCTTGAGCAAAGGAAACCTCAAAGATCACCCCCACGGTGACACACTTCCTCCAACAAGGCCACACCTACTCCAACAAAGCACACCTCCTAATAGCGCCACTCCCTATGAGTTTATGGAGGCCAGTTTACATCCAAACTACCATAGATGCCCAGAGGTAAGAGCAGAAGGACAGATGTTAGAGGTCAGTTCTGGATACACAGTGTTTGTTTGTTCCAAGCTGGGTAGGAAGGTATGCTGGGACAGCCAGGACGGGGCATGTGGATGTCCCGAAAGGAGATTGGACTCTCTGGACCAGAGGACTTCGGAGTGAGTGGAGGAGGAACACAGGAGGCTGTAATACGGACTGCTTGGCCAGGTGCAGAGAGCAGGTCAAAACTGGGGAAGCATGGAGCTGATGGTCCTGGGGAAGGGGGAGGGCCCAAGAATGGCCATCAGGAAGGACCCACACCCACTGATCATTAAAGGCCGCCGAGATGACGTACTGGGGCCCAGTGTCTCCCTCTGAGGTTTGGAGGGGGCTGGCATCAGGGTCCCCTGGCA
Source organism: Dicrostonyx torquatus (assembly GCA_028555095.1). Lineage (NCBI taxonomy): Eukaryota > Metazoa > Chordata > Mammalia > Rodentia > Cricetidae > Dicrostonyx > Dicrostonyx torquatus. The sequence continues at coordinate 1,089,286 of JAQHUG010000235.1, read as the reverse complement.
AGTGCAAAGGAGGGAGTGAGAAGAATAGCTGAGGGTCAGTGAACCGGAACTGGAATGGCCCAAGCACCCTAAGCCAGGGACAGGAAAGGGAAGACTCGGAGCGGAGGCAGCGGCAATAGCCGGGAACAGAGGTCAAGGGAGAGGGCATGAGGGAGGGGCGGGGAGGTTATGGTTTATGGAGGATTACAGGGGAATCCCTGACAGGGTCAATGCCTGTCACACACAACAGGACAGCTGAGGGCCTGGGTGACCCATGGAAAGCACGGGGCAGAAGACTTCAGTTTCATGGCCCAAAGGTGGTAGAGCTGCTTTCCGTGAGGTGGCCAGCCTGTTTCCCTAGGGTGGTCCATGGTGACCTCCCCTGGCCCTTTTGGTAAGCCAAAATTTAAACCAACTTTTGCATTTAACTGGAACATCCTTGAGTGTCTGACCCCTAAACAGATAGCAGCAATTGTCGTGAGCCTCTTGCCATCCTCTGGGGTCCTCATGAGACCCCTCCGGCCTTGGGATCCTGGCCCACTGTTGGCCAGAGGCTGGCCGAGGGAGGCCTGGCCTGTGGACTGGCCCAGAGAGGGAATAGGCTGTGAGGAGAAGCCATGAGCAAAGGGAGGCCCTCAAGCACTTGGTGGCACTAGCTGGTTGGCTGTGTCAGGGCTCGTATGTCGTTCTGTCTCTCTTTGCAAAATGGTGAGCGAACAGTTTGTTTCCTAGTCTCTGAGTACGCGGAGGGACAGGTGTGTGCTTCACATCAGTGATTCGGCCGCCTATGGCCACTGGGTGGCTGGTTAGGTTTGTGCTAAGCTGTCTGGGGAGACTGGCGCAGAAGATAAAGGCATGACTGCCCAGCTATTTGAGGGATGTCCGGCGTGGGTGACTCCACCCAGATGTCAACACTGCGCCCTGAGTTGCCCTGACAGGTGCCTGAAGTGGAAACATGTGGGTGCGGAGAGCCTCTCAAAGC
>JAQHUG010000235.1:1042197-1081940 GCA_028555095.1 Dicrostonyx torquatus | reverse complement strand
GTTGGCTTTATGTTGAGGTCTTTGATTCACTTGGACTTGAGTTTCATGCATGGTGATAGATATGGCTCTATTTTCATTCTAGAAGTGAGCATTCTGCTGAAGCAGCCAAATGGCTGCTCCTGACCTGGGGCCTGTATAGATGTCAAGCAATTGTGGATATACAGGACAACTCAGAGGATGCTGGGCACAGAAATGTAAAGGCCTTCAGGTGGCATCTGGCCCCAGGACTGTCTACCTGTAGCCTCCAGAATATGTACCGAGCTGATCTGTCTGCCATGCTAGTCCTGAGACTTCACACCTGCCTTTAGTCAATGGCAGATTGTCTGTCTGACATTTCCACCAGGCAAAGTCCCTGGACTTCTGTGCCACCCAGAAGGTGCCCTCAGAGATGCCCTTGCCACAGAATTGAACTCAACTCACCTCACAGAAGGCTTCCATCTGATGTGGGACAGGGTCTCTGTGCTGTGTTAACCAGGCTAGCTGACGCCAGGCTCCTGAAGTCTCTACCTCCCATTCCTGGCAGGTATAATGGGATTACAGATGCTATCACACTGTGTCCCAGTTTACATGGGCTCTGGGGATACAAACTACTCAGGCAACAAGGACTTTACCCACTGAGTCACCTCCTCAACTCCCCCAGCTTCCCTCTTTAAAAGCACACTGGGCATGCTGGCTTCAGACCCATTCCACTGTAGTTGGATTTCATCTTAACTACATCTGCCAGGAGCCTCTTTCTGAATAAGGTCCTTATGAAGTCTGAGGGGTTCTCACTTAGCATCTTTGAGAAGAGGACATGATTCAACTCATGCCAATTTCCCAAGTGAATACATAACTTTACGTTGTAACAGGTGCTCAGAGCAAGCCTGGGGGTCACCACGGCAACCTAATCAGGTTGCAAATATTAGGAGTGTGCTATTTCCAGAAGACTGCATTCTGCCCCACCCAGGCTAGCTTCTGTCCCTTGAAATATCTTGTTGGGACATGACATTTCATTCCTTGTGGCCTATGCATAGCTGCAGGGGCCATCTGTCCTGCTTCTGGGTCTTGCCTGGATTGTGAGGGAGCACAGTCCCAGCAAGCCAGATGGCAGAAGTCCCACCTCCCCAGCAACCAGCCATCCTCAAGGCTGCCGCCTCCCTCCACCTGCCCGGAGTGACTCAGTGGGTGCAGCTGAGGCTTGTTATTCACCTTGGCAGCCAGGCTGGCTCATTCAGACAGAACAAAGCACAGATGACAGAAGCTGCCTTTTCCTGGTCACTTCTAGCCCAGCCACATGCCGCTTGGGAGAGCCCATTGCAGTCTGTCTGTGCTCAGAGTATTCAGAAATTTGAGGGTTTGGGTGCAGAGCAGAGGGGACCTCTGCCTCCTTCCCTTCTGCCTAGATCCCCCTTGATCACAGGTCTGGCCCCAAGACTGCAGGGCCCTGGGCTACTGGGAGCCCTAACCCTCTTCTCAGGGGTTAGGGCTTTGGTCATCTCATGTTTGCCTCAGCTCCCTCTATGACCCATTTCTTTCTTTTCTTTCTTTCTTTCTTTCTTTTTTTTTTGTTTGTTTGTTCGAGACAGGGTTTCTCTGTAATTTTGGAGCCGGTCAAGGAACTAGCTCTTGTAGACCAGGCTGGCCTTGAACTCACAGAGATGAGTGCTGGGATTAAAGACGTGCACCACCACTCCCTGGCTCTGCCACCACTCCCCAGGTCTATGACCCATTTCTAGCAACTGTTGGCAAGGAACCTTCTCTGGGACACATGGCTGTCTCTTTTGTGAATGGTGGCCCAGGGAGAAGTTGGAGGAAGGGAGGGAGACAGGGAGAGAGACAGAGGGAGAGACAGAGAAAGACAGAGATAGAGACACAGAGTGAGACGGAGAGTCTACCTACAGACCTGGCTAGTCCCTAACTCACTATGCAGTTGAAGGCAGCCTTAAACTCTTGCCTCCTCCTAAATATTGGGATGGCAGATGTGGACCACTGTGCCCAGGTTCATGTCATGCTGGGGACAAACCCAGGGCCTCATGTATACTAGACGGGCGCTCTGTAAACTGAGTTACATACCTAGTACACTTTTTCTTTTCTTTTAAAGACCAGGATAGCCTAGAATGCAAAGGGAGTTCCAAGTGCTAACCACGAGGCAAGGAAGCATCCTGCCTCCTCTGCACCAGAGGAAAGGAAGGTGGCGCGGCAGGGCCCAGTTAGTGCTGCACACTTGAGTTTTCCTCTGCAAATCTGTGCACTAAGGAGAAGGGGCATTTCTAGAAAACTATGGAGACATAGAAACTACCATGCCTTCATATGCATACACTCAGAAGCATCCTTTGGGAAAGTCTTCTCTCTGGGGTTTTCCTCACCTGGAGGTTTAGTCATTACGTGACATTTAAATGACCTTACTGAGCCATAATTGACATACAGCAACTTGCCCATATTTAGAGTGATGTTTGGTACATTCTGACACAGATGTATGGAGAGACTAGCAAAAAAAAATGAAATTTGACTCATTTTACTATAAACCTAGGGGGAAACTCTTGGCCACGATAAGAAAATGAACTTGCCATCACATCCAGGGATCCTGGGAAGCCGCCTGCTTCTCCTCAGGCCCCACCACTGGTCCTACTCTCCTTCCCTACCCGCCTGCTTCTCCTCAGGCCCCACCACTGGTCCTACTCTCCTTCCCTACCCGCCTGCTTCTCCTCAGGCCCCACCACTGGTCCTACTCTCCTTCCCTACCCGCCTGCTTCTCCTCAGGCCCCACCACTGGTCCTACTCTCCTTCCCTACCCGCCTGCTTCTCCTCAGGCCCCACCACTGGTCCTACTCTCCTTCCCTACCCGCCTGCTTCTCCTCAGGCCCCACCACTGGTCCTACTCTCCTTCCCTACCCGCCTGCTTCTCCTCAGGCCCCACCACTGGTCCTACTCTCCTTCCCTACCCGCCTGCTTCTCCTCAGGCCCCACCACTGGTCCTACTCTCCTTCCCTACCTCCTTTCCAAGCAAAGCAGACAGCCACAGCTGAACTTCTGGCCATTAGAAGCTAGCTGGGACATCCCAGAATGACCAAAGGCACCCACATGGGCACTTTCCTGGCTCCTCTTGCTTAGCAGCTATCCAAGCAGCTCTGCTGGATGCTGACCTAGGGGCCCCGTTACCTTATCAGGAATAGCATCTTATCCACACACTTATTCATGGGTGTGCTTCTAGCTTCTGGCTACACTCAACAAGGCAGCTGCGGTCAAACGCAGAAAGGCCTGGCATGTTCATTTCTCTAGCACTAGGTTGGCTAGTTCTCTTGCGTATTTTCCCTGGCTGTGTCAAATGCCTGAGAGAAAGAAGTTAAATGAGTGAAGAACTGGTTTGGCTCACAATTTCAGAGGTTCCCATCTGTGACTGGCTGGCTGTGCTCTCACTCGGCTATAAATGAGGCAAGCATGGCCACAGGTGTGGAAGTAAGCAGTACCGCGCTACAGCCAGGAGGCATTCGGAAAGGAAGGGGCTGGGGACTCCATGTCTTTCTGGGGATGTTTCCAGTGACTGGTTTCCTCCAGCTGGCCCCACTTCCTAGATGCCACCATCTTCCTATGCTGGCATCCTTTCACAGATCCACTCTCTTCCCCAAAGTGCCACCTCTGAACATCAATGGACTAGAACCAAGCCAACATGAGCCTTCCTTCCGGAAGCCACTCATATCCATAAGCAAATAGCACACACTTGGCTTACAAAGAAACTTCCAGACCATTTGTGTTTGGGGGTGGGGGGGTAGGTGTGTGTTTCTGTGCATACTGAAGTGACCAATCAGTCTTCCTCAACCACTTGCCACCGTATTTTCGCACAGGTCTCTCACTGAGCCTGGAGCTCACTGATTCAGCTAGGCTGTGTAGCCAGCCTCTTGTCCCCACGTCCCCCCGTGCTGGGTCACAAGAACATGTCACTATACCTGCAGGTTTCTGTGGGTGCTAGGGATCAAAAGCCAGGGCCTCATGTTTCTGCAGCAAGTGTCTGCTAACAGAGCCATTCCCCCAGCTCCTCCCTCCTTACCCTGAGACGGCTCTCTGGAGTGGCTTTACCAAGCTTCAGCCGCGCTAGCACGGTGTGATTCTCAGCTTCCCATGGCTCAATGGCTGACACAGAGCTTAGGACACTCATCTGGGTGTGGCTCTCCTCCGCATCTTCCTGATTATTGATGGTGCTGATGTATTCCGATGCAAACCTTTGGGGAAACTCTTGACAACAAGAAGAAAGTGAGGCTGCCCATCACATCCAAGGATCCTGGGAAGACTCCTGCTTCTCAGGCTCCACCCCACCACTGGTCCTGTTCTCCTTCTCTGCCTCCTCTCCAAGCAAAGCAGGCAGCCACAGCTGAGTAAATGACACCCGGTACCCATTTTGATGTTGGACAGTTTGGGTGTTGTGGGATTGAGGAATTCTAGATGTAAGTCTTTTTTTTTTTTTTCTTTGCAAAATCTCCCTATTTGGGGTTGTCTTTTTAGTTCCTTTCATTTTTTCTTTTTTCTTTTTTTTCTTTTCTTTTCTTCTTGAGACGTGGTCTCACTACGAAACCTTGGCTGGCCTTGAACTCACAGAGATGTGCCTGAGCTGGGATTAAAGTTGTGTACCACCACGCCTGGCCCAGTGTCAGATTTAAAGCCTTCTCCCCTGAATAGCCTTTACACCTTTGTCAGAAACTGCCTGCACATTTCTGTATCAGTTCTGTTCCGGTAATAGATTGCCTGCCCTTATGCCAATGTCATGCCTTCACCACTGTGGTAAATTACATACTAAGTTTCAAAGTCAGATCATATGTGTTCTCCGAAATTGAATTTTGTCTATTTTTCCCCTTTCAGCAGTGGGGATTGAACCCTTGGCCTCGAGTCAGCTAGGCAGGCACCTCCTATTTCTCACTACCACCTTTCTTTTTTCTTTCTAACTTTTGAGACATACTCTCACTCAGCTGCTCAGGCCTTGAACTTCCAATCTTCTGACTTCAGCCTTCAGAGTAACTATGGTCACAGGTCTACACCACCAGGCCTGGCTACTTTGCACTTGATTTTATTTGGTCATTCTAGTCCCTTTCTATTCCCCTATGGATTGAGAACTATTGCTCTCATCCACCAAAGACTCTTAGGATTCTGGGTGGACTGTTTCAGACCGGCAGCTTAACTCAGAGAATAGATACTTCAATGCTTACTCTGCATCTCTCTCCATCTGTTCTCTCATTTACTGATTCATCTATCTACCTGTCTATCTGGAGTAGCTGAGTCATCTACCTACCATCTGTCTGTCTGCCTATCTTTCTATCTAACTATCTATCTATCTATCTATCATCATCATCATCATCTCTCTATGTATCTACCTACCTACCTGTCTATCTGGAGTAGCTGAGTCATCTATCTATCATCTGTCTGTCTGCCTATCTATCTGTCTATCTATCTATCTATCTATCTATNGGGGGGGGGGAGGGGTGAAGGGTACAGGCCTCTGGGGCCCATGGGGAGGGGCAGGAAGGGCAGGGGATGCTATGAATTCTAGGAGGGAACTTGGCTCTGGAATTCTTTAACACATTCCAGACTCAAAATGAGAACCAGGAGCAGGGCACGCTGACAAGCCGTGGTCTCATCAGGTCTGAGCCCCGAGGCATCAGATAATTGGTATTCTTGAAACGGTTCCCTGAAGTGTTATGGACACACTTTATATCCAGACACTTGAGCAGTTACCTCTGCCATTCACAACCCGCCCCCTGGGTACACAGGGCCACCATAAGGCAGAAGACAGGTCCCTATGGTCCTCCATCACTCACAAATGCTCTCTGCCCGGGACAGTCCTCTGTGGTGGACACTGCACCCCTTCCATCCAAAGGTGACAGAGAAGGCAGAGAACCGGGTTGGTAGCCTGAGTTCTCAGCTGACACAGGACACATCCTCCGGCTTTCCAGGCTATCGCCCCTCTATGGGCTCCAGGTTCCCACCGCTCAGGAAGGGACAGTACTGCACTGTGGAGTGGTGCCCATACCGGCAGCTGGATTAGAGTCTGGCCAGATAGTATCCACTCCCGCCCCTCCGGGGAGGAGAGTCAGATGAGACTGGGTTCTCTGTGGGATAAGGGAGGTCAGATGCTGAGAAACAGCGAAATTGCCCAGCAGCTTAAATATGTCCCCAGTTTTGGGGTCTGCTAAACACAAGAAACACATCTACAGATACCCTTGCTATGAGGTTAGTGGCTCCAAGTCCAGCTAATTCCCGTCTTGTGTATAGCAGGTACTTGCAATGACTACGTTGCCCAGTGGGCCGTCAGGACCCTGCCTTACCCCACAGAAAGCCCCAAGGCAGTCATTATACACATTCATGTACCTGAATGTATACTCACTGCACAAATGTGTCACACATGTACATGTGTTTCCTGCAGTCAGGGGTCACACATACTCATGCATGTGCACCCACCCAGCACATCAGCGTTCGTGTACCTTAATCTCATACCACATCCCTGCCGTACACGCCATGCAGACACAGCAGCTGTGGAGCGAAGCAGCTTATTCCGTGCGGGAGACCCCAGGACCCCAGTGAATGGAAGGATGCTTCAGGACACGGCGTCCAAACACCAGCTGCATGTCTATACATCCACAGCGAGCAAGCTGAAAGGAGGCTAAGGAATAATTACATATGTGATTGTACCAAAATGAGTAAAACACTTAGGAATTCAGGAGAAGGTGGAAGATTTACACTAAAAACTACAAAATGTTGATTAAGGAAATTCAAGATGTGGAAAAAGACATCACCCTACATTCATGCCTTGGAAGGTTTTCAAGACAGCATCTTGCTATGTAGCCCAGGCTGGCCTCAAACCTGTAATCCCTCTGCCTCAGCCTCCAAACACTGGGATTATAGGCATTAATTAGAAGTCTTAACACTGTCCAGGCATTGATGCTTTACAAAGCAATATACAGGTTCAATGCAGTACTTACTAAAAAGTTCAACAGCGCTGTTTAAAGAACGAAGAACCCATCCTAAAATTCACATGGAATTTTACAAAATGGGCTATGGACTTGAATAACACCCCCCCCAAAAAAAACCCACGGGAGACATATAACTGGCCAATAGACACAGGAAAATATGTTCAGCAGCGTTAATCAGCAATGAAGCGAAAACCAAGACCATGAGAAACCACCTCACCCCCACAGGGTGAGGTGTCAAAGACACAGAAGGCAAGGAGCACTGGTAGGGGTGTAAACCCTTCTGCAGTGGAAAACCCAGACCACGCGGAGCCTGGCAATTCTACTTCTGGGTCTGTACCCATTTAGGCATCCATACTTCCAAACTCAGAATGCATTACTCACAACCCAAGAACACACAACCATTGCATGAACGAGAAACCCTGGTGTGGAAGATTCACAGAACGTTCCTTAGGAAGGAACAAAGTGCTGCCACACAGGCAGTAACGATGGGCCCTGAAGACACTGTGCTAAGTGAATGAGCCAATTCTGATAGGACAGGGCTGCATGGACCTACTCAGATGAGTGAGGGAGAGCTGTGGAACTGAGGTGCTGGGGGCTGGGCAGTAGCTGAGAGTTAGTGGCTAATGGGACAGAGTCTCAGCTTTGACAGTTATGGAGGTGGATGGTGGTGGAGGCTGTCCAGTGTAGACGGCGTAACTGAGCTGTGCAAACTCGTAAAGATGGCGAGCTTTATGTCATGCCAATTTACCATGACTTTAAAAGGCCATCCCACAGAGGTACGAAGTAGAGAAAGATGGTTGCTGGAAGTGGTGCGGTTCGGCCCAGAGTCCAGAGCAGGGCTGCGGTGTGCACAGTGGAGAGGTGTCTGAACAAAGGGGATGCAGCCCCTTGGAACATGTGCTGTGGAGACACCACCTCAGCCAGGCTTCTCCAGCAGTGAAGACACTTCCTGAGCTCCTGACTCATAGGTGCTTCTGGGACTCTTGGGGCCTCAGTCCCTGGCATCAAAGAAGTGTGAAAAGTCACCCAGCCAGGAACAGTGGAACCTTCTGGAACATGGTGTGGACAGCCCCAGCTCAGGCTGACCTCCTCTATATACCACTAGCTCCTCAGGCACCAGAACAGTAGTCAGTGGAAACCCAGCTCAAAATTCCCTGGGCGAGGAGCTGCTGGGGTCTGAGAGACCACTGTTGGGGAGTCACCATGAAGTTAGTGGGTTCGACACTGTGCAATGTTAGCATCTGCTGCCGGTACAGGGTCCCTGCTCTCAGGTACACCGAGCATTGAGCTATTATTGGCCAATGACATCCTGGCAGGTGCCTATGGACGCCAGAGGGCAAAGTTACCACAAATGCAAAGACACCAGTTTTAAAATTGGTGCAGTTTAAGGACATGCATGACTGTGACAGAAGAGTGTTCTACACACTTCACAGGGCCGAAGAAAGATGGGATTTGAGGAGCTGGGTACCTTAGGTTGTTTTTCCTGGTCAGGACTCAACCAGAGGAAATTTCTCTGGCAAGCCAGTGACACTGACCTGCTGGAGAAGTGTGGCTGTCTCCTCCATTTCCTAATTACTCAGGTAAGACAACAGCCTGGCTTCCATCTGGTGAGGCAGAACTTGAGTGTGGGGCTCTGCCTTCAGTTTTAGCCTGGTCTTCTAAAGCCCTATGCAGGAGACTAAAGCAAACACTTTCTACCAAGAGGGACACGACCAAAAGGCCTCTGGACTGGAAGACAAAGTCCTTTGTGTCAGGGTGAGTATTAGGTTCAAATCTGCAACCGAAGAGAAGGACTGAAGCCCCTCCCAAGAGCCATAAAAAAACAAAAATACCTGGGACAAAGCATCCAAACCACTGTCGAGGGCCGGGAAGGGCGGCATTGAGTTCAGAAGTCTGTTCTTGGCAGTCACCTGCTCCTGATGATTGCCGAGCTCAAGGACAGCACTGGACGTGGCCAAGTCAGGCAGAGGAGGTGAGGTGTGTGCACAGCAGCTGTGGCAAAATGCCAGAGACCTGCTGACACAGGGACAGCATGTGGGACAGGTGGCTGTACCTCCTCCCCACCCACTGAGCCACAGGAATGTTCTGTTGACCCAGGGCACTGGCAGAATTACCACCCTCCCCTGACCCTCAGCAGCCTGCTGCAGGCACAGTCCAAAAGCAGGAGGGAGTCTCATGTTGCCTCCCTGCCCTCCTCACTTTCTAAGGACTCCAGAGTCCATGAAGCATCCTGCAGTCTCACCCAAAATTGGTTCTTCCCCAAAGGGGCAGCTCTCAAGATGGAAGGTTGAGTTGGACTAGAAAGGGGTCTGAATGCATCAGCTCCTCAGCAATAGCTTTTCAGACTTCTCTAAATAAAATAAAAATAAGAGGAAGACAGGTTAGAAATAAGGAATGCTTCCGGGAACCATGGAAGAGAATGGGAGTGGGCTGGGCCAAGGGCTCTGAGGATGATGGTGTTGGGAGTGACTGGACTGAGGGTTCTGATGGTGATGGTGTTAGGAGTGGGCTGGGCTGAGGGTTCTGATGGTGATGGTGTTGGGAGTGACTGGGCTGAGGGTTTTGATGGTGATGGTGTTGGGAGTGGGCTGGGCTGAGGGTTCTGATGGTGATGATGTTGGGAGTGGCCTGGGGTGAGGGCTCTGATGGTGATGGTGTTGGGAGTGACTGGGCTGAGGGTTCTGATGGTGATGATTTTAGGAGTGACTGGGCTGAGGGCTCTGATGGTGATGGTGTTGGGAGTGACTGGACTGAGGGCTCTGATGGTGATGGTGTTGGAAGTGACTGCGCTGAGGGTTCTGATGGTGATGGTGATGGTGTTGGAAGTGACTGCGCTGAGGGTTCTGATGGTGATGGTTTTAGGAGTGACTGGGCTGAGGGTTCTGATGGTGATGGTGATGGTGTTGGNGTATCTTCCTACCTACCTGTCTATCTGGAGTGGCCAAGTCTATCTGAAGTGGCTGAGTGTGTCACAGTGCATGTGTGGAGGTCAGAGGACAGCCTGCTGGACTCAGGTCTCTCTTGCCACCTTGTGGGGCTTGGGAATTGAGCTCAGGCCACCAGTCTTGGCAGCAAGAGCCTTGACCTGAGGAGCCATCTCACTGGCCTGCATCTCCATTTAACTTTTATTTCCTTCACAAGGTTTCATACTTTTCAGTCAATCTGCACAATTTTTGTAAGATTCATCCCTAGATACTTCACATTTGCTAGTGGCTTTGCTTTAATCTTGACTTATTTGCTGCCAGTGAACAGAATAGGATTAATTTCTATAATCTTGTATTAGCTTAACTAAACAGTTTACTGAGCCAAGGAGGGTTTCTTTGTATATTTGCATATGACTTTCTCTGCAACCAATGATGTTACCTGAGCACTGCAGCTGGCATCATCCAGCAAAATGTCTCCTCTTCCTTGTGACTCACAGCAGGATCCAGAGTGGAGGACAAAGCGGAGAACCAGGTATCTTTGTGTTGTTCCTTCTCTAAGCGGGTGTTATGGGTTGACTTGGGGCTCTTTTAATTTTCTGTTGTAGATCTACCCATTTGGAGATGAAGCCATTGCAGACGCAATTGGCACAGATGGAACCATATTGAGCAAATCAGGCCCCAGTCTGGTGCACATGGTGTCTTTATGGAAAGGGGATGCTTGGACACAGACGCACGCGGATATCATGTGAAAATAAAGGCAAAAGTCAGTGTACTTCTGCAAGTACAGTCTCCCTCAAACTGAGAGCCAGCCTGCCTCAATTTCAGACAGCTCTAGACTGGGAGAAATTTCTGTGGTCGAAAGCACTCAGCCTGATCATTGCTGGGCATCCCTAGCAAATGGAGGGAGGGACGAGAATCGGCCCTTCAACTTGACACTGTCATCAAATACCTGACAAGCAACAAGGAGGAAAGGATTCTTTTGACTCAGAGTTTAAAGGTACAGTCTACTGTGGAGGGGGTGGCATGATGACAGGGAATAAGGCCACACAGGAAGCATAGAGTGATGGATGATGGTGCTGAGCTCACTTTCTTTTGATTTTTTTGTCTTCTTTTCCTTTGCTTCTTTAATTCCCTAGCCCACGGGATGGTACAGCCCCAAATCAGGGCAGATCTTCTTCCTTCAGTGAGTCCTGTCCAGAAACATGCTCACAGACACATCCGATGAGTGACCCACTGATGTCCTAGACCTTTGTTAATCCGTTCAAGTTTACTGGGAAGATTAACCAACACAGTATGGGGCATCAGCTATGGCTGCCTCTCGGTCACCCTAAACATGCTGAGATCATTCTTTGTTGCAATGAGAACATTGCAAACAATGAAATAAAGGCAGCACTCAGTCCCTGGGGCCCTAGCTAGATGCTTGGCCACTGTATTTGCTCTCGTGGCTCCTGCTCTTCCCTATCCTGGCTTACTGCAGGAACCCACCCTTCCCTCTGAGCTCCTTATCTTGGGCAGTTTGCTGACTCTGCTTGCCATGTCTCCTTGGCCAAGGGATGCAGGGAGAGGGTCCCAGACTAGCGTGCAGTCCACCTGCAGCCCAGCTGGGGGAGACAACAGGACAGCCATGGGCCCTGATACACAGCTCCTCTGGCAGCACTCAGTGTGGCTCCTCTGTGTACCAGGTGGACAACTAAGATGCGGGCAATAGCTGTATGGAGTAGCCATGTCCACAAGTTCTACTCTTACCCTAGCTCTGGTAGGGTCTGGCACAGAGTGGAGTTTGGGTGGGGTGGGAGTGCACAGTGCTTCTCCTGGGCCTCCTAAAGTCTTTCTCTTCCCACCAACTGCATTCTTATTGTAACTCTGTCAACACTACCCTGATGCGGTGCCACGAAACACTGGTGTTGTGGCAGGGCAGCCTTTGTTATAGCCTCCTACCAGGTCCCCACAAACCTTCCTTCAGCCTCAGGGCCTCCTGCAAGGATAAGTGCTCATGGATTTCCAGCCATCAGGGTGTCCTGAAATGCACACAGAGTCATGGGGCATATGTTGGATCCCAACCTGGGGCTCCAGACAGATACCCACTCTCCCCAGAGCTCAGTGCCTCTGATGCCAGCATCGCTATGGCCCACACAGCACCTGCCACCTCTCCAGATGCTTGAGAAACAGGTCTGGGGCAGCGTCCTCTGAGCTGTTTGTCTCCCACTCCCAAATCGGCGTTTCGTGTTGAGTAGCAGGCAGTGCAGTGCAGCCAGGAAGAGTTTCCTTCCAGAACAGGAGAGCCTTGGCTCCTGCCAGGATCTCACTGCAGCTGAAGCCACAGCAATGGAGGGGCTGGCCAGAGATGTCCTTAAAAGGGCAAGGGCCAGTCAGTCTCCAGCTCCCAGGGGGGCAGGTGGGGCCATGGGGCTTTTGGTTTTGTCACTCTGGATGTTGTGGCAGCAGCTGCTCTGGTCCTTTTATAACTCCCAGATCTCTGAGACCCTGGACAGCAAGCAGACAGTCCCACCCCACTCTCTTCCCATGCCTGGAACTGCCGAGGGGCGGTGTCTCTGTTCCTGAAACAGTTTCCTAGAGGCCACCTCTACCTACCATTGGTCACTGACCAGGGCCACCAGTCTTCTGCCAATCACACACCTCACTGAGGGACTGGGTCAGTCCACACCACGCTGGAGGTCATTGACCCAGGCTGCTGCTGACCACCTGTCAACTAAGCAAATGAGGACAGTCGTAGGCTCCAAACCCCACAAGGCAGCCTGAACCCTCCCTACGACTTTGGCACAGTCCCCCAAGGCACCTGGCTTTCCAGGTCCTCCAAGCCTTTGCAAGTGTCATCCCTAGCCTACCCCTCTTCCTGTCATAGCTCTCGCCTTACAGTAAAGTATTACCAAGGGACTCATTCTGTTGTCATCTCCATCCCAGCTGGACTCTGCCTGTCTTTCTCTGTCCCCTGTGCCTACATGGGTGCCTGGCACAACTAAGAACGAGAGGGGGCTAGGGAAGGCAGACCCCTGCAGGCTGCATGGCAGGCAGCAATCTGGCACAGCTGCCTTTGAAGAACAGGCACTTAGGCCAGCTGCTTTGGTCCCCCAAAGGTCTAGCTGGGTAGGGCTTGCTTCTAGGAGCCCTCCGCCCCCCTTTCCTTCCTAGGTGACCTGTGCTTTGCATGGAGATGTCTCCCTGGCCTTCTCTCCTGGTCCAGTTCTCTCTCTTCTCTACCTCAGTCTCAGATCCTGTAGCTGACGGGTGCCCCTTGGTCAGGCCTCGCCAGCACAGCCTCTCCAACACCGGCCACAGAGTAGCATCCACTAGCGGACAGCGGACCCAGCACAGCCTCTCCAACACCGGCCACAGAGTAGCATCCACTAGCGGACAGCGGACCCAGCAGCACCACGAAGGCAAAGCTCCAGGTTATCTACTTAGAGGCTCTCCTGCCTGGCACAGATGCCCAGGTGGCTACCAGAACCCAGATGGGGCACTTTTGGGCAGGGACCCAGATTCCCATCCCTCTATATGGAAACCTCCTAGGAAAAGGGACAGTCTCATCTCACAGTCTGGGATCAAAGCCTAGAGGAGACAGGAATCCATCTGTATACCCACCTTCTCCTACACACATGCTCTTCCTGTGGGGATTGATCCATGTAGTTGATTCTGGCTGGCAAGCCCCACATGGAAACAGCTCATCCCCTGTCCTGCCAGAACCAGAATTTCATCTTTCCTTTGGAGGTCAGGGTTTCACCAAACCTTGGTACCTGGAATTTTCTGGAAGGCTCAGTATCTCTCCTAGGGACCTTAACCTCGGTTTAACCTCAGGCCCTGAATGGACACCTCTCCTTGGAGTAGCCTGGCCATTGTCCTGAGTGCTGAGGGAAGCAGCTCCAGGCAGTGACTCCCTGGGGTGAGGCAGGCACAGGGCTCAGCTGGTCACTCTGCTCCTCAGGCTGCCTGCCCCTGTTCCACAAGGTCATACACAGCCCAGGAGAGCAGTTCAGGCTGCCCCCGCTTTATCTCTGGCATGGGTCGGCGTTTCCTGAACACAGGATTCCGGGCAAAACCTCCCTAGAGAACTAAGGGCCTCCCGTCATTGTTCCTGAGCCACAGGAACACAGACTGGAGATAGGAAAAGGACCTTGGAAGTGACTTAAGCCTAGGGCAGAGCCTAAGCTCCACCTGCTCTGCACACTTAAGTTTTCCCAACCACAGGCAGGGACAAGTCTTGTCTTCCCGGATCTTGCTCTCTCCTAGACTGGAAAACCAGGTTCCCAGCATCCTGCTCTTGGACCCAAACTTCTAGAAAGGCGGGCCAACAGCTTGTGGACTGAGTCAGCTGAGACTCTCCTGATTATTTCTTGTGGGCCACATCTGAGTGCTTTCCAGAATTCATACCCGATCCCGCACTGAGTCCCACCCCACCCACCCCAGAGGCAGACTCTTCTGTTCCCAGGTTCCGCCGCACCGGTGCAGAAGGAACCAAGCCAAAAAGCACAAGGTACCTCCCTTGCTACAGATTATTGTGCCTGGGTGGGTACATTCCCAGGGAGCAGGCACACCTGGTGCTGTGGGGGCAGCCAGACCTCAAGGAAGGTCCTGGCACGATCAGCCCAGCCCAGCCCCCTGGCATAGAAACAGCCACAGAGTGTGCCTCTCCACCAGGTTCATGGGGCTGTGATTCAAGCAGCTTGTCACACAATCCATCTGCCACGAGGCCATATAGATGTGGAGGTGAGGGTGAGTGAAGGGGACCCATGAAGTCCCTCTGGCCCCACTGGCTGGGCAGTGGGTGGGGCTGAGCACCCAGCTCTGGCCCTGTGAGCTCCCTATGTTTAGAGGTCAGCTGGCCTCCGGAGGGTCAAACTGGCTGCCCCTCGGGTACAGAAGTATATACTTCAGCCTCAGATGCAGAAGGTTAATAGTGGCTTAGCAGATATGGGACAGGTGCTGAAGAGCAAGGCTGCCTCCAGATGGCCTCTGTTGGGCCTTGGTTGTTAGGGGCAGGCAGCTGCAGAAAGGTGCCAGTCTCTCCCCTGAGAGAGGGACTGTGCCTTGGAAGTGCCGCTGAGCTGAGCACCAAAACCCCTTACTTAGGAGTCCCCAGCTGCCAGTATCAAGCTGCAGTGTAGCAGTGTTCCTGCCTTGGTGGCCCCTGACTATGGGCAATCTCCCCCAGCCAGGGCCCTCACTCAGTGCCCATTGTGGAAAGCTTGGGCTGTGAGGTGTGGCCTCTTCTGTGTTGGCCCCAGGGCACTTTCTCTTGATGTTTTCTGGCCCTGGCTATAAGCTCGGTTGTCTGTGTTTCTGTGGAGAATTATAAAGACTGTGGTCACATGGTCACATGAGATTCCCCTCTGTATGCTATGAATACCATTGGTTAATAAAGAAACTGTCTTGGCCTGTGATAGGGCAAAAGAATAGAGCTAGGCAGGGGTGGGGTGGGGGTGGGGGAACTAAACTGAATGCTGGGAGAAGGAAGGAAGGCAGAGTTTAGGGAAGTCATGTAGCCCTGCCAGAGACAGACACCGGATGGAACTTTACCTGGTAAGCCACAGCCATGTGACAATACACAGATTAATAGAAACGAGTTAAATTAAGATGTAAAAGTTAGCCAATAAGAAGCTAGATCTAATGGGCCAAGCAGTGATTTAATTAATACAGTTTCTGTGTGGTTATTTTGGGTCTGAGATGCTGGGCGGTTGGGAAACAAACAAGCGGCCTCCTACAACATCCATCTAAGTACTAGGAGGGAGTACCAAAAGCATTTGGGAAGCCAGAGCTACCTCTAGGGATTGGCCAGGGCCGCCTGCCCAATGTACTTGAAATAGCAAAGGGTCTTCTGTGCCCAGCTCCAAGCGCTAACACGGTGCTGGTTGGGTTTTGTCAACATGACACAGATGTAGCACATCTAGGAAGAGAGACCCTTGAGAAAAATGCCTCCATAAGATCAGCTTATAGACAATCCTGCGGGGGTATCATCTTGACTAATGATTGGTAGGGGAGAGTCCAGCCCACGCGTGTGTGTGTGTGTGTGTGTGTGTGTGTGTGTGTGTGTGTGTGCCATCCCTGGGCAGGTGGTCCTGGGTTCTATAAGAAAGGAGGCTGAAGCTGAGTAGTGGTGCACACCTTTAATCCCAGCACTTGGGAGGCAGAGGCAGGGAGATCTCTGAGTTCCAGTGCAGCCAGGCCTATAGCAAGAAACCCTGTCTCAAAAAAAAGAAAGAAAGAAAGAAAGAAAGAAAGAAAGAAAGAAAGAAAGAAAGAAAGAAAAAAAGAAAAGAAAACGGAAGGCTGAACAAGCCATGGAGAGCAAACCAATAAGCAGCACCCATCCATGGCCTCTGTTTCAGTTCCTCCCTTGACTTCCTTCAATGGCGGAATGTGACCTGAAAGTTGCAAAAAATAAACCCATCCCCCCCTTTTGGCCGTGGTGTTTTATCCCAGCAACAGAAACTCCAAGACAAAGGCCAAGCTGTGCCTCAGACAAAATCCACCTGCTCTCCAAACAAACCTGAGGAGGGGGAGCTATTGCTCAATGGGGACAGAGTTTCAATTCTGTTAAGGCGAGACGCATTTGGAGGCCTGTGGCTGACAGCCGCGCAATAATGTGGACCTGCTTGACGCACAGGTCGTAGCCATTTGGCCAAAAGAAAAACCCACCACAAGCAACTACAGCACCCACAATACCTAGATGACCTCGGTGCTCCTAAACACCCTGTGCTGCAGAGAACCCAGGGAGCCGGGCTCACATTCCTGGCACCGGATGGAAGGGACTGAGGCAACAACTACCCGCATCTCTCCCACCCCCGTGAGTAGCCTTGTCACCACTGACCACCTGAAGCAGGCCAGGCCTCAGGTCTCTTTATTTATGTGGCAGTCACAGCAGCCTTGCTGGGCTGCTTTGGAGAACAATGGGCCTCCTAGGCTCCCTCCTAGCCATTCGTTCATAGGGAGATGGGCATTGGTGGAAAGGTCAGAAGCCCAGTGGACAGGCTCCAGCCAGCCAGTGCTCATTCTGGTGGGGGCAGAGAGGGCAGATGCTAGGCTTTCCAATGGCTAGAGCGCTCTTGGTGTGGAGGCACAGGGCACTGGGCAGGCAGCCCCTCACTCTAGCCCATAATTTGGTTAAAATGGAAGCCGCAGAGTACAGTTCTTTTCGGGGATTCTCCCTCACCACAGACCCAAAGGCACAAAAGGGACAGCCTTGGCTAAGTCAGTGAACGGGAGGTGGGGGGATGGACTCTCTTGCTTTTATTGTGCTCACTCGCTTTTCATGTTGCAACCGTTCATGAATCTAACCCATCCAAGATCCTCCCAGCAGCAGAGGGGCTGGCCGCCTTTCGCCACCCTCCTTCCCCAGCCCAGCCAACTGGCAGGCTCTGGGCTCTTCCTCTCCACTACCCATCAATCACATGCGTTAGCTTGATTTTGAGTTTCACAGAACGTGGGCCACAGTGGACATCTTTGTGGACTTGTGAATGTTGCCATCACATTCAAAACCATGTCTTTGCACGGAGCTGCTCGCTCATTCTCTCTTCCCTTTGGTGAGAGCACACAGATGTGCCTGGTTGCTAATGGACACAGAGAGCTTCTGGGACACCTGAGTGCATGCTTGGGGGAGGGGTCCCACACAGTTTTCTCGTGTGTAATCTGCTGCTCCCAGCATTGGGGGATGAGTCACTTCCCTCTGGTCCAATACTGCACTTGTTCCTGGAGACCTGGCTGGGGTGACACAGCTCCCATCACAGCCCAAGTCTGCTGGTTTCCAAGCAGAGACTGACCAACTCTGTCCACATGTGAGACAAACTGCCCAGTGCCTGCTGGGGATGCATGCCCATTTCTGTACTGGGCTACTGGGCTTTTACTTGATTCTGTGGGAATTTCTAATTTGCATGTAATTACCCTGTCAGTTTTAAGTGTTAGAAATGTACCTCTTCATTTTGGAACCCCGTTTTCCAATTTCCTTGTATGGCTTGTTTGTTTGCACAGCCATTTTTCACCTTTTTATTTTTTAAAATCCTGTGTGTGGGGGAGGGTAGGTGCACACGTGAGCACAGGTGCTCCTGGAAGTCAGAAGAGGGTGTTGGAGCCTCCGGAGCCACAGTGACAAGTGGAGTTACACCACACCGGTGCTGGAAACCAGACACTGGCAGAGTAGCATGTGCCCCGAATTTAGCCATCTCTCCATCCCTTTGTGTGGATTTAAAAAAATAATTTCACCGGGTGGTGGTGGCGCATGCCTTTAATCCCAGCACTTGGGAGGCAGAGTCAGGCGGATCTCTGTGAGTTCGAGACCAGCCTGGTCTACAAGAGCTAGTACCAGGACAGGCTCCAAAGCCACAGAGAAACCCTGTCTCGAAAAACCAAAAAAAAAAAATCATTTCTTTTACTTTTTGAAATTATGATTACATCATTTCCCACTTCTCTCCCTTCAAACCAACCTATATGCCTTTCCTTGCTTGCTTCTAAATTCATTGTCTTTTTTTACAAAATTATTACATACAAATGTGTATATGTATGCATGTGTGTGTTCCTAATACATAAGTACAACCTACTCAGTCTGTATAATGTTCCTCACATGTATGTTTTCAGGACTGAGCATTTGGTACTAGATAACCAATTGGCGTGCTCTTCCCTGGGGAAGACTATTTCTCCCATTCCCATTCCTTAGCTGCCTGCAGTTCTCTGTTCAGGGCTGAAGTCTCCTGGGCTTTCCCCCATCCACATTAGCATGTCTACTGTAGTTGTCCTTGTCTAGTTCATCTTTAAGCAGTCTTATTGGTGAGACTTCGTGGGTGTGGCTTCTGACCTTTCTAGGAGATGCAATCTTGCAGCAAGCTCCATTTCTTTTGCTCTTACAATCTTTCTGCCCCTTGTTACACAATGATCCCTGAACCTTAGGTAAGGGAAGTGGCAACTTTTTGACAAGGGTCTCATTCTATAGCTTAGACTGACCTGGAAATCACTATGAAGGGCAGGTTGGCTCATAGTGATCTTCCCACAATGCCCAGTTTCTTGCGGTGATTTTGATAAACCTGCTGTCTATCAGCAAACCCTGGGCTCCACTAATCCTTTCCCCTGTAGCTCTTCTGTGGGTAGGAAAGGGCCCCTCCTCACTGGCCACAAAGGCCATCCCCATCCCCTTTTCCAGCAGAGTGTACTTGAGAATGTCTCCATCACTAGTGGCTTCAAGTAAAACTCTGAGGGCCCCTCTTGCCACATAACATCTAGAATCCAAAAGGACACTGACCTCTTGAAGGGTAGAGGGGTCTCAAGGTACTCCCTTCGAATGAAACATGTGGGCTGAGCCTGATTAGCTAGGAATATTCAGACTAGGAGGCTCCTGTATGGCTGGAAACACAGAGTGTGCCCAACAGGGCTGGCTGAGTCAGCAAGATGTATGGCCCTGAGGACATCGGCCTGAAATGGTCCTGAGAGATAAGAGCTGATAGAGGTAGGAAGATCCAGCAGGCACAGAGACTTGGGAGTCCCACACACCCAGAACAGCCCCCATGGAGGGCCCAGGCAGCAGCTGCAGCCTGGCCAGGCTCCCGCCCACCCTTCAGAGTGATCCTGTGCAGCACTACAGGGAGAGAATGTGTCAGCGACAGGGAGCCACCAGGAAACAGCAGCCAAGAGCACAGGTCCAGGCTCCCTGGGGCTGCCACTTCCTACAGAAGCCCAGTCCACTCGATGGGCACAGAGACAACCCCAGAGCTGCATCATGACTCAAGGCAGCCCTGCCTCACCTATGGCCTAGAAGACTGAGCTCATCCAGCTGTAATCTTTCATCACTGTGCTAGGGGAAAGGACAGTGGGGTCTGTCTGCACAGAGCACACATCTGGGCAAAGATCAGAGAACTGTGTTGTGTACTCATGCGGCCAGGGTCCAGCCCCAGCACCTCTGGGCAGACCATGCCAGCTGTGTCCTGTGTGCCGAGTTCGGGCACTGTGGTAGTGCTGTTAGTTCATGACTCTCTCTCCTCTGGTAGACATTCCATGGTCTCCCCACCGCAAAGCTGGGTACTCCCTATTGTCCTTCTACAGCCCTGCAGCATCCTGAGCACCAGGGTTTGCTGCCTGTCCTACCTCCTCCCACCAGCTGAGCCCTGCAGGCTTTCGAAGGAAGAGTAAATGTCATTCTTTCAACTGTGCTGCATTCCTGGGCAGGACTTTGGGTTGTGCCCAGAACCTCAGGCGGGGAAGCCCTGCCCAACTCGGGATTCTCAGCCCTGGTCCAGGTAGTCCTGAGACTCGGGAGGAACTGCTTTCAGAAGCCACCTGCGCCTGTGCACTGCCGTCTGTTCCTGGCCACATCTGGAATGCAGCCGACAGCTCAGAGCCTCCAAAGGCATCATCCCATGGCTGGGAAGAGAGCCGAGGCAGGCCAGGAGCAGGAAGGACTACATGGTTCCTTTCCATCCTGCTGAGTGACTGCTGCAGCAACTGCTCAGACTGACTCACTTCCTCCTTCACAGCCCGAGAGCAGAGGGATCGATGCCCCGGCTCTCTCTACAGCATCGAAGCACTTACTGTTCAAATGGCTTGGCCATCTTAGGAAAACATCACAGCCCAGACACAGCCTGTAAGTAGGGGAGAAGAAGGAAGGGAGATCTCTCCTTAGCCTCCCTTCTGTCCTTCTCACCCCATGAAAAATGCCCTGGATGCAGGGTCTCTACTCTGCCCCATCTTGCCCAGCGGACTGGTCCCACAAGAGGAAGAGCTCGACTTGGGGAAGCTGAAACAGGAGGATCATGAGTTCAAGGTATAGCTGAACTATAGAGCTGGTTTAAAGCCAATCTAGGAAACATAGCAAGATAATGTCTTAGTACAAAACATAAACAGTGCAATGGTAGAGCAGTTGCCTAGCATTCATAAGGCCATAGGCTTGATACTTGGTTTCATACACAAGTCAAGAGGGAAGCGCCTAAGCACGTGATGCCTGGGAGGTGCAGCAGGCACAGCAGGAAAGGGCTCCTTCGGTGCCCAGGGCAGCCTCAGAAGCTGACATCTCATGAGAATTGGGCAACGAAGTGAGACTGCACTGGCAGGAAGGGACACTGCAGCAGAAAGGTTCTGGGCTTCCTTGGCTTCTATACTGGGCCCCAGTCAAGAAGACAGTTCAGAGGGGTAAGGGACAGGGCTTTTTTATACTTCTACAAGGTATAAAAGGTTCCAAAAGGTTCACAGAGCAAGTAAAAGACCCAAGTGTAAAAACTGTGAGGTGCAGACACAAGGGGCTGTGGCCTGGCACATCTAGGGGCAACAGCACCAAGAATTCTCCAGCTGCCAACAAAATTCCCATCCAGGACCCTGATAGGTTCAGGCTGGGGATCGAGGAGGAGTTGATGGGGGTTAGGGGTCTTTGATGAACAAGGAGCCATGGTTACGAGTGCAGTATCCATGGTCCTTCAGCCATCTGGTAACTCTGTCCATTGACCTATGCCAAACACTGCTGTAACAGAGACAAGGAGGGTCAAACCAGATACTCAGCAAGGATTGTGCTGGCTAGCACGGCTGGCCAGCCAAGGAGAGGGAGGGGTCTAGGACCTGAGCTGAGGCTTTGCTGGTAGGAAGGTCCCAGGGAATCTTAAGCAACGACGATGTGTGAGGTGAGCTGATTGCCACCTTTCAAGAACCAGACGACCTCCCAGTAGAGAATGATGACTTGTGGGGGAGGGGCAAGTGTGGGAAGAGAGGCTCCATGGGGGCGGGGAAGTCACATGGCTCTCTGGCTGTTATGACAGATGTCTTTACGGTGGCTAAAGAAGCTGCTTACATAGCCTCCACCTCCAAAGGCACATAGCAAATAGTTCATGCAGGCATCACACAGCTTCAAATGAAAAGTCCTCAAAAATCTGCAGAGGCCCCGAGCACCTCCAGGCTTTCCTGAGGAAGGAGGTAACCCATCACACCAGGCTTCTGCCTCTGCCTTGCTCCCCAGGCCCCAAGTTGTTCTATCGACTACAGTCTGAAATCCTTCCCTAGCCAGCCTACATTGGCAGAGGTTAGTGCCTAGGGTATATGAACTAGCCCCACTTAGCATCCTAGGATGCTGGAAAAAGTCCCAGCTCCAGAGGGCTTTTTACACAGAGATGGGTTTGGGGATTCTGAAGACAGACATAGCCCAGGAACATGGTCTATACTGAGAAAACCAGGGATGGAAGAGGGTCCTCAAAGCACAGGGAGATATGGCTGGTTAGTGTGGGAGAAGGAGCACTCAGAGAATGTGAGGTGAAAGGAGGTGGGAGCCAGGGCTCTGGGAGGAGCCCTTCATCAAAACTGCTTACATCAAGGCTCGGTGGAGGGGTTCAGGAGAGGTGGAGAGACGCTGGTATGTGGGAAGGAGTGGGAGTGACAGGGTGCATGTGCTGGGGTTGGCCATTTTCCATATTCCAGCAGCAGTCCCCAGCTGTAGCCCAGCTGCTTGGAGCAGACCAGAGTTACGGGGCTATTTTACACTAGGACCTGGTGTTGCCAGACAAAGCTGACATCTGGCTTGCTGGAGAGGGCTCTAAAGCTAGTGAGCAGAAGACAGAAAATGACCTGTGGTATGCTCCTTAGGAGGTCTTCCAAAGGGACAGAGTTGGCAAAGCTGGAAGGGCACTGGTAGTCTGGGGCTCCCAAACACTACCACCAAATAGCTGGAGCCACAGAGACAGAGATCAAGAAGGGCAGTGGGCATTTCCTTTTTGAGCACTTCCACCCAAATGAAAGCACAGGGCCACTGGGCGAGTAACTTAGGACCACTGTACCACAATTATGTGCCTGCAAAACCTCTCTTCAGACCACACCTCAGTGTGTGTGAAGAGCAGGCTCCAGGGGAAAGGACTCTTTCCAGTCAAAAGACTGCCTCCCTGTGAATTCTACACAGGCCAGTGCACATGCGTACATACACATTCTCATGTGCACACATGCACACCTTTCTATATGTTCAAGGACATGTGTGTGACAACACATGCACACATTTCAGAGGCTCCTGGAGGTGGCTCCAACTGTATACCATGTCCCTCTAACCTCTCTCCAGGATGTCTGGGTGTGACTCTAGTGTGGCCCCTCAGGGAGGCTTCCACTAGGCTTTCCCAGCTTCTATCAACTCAGGGCACAGTGAGCTAGTGGGTATAATTAAAAAAAAATGGGGGGGCGTTAGCGGGATGAGAAGCAAGTGTCTTAAGAAGTCATCAACTGTGATCAGCCTCTGATCCTGGAGCTGGAGATTCACTTAAGCCCAAGACAGAGAAAAGACCTAAACTTCCAGAAAATTCCAATGGCAAGTTTTCTAGGAAGAGTGGGAATTGGACACTGGAAGTAGAGGGCCAGTGTTTGGGAAGGACCCTGTCCCAGGACAGTGAGAAAGACCGGTAGGGCAATGCTTGAGTATTCTAATGCCCCCGGAGACAAGATGCTGCCCCTCCCACATGGCTGCTGATACACCTGGTCACATTGAGGTAGCTAGCTCTGCCCACTTTTCTTCACATGGGGCCAGGGTTAGATACCAGTCATCTGGCCCCTCACCTAGGGTCAGGGTCAGACACTAGTCAGCTGGCCCCCTCACACAGGGCCAGGGTGAGACACCCCACTACACTCAGCTTTTTGATAGAAAAGGTATTTACACTAAAGCAATTTTTGCTGAGAGGCTTACTTGTAGCCTCCCTACCTGTCAAAGTGTACCGGCCCCAGTTTCCCAGAGGAAGGATCTGGGAAGTGAGTCCAGGAAACCCTGAACTTGTGGTAAGAGAGTTCTGTAACCTTGCGCCTCTCCCTGTTCTGACCAGATGATCTGAGAATCCACAACCCTTTCACAGGGTAAGTCCTCTACACTGGGTGTAGGAATGGATTCCAAGTATGACAGAGCCCAAAACTGCAACCTCAGCAGAGCCTTCTGTCTTCCCACTGGGCACAAACTACAGCCCACACTATACAAGACAGATGGGTTGGGGAGATGGCTCAGCGGGTAAAGCACTTAACCATGCAAGTGTGAGGGCCTGAGTCTGAATCCCCAGACCAACATAAAGTTGGGCATAGTAGCTCACACCTCATAATCTCAGGGCTTTGATGGACGGATGGGAGGGAGTGACAAGAGAATCCCCAGAAGTCAGCAGGCCAGGGTAGAAATCCATTAGAACCAAGTCTCAAACAAGGTGGGAAGAGAGAACTGATACCCAAGGCTGTCTTCGGACCTCTACCCACATGCCTTCACTTGACTTTAGCAACATCTGATGGCAGGGCACTTAGTCCATCCAGACTCCACTGGGTAGCAAAGCTAATAGTTAGAAGAGACAGGAACAGCCAGGCCCACCCTATGACACCATGGTGGTACATATCCCCTTACTTCCCAGGGTGTCCTTCTCACCAACCCCATTCTCTGGGTCCCTGACAAAACACTGTGTGACCTTCAGTATATAAATCAAGACATCACACAGCACAACCTAGCTTCTAAGCCCTTTCCCTGTAAACCCCGTCTCAGTACCTTGCAAAAGCCTAAAGTATTCTCTGATGACAGGGATTGTATTGCTATGGTGCAAACTCCAGTCCACTCTTTGTAGAATTTGATCTTGAATCTTCAGCTTCCTCCCCAATTACAATTAATCCTTGTATTTGCCAGGCGTTTGGGGAGGCTTGTCTGAGATCAGCCCAGAGCTCCAGCAAGCTTGGTCTGCCCATATGCTGGGCTCTTAGGAAACCCTCTGCACTGGACCTGACCCTCAGGTTCCTGAGTCACCCAATTCAGTCTAGCCGACTAAAGTGCCGGCTCACTGACACACCTGCTCACTGGGCTGTGTGCATTCCCTCACTCTCGCTCACTGACTCACTGGTGCTTTTTCCTGCCTCAGGGAGAAATTGCACAGCAAGGGCTGGATGGCCAGGAACAAACAGTGACCTGCACCAGGCAGGAATGCAATTGAACTTTCTCTCGGACGACCTGGCTTCCCCCAGAGCACAGCCAGAGGCAGGGCTCCTGTACAAACAGTGCTCCAGCACCTAGGAAATCCTAGAGAATGAATGAACCAGGAAACTAGAGAGAAGGGGAGGCCAGCCTCCAAGGTCAGTTCTTCAGCTGTCCATGTCCATAGACAGCAGAGGCTCTGTCTCCAGGGAACCTCCTGTGCCTGCACTGAAGTTGGGCCTCCTTTGCGAAGCTGCTGTCTGGGGGTGGGGAAGGGGTACTCCCTCTAATCTGCCTCATTGGAGATACCTAGGAGAGGACTCAGAGAGCTGCAAGTCCACCTGGACACAAGAAGTGGCTATAGATGTGAGCAGACACAGTAGTGACACAAGACACAGATGCTTGCAGTCCTGTGGAGGAAAGTTCTAGAGCACAGAGTCTCTGCAGAGCTTAGCCAGAGACTGCAGCTGTGCTCTCTGGGGGACTGAAGGTAGATGACAGAGCCACCCTAGGAACAGCCTGGGAGATAGTGCAAAAATGATGGGAGCCAAGTCAGCTCCCAGGTATGTCCACATGCCAGGCACAGGGCACTGCCCTGATCCATGACTGGGCAGGCAGGTGGACCACATTCCTTCACTGTGCTGTCCCTGGCTGGAAACCCACTCCTATCTTTCTCGTGCTTGTGATGCCAAGGACATGCAGATAGATTTAACTGGAACCCAAACAGTGCAACTAGGGAAAAACCAATGGTCGAAAACACAACTTTCCAAGATGACAAGGCAAAGCCAATGTAAACACTGTACTGCCTTTTTGATTCTACTGCTCTGAGAGCTGCCAGGCTCTCTTACTACAAAACACTCTCCCACCTGGAAGGTGAGAGGCCCAAAGTAACTGGAGGCACTGATTGGCCAGGGACAAGGTTCCCTCTCGGATGAGGGGCATACACCTACTCCCCCATTTTCAGAATCTGCTCTAGATAAGGCTTCCAGACATCACCAGCATGACCTGAGGTTGCTGAGTGCTGCCCCCAAGAAGACCATGCCACCCATGTGCCACTCATGACTCAGGTGATAAGGGCAGACGAACGCTCAGTGAGAGCATGAGAGCATGCCGTATTCTCGACACCACCTCTTGGAGGATCTCTAAAGGATACTTCTCATCTGCTTTATTGGGGGTGGAGGGCATTCAGACAGCTGAGGTACAGGAGCCAGTGGCTATGGGCAGAAGGAGGTCTATGGAGACAAGTGATGGGTTGGAGAGCCTCAGGAAATGCTCTGCAAGGCTGGTATGATGGGTAGCTCACTGAAGCCCCGCAGCATATCATGTGCCAGTTTGTAAGGAGTCAAAGTAACCTCAATTTTTGTTTGCTGTTCTTGGTGCCCACATTCCTTAGCCCCTGGACACCCCAAAGCATGTATGCTGCCTATTTTCCTTGTTTT
Organism: Dicrostonyx torquatus; assembly: GCA_028555095.1. NCBI lineage: Eukaryota > Metazoa > Chordata > Mammalia > Rodentia > Cricetidae > Dicrostonyx > Dicrostonyx torquatus. The sequence continues at coordinate 1,055,764 of JAQHUG010000235.1, read as the reverse complement.
CACTGGTGATGTAGCCACTTCATGTGGCAGGAGCTAGGCATATATGACCCAGCATTACCTGTTCCACTCAAGGCCAGAGTTCACTCCCAGCCACAAACACTCAGAAAGGAGACGGGCTCTCTGAGCCGGCACAACAGTGTCTGGGAAGGACACTGAGCCCTGCCAGTACAAGCTCTTATCTTTTCTGAAGTGAAGGCTATTATTTCCACAGTCCAGAGAAGGCATGGCCCAGATCAGATTGTTCTGAAAGAACTAGGGAAATAATGAAATATGTACTAAGTAAGGGTAGGAGTTACAAATTACAGGGAAGAAAAGCCACACTGTAATCTGTAGCATGAGTTATGCAAGCCACACAGACTACAGTATGCCTTCTAGGGCAGGGATTAATGCCAAAGTGGACTGCTTTACCCAGAGTCAAGTGTGACAAACAGGAAGGCTTTTCACCTGCCTGGACCTTGGCCAGGGCTTCCTGAGACAAAGATGATAGCATCAAAAGCCCAAGAGTACAGGCAGCTTTGTTCCTTGCTGGAAGTCTCCTGTGCTAATGACGTCAACAGGATAGACAGGGTCCCTGGAGCTAGCTGGTTGGCAGGAGCGCATACCTCAGACACTGCTCTTACCCCAAAGCTTTCATTAAATTCTAGTATAACCCGAATAAAGCTTTTCTCTAGCAATTCCAAGAAATGAAATTCTTTCTAACACGTAAGAGAAAACAAGATACAAAGGGAGAGTGTAGGTGGCAAGAGAGCCAGACACAGACAGCAGCAGAATATGGTGTTCTACTTTAGTCCAGCCTTCTGCTCAGGGCCTTGGTCAATGAATCACTGGTAATCTGACTAGTACTTGTCTGGTCGCTTGTGAGTCAGGGAGTTTAGGTAGTTCCTGCAGGACAATGATAACTTGTCACCACCTCAGCAGACCTGACCAAGTGTCTGTCTGGCAGGAATATGTGGTCGTCAGCCAAATAGTTACATTGATAGTAAAGGCCTTGTCTGCAGAATACACAGCATTTTGAAACCTATCTGGACCCACAGACTCTTACAGTCACAATGTCCCACAGCATCACCAGATGCAAGGGGCATAACTGAAGGGAGATGAGAGGAGACATGTATAGTATTCCTGAACCCTATCGAGCCTATGCACATACCCCAAAAAGGTTGGGTATGGGTTCCCTAGTGCCACAGTGAATGCTGATTGAACTGTAAGTAACATCACCAAGGAACAATCCTTCATGACTGTGCCACTCACAGCTCAGGTAAGGAGGGCAGACCTCATGCACCAAATGAGTGCTCAGTAGCCCCATTCTTACTCAAGACCACAAGAACATGCCATATTCTCAACTTTGGGGTTTCTCTCCAAGGGGAAAGCTCTGAGGGTATTGATTCTTCTAAACTGTTGTTCTTTTTAAAATGCATTCTCTGAAAATTTCATATATGTATACAATGCATCTGGTCACTATGCATTGTATCCTTATCATCCTTCTCTTACATCCCCTCCAAGGCCTCCTGAATTCCAACATGTACCCTCCCAGATTCATAGCCCTTTTTTTATGACCTGCTGAATCCTATTAGTGCTGCCCATATGTGCATGACTGTGGGACCATCACCAGAGTGTGGGCGTCCTGCTGGTGGCCAAACCCCCAAAGGATGCCTCCCCTTATGCTATGAATGGTCCCTCTTCTGTGTGTTTCTCTTCTATTCCTGGAGGAAAACTTTGTGGGTTTGAGCAGATTTAAGAGGGTAGCCTGGCTAGACACAGTATGTTTAACATGTATGACACAACCTGCACACATGCACTTGGAGGCATACATATGCATAGAGTCAGATATGCACACAGACATACACATGCACACATAGAGACAGACACATACAGAAAGACTTCCAGGCATATGTGGCATTTCACACAGATATTTAAGAATACAGCCACATACATAAAGACAGGCATGGAGACACATGCGACATCCGTGACTGGCTTGGCTGATTTGTCAGAGACACCACAGAGTCCTGAACTGTGTCCACATTTAATTCAGGAAAAACAAAAACAAAAAAGCTGACCGGTTTGGAGTCAGGGTTAGAAACTGTAGGGAGATCCAACAAAGGTCAGGGGATGGGTGGGGTAGCTCAGCAATCACAGCGATCTTAAAGGTAGGACACAGCCCCCCAAAAGACCTCTTTTCTTTCTCCTTGGTTCCCAGGGAGCCAGGGCCCTGATGAATGCAGCTGGACTAGGCAGTGTGGGTAGCCCCCAAGAGGGTGCAGCAAGGGTGGGAAGGCTTGAGCCAGCCTGGGCATGGTGGCTCTTCTTTCCAAGGTGAATCACAGCCACGTGACGGGGTTCTCCATGGAGCAGGCATCACAAGTAAAGGCCACAAGCTCCTGAGCTGCTTTGAAGGTGTCTTCTGTAGACCTTGTGGGCCTCTGGGAGAGCCAGGAAGGGACGATCTCTACTCTTGTGAGTTGGGGTGTCTCCTCTATATACAAGGATGCTCATTCCCTCTCTCCAGTTCACTGATGAACAAAAAGAGGAAATGTCCTGAGCACAATGCATTGTGTGAAGAGGTTTCTCTGTGCCCTGATAAGTCTTGTCCAAAAAGCAGCTGCTTCTGGGGTGTGTGCCCCATTTGCCCTCACTATTTCTTTGGGCATCCATCCCTTCATTCCTCCTCTAGCAGCATTTGGTTGTAAAACAAAAAGGAAAGAAACCTCAGAAGCATAGCAGTTGTAGAATTCTCTGCTCTCTGTCCCTCAGGCGAGGTCTTGCCACCTGGGCTGGTTTTAATATGCTGGCAGAGGGGCAACTCCAAGGGCAAAAGAGCTGTTATCTCCAGAGCAACAAGCCTGTTGCACTTTATGGCTTAGGTTATAGCCAGTGTTTCGGGGTGTGTGGGGGGCATGACTGGATTTGTCCTGATCCAGGCAATGATTTATTTCAGTTACATGGAATTGCAAAGAAACACTGAAAAAAGAGGCATATTTGGTTATTCCAGGCAAGGGCAAAACAGGATGTAGTCATCAGTGAGCAAGAGGGTGGGAATAAACATTAATTTTACAAGATGATCTGCAGGTACTGAGTACATCTTTGAACAATCTGGGTTTAGTATTAGTAAGTTCATGTCTCTCTCCATTCTTTCTAGATTGGGACCACATCAGGCAGCCGCAGGAGCCTGTTACAAGTCTGCACATGCCTGAGCGCCAGCCTGAGCAGCAGAAAGCTAAAGCGGATAGAGCTCGCTGTCCAGTTGTTATTTCCTTTCTCTCATGTTGATAGCCTGCTGGGAACAACAAAACAAACAATGCTGGCCAGAAGCTTAGATCTTCTGTCTGAGGGTCTCAACTCAACCACCATAACCACAGACAATGTTCTGGAATTTACAGGGGTCTAGATGTGGACACTGGCCCAGGAAGGGGCAGATGACACCAGTTGTGACGTAGGGCCAAACAGTCAAGTGTAGATATAAACTAAAGTGCTGCCACTGGGGCTCTACAGTCCCCTTAAGTAGAGTGTGGCTGACAATGCCATGTCATAGAGTGCGCTGAGCAGTAAACTAAAGCAAATTAAGTACAGAAAGCCAACATTCTGTACAAAGCTTATGGGCTAACAATGAGAGGGAAAGCTTTAATTTCACTGAAACAGTGACATCATAAAGTCACATGATGTGCCTAACCCTGCACTGTGCTCCAGAGTCAACCAAGGTGATTCTTACATGCAGAGCAAAGGGCTCTTTCTTTCTGACCTGAGGGCTAGTGTTCTTGGGATCCCACACAGAAACTGGACACAGTTCATAATGCGAAAGAGGAGAGAGTCACAAGGCTCACCTGGGAGATAAGGTGGCTAGTATAACTAGAGGAGCAGGCCTGAGCAGGTAGCAGGGCTACAGTCCCCACTCTGGCAGGAATATGTTGCCTCTGTGTTGGCCCATGCTATACGGTACATATGTATGCATAGTAGCCAGGCAAAAGCAGTATCCAATAGCAATCCACAGAGTGGGCCTTGGATGTAGTTTGCAGGGAGGACAGGAAGAGGAAATGTCCTGAGCACAATGCATAAAGCAGTGGGGATACATCATACGAGAGGAGCCCACACACTTGGCTGCACAGGAGCATGTGGCCTTTACTTGTGACGCCCGCTTCTTGGAGAACCTCGTCATGTGGCTGTGATTCACCTTGGAAAGAAGAGCCACCATGCCCAGGCGGGCTCAAGCCTTTGCACCCACGCTGCACCCTCTTGGGGGCTGCCCTCACTGCCTAGTCCAGCTTCATTCATCAGGGCCGTGGCTCCTTGGGTACCAAAAAGGAAGAGCCTTTTATCCTCGGGAGGTGTTTGCAGATACCACAGCTCACTGCTCATCTTGACATCATAGTCTCTGATCATGTATAAGGGTAGGAAAGGGCAACATGATTAAAGACAGATACTTTGTCCATTTGATGCTGGAAAACATAACCCTCCTTTTATATTTAAATGCAAATACAGGGTTGTCCCTGCCCTACCTTCCAACACCCAGCTATACAACATGCATCACCAAGACTCCCACAGCTGCACTCAAGCTCACCCTACCTGTGGGCCCTGGATGAGTATTCTCTAGCCTTCTGCCTCTTCTCGCTGCCTGGAATATTCTTTACGGACACGTGCAGAAATATTCTGCATAAAGATGGAGCTATAAAAATGCCTTCAATAAAAAACCATGTTAGACTATGTGAGCAGGCATCACATTTCCAACTGCCAGTCACTGTGCCAGGTGTGTTCTAGGAACTTTAGACTCATCTTTGTGGAGAACAAGGCAAGACAGGGAGCCCCTCTGGGCATAGTTCTTAGAACAAGAGCTACCCATGAAGCCGAATTAAAAGACAGAAAGTAAAACATACATCACTTTCTAAGTTCTGAAAATGACATTTGTGATGACATGTTAAAATGATAATCATAAAACTCAACAGATGGTATTTGGAAAAGTGGATACCACACACCCAGACCTTTGCCTTGTACTATATGTAAAAATGCGTGAGCTGGAAATTGTGATTTCTTAGTTATGACACTGAATGTAAACCAAGGAAAGAAATGAAAGCTGCATGCAATCAAAATGAACAACTCCTCCATGTCAGAGGACACCACCAACAGTGAAGACGCCCCACGAAGTGATGGTGAACACTTGCAATTCTGAGTCTGAAGAGGGATCCTAAACACACGAAAACTTCTTCAGCTCTTGTGGACCTCAACAGACCTCTCCCCAGCAGCCACGTCAATGGCCACTAGAGGCAGCACTGGCCATCAGGGATGAAAACAAATGTGGTCACCATGGGACCCCACTCACAGCTACTATCTATCATCAATGGTCTCTCAGTAAGACAGAAAAGGGAAGGTGTTGGCAAAGACGGGGTAGATGAGGACTCCCTGCGCTGCTGCTGGTGAGAACGGAGATTAGTGCAGCTGCTCTGTGGACAACAGTTTGGCAATTCATCAAAAAGTTGACCATGGAATGGACTGGGAAGATGGCTCTGGGGATAAAAATTTGCCATGAAAATGTGAGGATCAAAACCTGGATCCTTATATCCCATAAAAAAGTCAGGTGGTGTGGCAGCTACTGTAATCCTTATCACTCACTGAGAAAAGTCAGAGGATCCCCAGGGCAAGCTGGCTAGCTAAACTAGCTGGAATCAGCAAACTCCAGGTTTGGTGATTTTATATATATATATCTCACCTCATATGGAGTGAAACATCCAACATTAACTTTAGGCCTCTAAATTCACACATGCACCCAAACACACATATACATGCATGTGTGACTACATATACAAATGCAAGCAAAAGCAATTAAACATAGTATTACAACATGGTCCAACAATTTCACTACTAAAAATACACCCAAAGAGCCAGGCAGTGGTGGCACATGCCTTTAATCCCGGCACTCTGGAGGCAGAGACAGGTGGATCTCTGTGAGTTCTCCGCCAGCCTGGTCTACAGAGCAAGTTCCAGGACCACCAAGGCTACACAGAGAAACCCTACCCCAAAACACCATAAAAAAATAAAAAAATTAAATGAAAAAGAATATGCCCAAAGAATCAAAAGCAGAAACTCAGCAGACCTTTGTACACATACATTGCGGTCATATAAACACGGCTGTATTGCCATTACAAGAGTAGGGTTCTGACAAATGCTAGACAAACACGAACCCTGATGTTATGCAGAGGAAATAAGCCAGATCAAGTGGGACAAATATTTCAGCTAAACCCACAGACACAACAACAGAACAGGAACACCAAGGGCTGGGAGAGAGAGGCTTGGGGAGTGGGAGTTAGTTACTGGATCTTTCTACCTAAGATAAGAACAAAGTCATGGCAACAAAGGGTGGTGATGGATATACTGCTGAATTCTACACTTATAATGGTAAGATTTTGTGTTAAATTTATTTTGTGTCAAGTCCAAATGGATCAAAGACCTCAATATAAAGCCAGCTACACTGAACTTCATAGAAGAGAAAGTGGGAAGTACACTTGAACGCATTGGCACAGGGAACCCCTTCCTAAATAGAAACCCAGCAGCACAGACACTGAGAGAAACAATTAATAAATGGGACCTCCTAAAACTGAAAAACTTCTGTAAAGCAAAGGACACAGTCAACAAGATACAACGACAGCCTACAGAATGGGAAATGGGAAAAGATCTTCACTAACCCCACATTAGACAGAGGTCTGATCTCCAAAATATACAAAGAACTAAAGAAATTGGACACCAAAAGATCACATAATCCAATAAAAAAAAATGGAGTACAGACCTAAACAGAGAACTCTCAACAGAGGAATCTAAAATGGCTGAAAGACACTTAAGGAAATGTTCAACATGAGAAATGCAAATCAAAACAACTCTGAGATTCCATCTTACACCTGTAAGAATGGCCAAGATCAAAAACACTGATGACAACCTATGCTGGAGAGGGTGTGGGGTAAAGGGAACACTTCTGCATTGCTGGTGGGAATGCAAGCTAGTACAACCCCTTTGGATGACAGTGTGGAGATTTCTTAGAAAATTAGGAAACAACCTTCCTCAAGACCCAGTAATACTACTTTTGGGTATATATCCAAAGGATGCTCAATCGTGCCACAAGAACATGTGCTCAACTATATTCATAGTAGCTTTGTTTGTCATAGCCAGAACCTGGAAACAACCTAAATGCCCCTTGATCAAAGAATGGATAAGAAAAATGTGGTACATTTACACAATGGAGTACTACACAGCAGAAAAAAAAATAACAAACAGTTTGAATTTTGCAGGAAAATTGATGGAGCTAGAAAACATTATTTTGAGTGAGGTAACCCAGACACAGAAAGACAATTGTCATGTATACTCACTCATAGGTGGTTTTTAAACATAAAGCAAAGAAAGCCAGCGTGCAAACCACAATCCCAGAGAACTTAGACAACAATGTGGACACTAAGAGAGACTTAAATAGATCTAATCTACATGGGAAGTAGAAAGTAGAAAAAGACCAGATCTCCTGAGTAAATTGGGAGCATGGGGATCCTGGGAGAGGATTAAAGAGGGGAGGGGAGAGGCAGAGAGGGGAGCAGAGAAAAATGTAGAGCTCAATAAATATCAATAAAAAATTATTTTGTGACTTCAAAAACTTTGTAAAAAAATCACAAACACAGTTTTTACTGTATAGCACACACTAACTTCTTATCCTAAATCCCCAGATAAATCCAAATGTGAACACATTTGGAACAGAGCCAGCTGAGTCTCAGAGATGGGGCAGTTGTGACATTTGTGGGGCTGGCTATACCAACTGTTTCTTGCCCGCCCCACTCCCCCAGCTTGAACTGGGAAAGTATCCAAGGACCTTTCAGTGGATCCCCACCATTAGAGCATTAGGATGCTGAGTCTGACACTACATCCCAAGCTACCCTGGTCAAATAAGTCCTCTGGGACACTCTAAGCAGCTACGCCATATAAAACAATGACTCCTTAAGATAGTTGCCAGTCCTTCCCATTTAGTATAATGTCACAGCAGCACACAGTAGGCCTGGAAGAACAGGTGTAGTGGGCATCTACAACCTTTGTCACATTGCTCCTTGGCCATGGACTGACTTTGCAGCCTTGGTGTGATTCTTTTCTTTTGGCCACAAACATGTTATTCTATGCTTTAGCTTCCGGTACATGGGCTACACATCTCTGTCACTAGAACTCTCTCACACCAGGCCTATTTCAGTCATATCCCATGAAGAGAACAGACAGTTCTCTAAAGCCATCCCCAGAGACTTCACATGGCTCTGTGCATTACCCAGGATCAACTTTCAGACCTGACAGAGCAGATGCCTAGGCTGGTGCTAATAACAGAGCCAGAGAGGTTCAGCGGGGAGGATTGGTACAGCCTGGCTCTTACTGTCAGGTTTCTTACCTTCTCATAAAAGCTGATGGTGCCAAGGAAGAAGGGCTCTGGATTTTAAATGCACAAGGGTTCAGTCCTTGCAACGTATATGCTTCAATGTATATTTTTTATTTTTTAGTTAAGTGGGTTTTCTGCAATTTACTAGATTAAAAAAAAAAAGTCAAGGAAGCCATGCTTTCCTGCTGGTTTTGCAGTGAAGGGCAGGGATGCTTGCCTGGGCCCTTTGGCACATTCTGTGGTACTCACAAAGGAAACATGTCATAGCAATTCTAGGAGAATCTGCCTGGAACTCTTGCCTAGAACCTACCAAAGAAGAGAAGAAATGATCAAGTCCTTACCCTCATGACCATCTAATAACTACCAACCCACATGGTATTCATAGGGCTGGCAGTTTCTTCTTATCTACAGAAAGCTAGATGTTTTTTTGGTACAGCAATCTCAGCAATTGTGAAAGAAACACAAGTCAATTACAACAGCTTCCCCCTGCTAGGATGAGTAGCAAGCAGAAAGAAGGGAATGCCATTCTGAAGTGTGTACTCATTTTTTACTTTTTGGCTTTGTTTTTGTTATTGTTTGTTTTTTTCCAGACAGGGTTTCTCTGTGTAGCTTGGGAGTCTGTACTGGAACTCACTCTGTAAACCAGGCTGGCCTCTAACTCACAGAGCTCCACCTGCCTCTGCCTCCTGAGTTCTGGAATTAAAGGCATGCACCACCACTGCCCTGCTGAACCCTACAGAGCCACCAAGCACAGAGACCCACATCTCCCTCCATGAATCTTAAGCAGCTTTATATCTCCCTGGCTCTGCTGAGTTAGTGAGATCCAAGCAGCCATACCTTTCTCTGAGTTCTTTGTTCAACATAAAGAACATACCCTCTAAAAAGACAATGAAGTCATTCTACAACACCACACAGAGAAACAGCTCAACATGCGTGCTGAAGCTGCCACTGCATGGGGACACAGAGATTCGTGTCTTTCCTTAAAGGGGCCAAGCTCAATGTCCTGCAGTAACCTGCCTTGCCTTCAAGGAATCAACCCAGAGAAAGAATGATGTATGCTGACGTAAATCGAATTCTCTTGCACACTTCTCTGTCTGTGACAGGTACAACATGTTTTCTTATGTCCTCTGCCAGTGTCTCAGAACATAAGCTAGTGTGATGGCTGCACACACACACACGCGCGCGCGCGCGCACACACACACACACACACACAAACACACACACACACAAACACACACAGGAGTGCAGAGGCAGGTAGATGGCTTAATAGAATTTAATTTTTGTATTTCTTTCTTTTTTTGTGTGTTTTATTTTTTGAAACAGGGTTTCTCTGTAGCTTTTGAAGCCTGTCCTGGAACTAGCTTTTGTAGACCAGGCTGGCCTCGAACTCCACCTGCCTCTGCCTCCCTAGTGCTGGGATTAAAGGTGTGCGCCACCACCGCCGACACTTTTTATATTTCTTATCTTGAGGTCATTTTCCTATACTTGCTTTAAGTTCACGAAGGGCCAGAACAAAGTGAGGAAAGTGTATTTTGCTACACAAATGACATTGTTAATATACAAAAGACACCAACTTCCTAACTGCAAGATTGTATTTTACAATGTAATAGCTAATATTGACTCAACTTTATTAAGAAATAATAGAAGCACCAAAACAGAGTTCAAATGTCCAGTGTCAGGTTCATCAAAAGGTTAAAAAAGTTAAGCCTGTGTAGTTATGGTTACTAGGAAAAGAGGATGGACGATTACTGAAATGCTTCTGGGAAACACTGATCACATGGTCCTATCTTTAGAGTGACCCTATTGGTGTGGGCAGCCTCTAGGGCAGCAAGAAGCTACTCTGAGAAAGCTCTGGAAGAGTTTCCAGGTGTTCAGAGAGGACTTATTACTGAAGAATGAAACCTTTTTTGGTTACTACTCTGGCAAGATTAACCATAACCAAGTATCTAACAAGTGTGGCCTCCCAGGATGGAAACGCATGATGCTTACCCATCATGTCCATCTCAAGTCAGTCAAGGCCTTCAATGGCTAACACATAACACACAATGCTATCTAGTTATGAACACAACGGTAAAGGGCCTGGGGAGGGAAAGGGCCACTGGCATTTTCACCAAGCCCCTGTTGGTCAAGTACATTTAAACACTGCAGTCCAGGGCACGGAGGTCTTCCAGGAGCTCCTGGGCAGCAGTCTGCAGGTGGGAGTTGCGGCTCTTGGACATGGCCAGGATGCGCTGTAGGGGTAAGGAGCTTTGGAGTTCCAGAGCCAACTTGGAGAAGACCTCTGGTTCTAGAACCACAGACTGGATAAGTCGCAAGGCATGAAGGCACACTTCTGCATCTGGATCTGGGGAGAAGAGATGCTGTTGGTTAAAATCAAATCCTCTTCAGGAAGTCACCCCAAGGGCTCTTTCTGAATGACAGGTCTGACAGTTAAGGAAGCTGCAGGCTAGTCCGGAAACAGAAAGCCTAGCTTGCTATGCTTGTGACTGAGCACAATCACCACCTTTAATAAACAGCATCTTCAAAATGTCATGACTATATCATTTAAAACACTAAAGCATAGAGAGATTGCTCAGCAGTTAAGAGCACTTTATTTTTCAGAGGACCTGGGCTCAATTCCCAGAACCCACATGGCTGTTTTAAACCATCCATAACTCCAATTCCAAGGGATCCAATACTTTTCTCGGACCTCCACAGGTACCAGGTACTTATCTGGTTCACATACATACACACAGACAAAACACTCATACACATAAAATAAAATAAATCTTAAAACCCACTAAACTAGACATCTCAGGGCTCCTAAGAGGTTTGCTGTGTCTCCTAAGGCTCCCATGTGAAACATTTGGTTGTTAGCCTGGGGTGCTCTTGGGTGGTGGCGAAAACTTTAGGGAGTACCACTTAATGGGAAGAAGTTAGGTCATAAGGAATATGCTCTTGAAGGGGATACTGGGACACAAGTCCCTTTATCTCTTTGCTTCTTAGCTGCTATGTGGTAAACAGACATATCCTGCTGTCACAACCTAAAGCAACAAGGCTAACTGACCAAAGACTGGAGCATCTCACAGAAGGAGACAAAAATAAACTTTTCTTCCCTTTAAGACAATAATCATCATGGGCTTCCCACATTTGCTAGACTGCCTACTGTAATGATCTGTCTTGTCTCTTTAAGAGACAAACCACGCCCACCCCCATCCACTGAGGCAGGTTGATCTTCAGCTTCCAGCCTCTGCCTCTCCCCACTTCTCCCCTTCCCCTCCCCCCCTCTCCTCTCCTCTTCTCTCTTCTTCCTTCCTCCTCCATAAACCACTAAATAAATATCCAACCTCACTCTGCATAGCATGCCTATCCATGTCTCTGTCTCTCACTTACCGCGTGATTCCCTGCCCAGGACCACCCACCTGGACCACCAGGACCATGAGACCTGCAGCGTGGTCTCATGGCATGCCCATCTGTCTGTCTCTCCTCATGGCCTGCTGCAGCCACTCAGACTGCCTGGGACTGGCTGCTCCTGGGACCTGCTGCCTGCTGCCACATGGCCCACTGCTGCCACTTGGGGACTGGCAGCGTTTCTGCCACTACAGCTACTTGGGGATCCGCAACATTTTTTTATTAATCCATTACACCTACCTTCTACAATTGTTTCAGGAGGTAGTACCTCTCAAGTTCACTCCAACTGTGGCAAATCCCTCAGCAACAACATAGTCTACTCAGGGTCTTTGAGATAGACAATATCACAGTGTCTTTGTTACTATTCTATTGCTGCAAAGAGACATCATGACCAAGACTGCTTATAAAAGAAAGTGTTTAACTTGCTTACAGTTTCAGAGGTTATTCCAGGACCATCACGGCTGGAAGCTCGGCAGGCAGACAGGCATAGTGCTGTTGCAATAGCTGAGAGCTCACATCCTATTCACAAGATGGAAGCAGAGCCTGGCAAGGGCTTTAGAAACCTCAAAAAACCACCAACATGTCACACCTGCTAATCCTTCCCAGTCCACCACCTGGGAATCAAATATGGGAGCCTGTGGGGGTCATTCTCAAACCACCACGCACAGGCTACAAGCTCCGCACTGCATTCCTTTGCTTTCCATCTGAATGTTGCACAGGAGTTACAGAACCTGGTAGCCCTTTTAATGGTAGAACAACCTCTGAAAAATATACCAAAATAATAGCCCAAGTCAAAATAATCTTTAACCAGGATAAATTCTGTTTCTCTCTGGTGGATACCCTGTGGGCTGAGGACTGTATCAGGAGCCATGCCTACAATCAGCCCTTGTTTCTTATCAGTACAGCCTTCTAAAAGACCTTTTTTTTTTTCCTTCATTCACTCATCTGCTCACGTATTTGCTTATTTTATTGAGTATGCAGTGGAAGAGGCATGTGGGTCACACATGGTGACCATTGCTGTTTGACAACATTCTAGCATTTTAACACTGCATACCATACTTCTCCAGCACCTTTTTATTTTCATTTCTAATGATTTTCAGTATTAATGCATTTCCTTTTGGGAAATTTTATGGGCGTGGGCTTTTGGTAGAGGATAAAAGTGGGTATACCGGTAGCCTCCCTCAACAAAATACTTCTTTGGGGGAAAAATCCCTGACACCACAGAATCAGGAATTTCACTGTGCAATTCCTCCTAATTACACCAAAAACAGGAATGTCTTTGTTGACTGATGAAATGCCTAGATTCTGATGCAAAGCCCGAGGTCATTAAAAGCAAGGGTTCTGTTAATCGTACAGAATGGTAAGGTGTCACAGGAAAAGAGTAAGAAGCCAGGACCTTCCCTTTTGGGAGCATTCTGAGGAGAACAGGTCCACCTTGTAGACTAAGAAACCTTAGAGTTTGTGTCTGCTTCCCACAAGTCCTTTTCCCAAGGTCAGGCATTTAGATAAGCAAGGGAATCCACTAGTTCCCTCCTGAGGAACTTAAGGCCCTGCCATTAACACCTGACTGGTACCTCCCAGCACTCTGTTTCCTCCAAAGAAGACAGAAGACAAAGAAGACAGAACACTGGATAAAACTGCCTTTCATCTAAACTGAAGATCTCTAAACTTGGACAGAATCACTGGAATTGACAGCCTAGCTGCTCAGGTAAAGGTAGGCTTATCTTCCTACAGATTTCTAACCCACAAGATCATCTAAAACCTGGCAGGCCCTGCACTAAACAGCAAAAGGCAAATACGACC
>JAQHUG010000235.1:1010587-1029089 GCA_028555095.1 Dicrostonyx torquatus | reverse complement strand
TCTAAGTATAGATATCAAAGATAGAACTGAGGAGGAAAAAAATACACTATAACACATAAAGGTAAAAATAATACAGATACGTGTAGAAGTCAATACAGATGAGAATAAAGATGCTGGGAATGGTGGCTCAATGCCCGCAACTTCACAGCTAAGGCAAGAGGACCACTGTAAGTTTAAGGCAAAACTGAACTTTAAATCCCAGGATAGCCTGGGAGACACAGGGAGTTTCTCTCGACTCAAAGACCACCAAATGAAAAACAAAAAGATAAATAAATAAAATTAATTCAAGAGGAAAAAAAATCAGTAAAAGCAAAAGCTTGTCATTTAAAAAGTACTTTCTAAAACTAGTCAAACTCTAGTCAGACTAGTGGAAAGGGGGAGAAGTCAGAAATACATATCATGAATAAGGCAATGGCTTTAACTACAAATTCTACAGATAGTAAAGGAATCAGAAGAGATATAAACAATTTTCTGTTCATAATTTTAAAAATTGGATGAATAAACTGTCTATAAGAAAAAAACTTTCAAAGTATACTGATTTTTTTCTTTAGATTGAATAACCTAAATTAGTCCTACATCTACTAAGAAAATTAAATTTGCAGCTAAAGATGTTTAAATAATGAATAAGAACCCAGACACAGATGGCTTCATTTGTAAGTCCTGTCACACATTTTTAAAGAAGAAATAGTAATTCTATATAGGCCTTCTATAAAATAGATGGAACTAGAGAGATTGGCTCAGCAGTTAAGAGTGTTAAATTATTTTCCAGAGGACTCAAGTTTGGTTCTCAGCACCCATTATCTGGCTCACAACCATCTGTAACTCCAAGTCCAAGAATTCAACACCCTTTGGGCTTTGTGGACAATGCACTCAGGTGCACAAACCTCCCCATCCCCCGCCACACACACTTTTTAAAAAGATTTACAGAAGAAAGAAAAATGGAACAAATCTCAACTTTTTAAACAAGGGCATTTATGAGTAAACAGCAGACCCACATCTTTTGTGAAAATCCTGAACAAAATATTAGCAAATCAGATCCAGGAATATATAGAGACAATACTTCAAAACTAATATGTATTAGCATTCTGGCAATGCTAAATGGGTTCAGCATTTAATAATGCCAATATCTCTTATAACGTAGAGTAAAGAATACTTATTTTTCAACAAACTCTTTGGTGAATTTAATGTTTATTTTATTATAAAAATGTTCATCAAATGAAGAACAGAGTGAAATATTCTGAACCATACTGAGGGCAGCTACGAAAACCAGGTGGCCAATATCACACATAAGAGTAGACCAAATGCTTCTCTAAGATGCAAGGACACCATCCTTACAAAGTCCATCCAAGTCACATTAGAGATTTTAACCTCTGTGATAGAGACATGCAGATTGAAGGAGGAACTGAAGCTGTCTATTTCCACATGATGTGACTGCCTGTATAGAACATCTCAAAAGATGCAAAGGCCACTGGAAAAAGTCAGGATTACAAGGTCAACACATAAAGATTATTGATTTTATGCACACATTGACAAACAGCACTGGAAATCAAATTTTTAAAGGAAGACCACTAAAGATGACAAAAGATTATAAAATTTAGGCAAAAAGTCACATAGAATGTTGGGAAGCTTCAAAAGATAAAACCCTCATGACACCAAAGTAAGGACCGGAGGCAATGAAATGAAGACACGTCCTTTGTTGAGACTAGTTTTCTGCTCAGCAGAAAGTCACACGAGGCTCACTGGCAGTTTGGGGCCTATCATGAGGTAACACTTCATAGTGAAAGTGCATGGTAGGAGAAGCAGCTCACCTCACTCTGAACAGGAAATGAAGGAAGGAAAAGGAAGGGGCCAAAGTTTCATAGTCTCCTTCAAAAGCCAGCTCCCTGAAGTGACCTACTTCTTCCAACTTGGCCCCATCTCCTAAGTTTACTTCGTCTCCAGGTAGTGCCACCCACTGAGGACCAAGCCAACCAGCACGTAGTAACATTTATGGATAAGAAGTCTCAAGAGGCCTACAATGTCAGACCTCTTCAACTTTACCAACATACTCAATGTGATTCCAAAGTCCCAGTAAACATTTTTGTAAAAATCAACAAACCAGAGCTAGAGAGATGGTTTAACAGTTAAGAGCACTGGTTGCTCTTACAGAGGACCTAGATTCAATTCCCAGCACCCATATGGTGGCTGGCAATGTCTGAAACTATAGTTCCAAGGACTCCAATGCACCCTTCTAGCCTCTGCAGGCACCAGGCAGACACACGGTATGCAGATACACATAAAATAAATACATAAAGTTTTAAAATCAACAAGCTGTTCTTGAGCTTATTTGGAAAGGCAAATAAGCTGGGATAGTTGAGCTAATTTAGAAAGAAGTCAAGGTCTTGTGACTCCACTAACCGTGCCTGTAGTAGATCTATAGACCAGGCTGGTTTCGAACTCATAGCTGGTTAGAGTGTAAACTTGTACAGCCACTTTGGAAATCAAATGGTGGTTTCTCAGAAAACTGGGAAACAATCTACCTCAAGACCCATCTATAACCACTCTTGGGCATATACCCAAAGGATGGTCCATCACACCACAAGGACATTTGTTCAACTATGTTCACAGCAGTTTTACTTTTAACACCTAGGAAGTGGAAACAACCTAGATGTCCTTCAAATAAAGAATGGATAAAGAAATGTGGTACATTTACACAATGGAGTATTACTCAGCTGTTTAAAAAAATGACATCATTTCCAGATGTGGTGGCGCATGCACTTGGGAAGGCAGAGGCAGGAAGATCTCTGTGAATCCAAGGCCAGCCTGGTCTACAAAGTGAGAGTTCCAGGACAGTCAGGGCTGTTATATAAAGACACCCTCTCTTGAAAAAACAAAAACCAACCAACCAACAAACAAACAAACAAGACATCATGAAATTTACAGGCAATTTGATGGCGCTAGAAACAATTGGGTGGTAACTCAGGCCCAAAAAGACAAACATGGTATGTACTCATTTATAAGTAGATATTAGCTATAAAGTAAAGGATAACCATGCTACAATCTGCAGACCCAGAGAAGCTAAGTAACAAGGAGGGCTAAAGGGAGGACACTTGGATCTCCCTGGGAAAGGAAAAATAGATTTCAAAGATAGACTGGGAACAGAAGGGGCTAAGTGGAGGGGGGATTATGGAGGGGCAGAGTACTGGAAGAGACAACTGGAAAAGGGAGTCATTTCAGGGTGAGTTAGAAACCTAGTGCAATGGACACTCCCAGGAATCTACAAGAATGACTTCAGCTAAGATGCCTAGCAATAGGTGATACGTAGCTTGAACTGGCCATCTCCTATAACCAGGCAAGATTTACAGTGGAGGGACTGGGTCACCAACCCAGACATATGATTTTTGACCTACAATTTGTCCTGTCTACAAAATGAGCTGGGGTAAATTAGGTGGCACAGAAAACGTGGGAGTGGCCAACCAATGACTGGTCCAGCCTAAGACCCATTCCATAAGAAGAAATCCATCCCTGACACTGCCTGGCACACCAGGACCCAGAGGCAGGATAGCCTAGAGACCTAGGATAGAACCAAACATGACTAAACAAAAAAAAAAAAAGGCAATGTAATGATGCCTAACAATATTCTGCTATACTCATAGATTAGAGCCTACCCCAATTGTCATCAGAAAAGCTTCATCGAGCAACTGATGCAAATAGATGTAGAGACCCACAGACAAACATTTGGAGGAGCTCTCAGGGAATCCTGCAAAAGAAAGGGAGGAAAGATTGTAGGAGTCAGAAGGGTCAAAGACACAAGAAAACCCACAGAATCAACTAACCTAGTTCACTGGAGCTCAAAGAGACTAAACCGACAACCAGGGAGCCTGAATGGGATTGATCTAGGCCCTATACATGTATGACAACTGTGTAGCTTGGTCTTCTTGAGGGACTCCTAACAATAGGAGTAGGGGCTGTTTCTGACCTGTTACCTGCTTTTTAGACCCTTTCTTCCTACTGGCTTGCCTTGTCCAGCCTTAATATGAGGGGAGGTGCCTAGTTTTACTGCAACTTGGTATGACATGTTTGGTTGATATCCATGGGAGGCCTGCCCTTCTCTGAATAGAAATGGAAGAGGAGTGGATGGGGGTGGGAAGAGGGGAGGTGCAGTTGAGGGACTGGGAGGAGAGGAGGAAGGGGAAACTGAGGTCTGGATATTAAAAAATAATAATAAATCATTTAAAATTTTAATAGAATTAATAAACATATAATAATAAAAATAAAGAAAATTACACAAAATGAAAAATTATTAGCCAGTATAAGAAGCTGGAAGACAAGGAAATAATGTAAGACTCGGGTCTGAATAACTGCAACCATAATAATGCAAAAGATGAATGTTAATATGACTCAAGCTATGACTGTTCTGGGATGGTGAGATGACAGAAGACTGTCTTCCTTTGTTACTAGGAGTCAACAAGCAATGTTGAGAACTAAGAAGTTTCTCAGGAAGGCTGTCACAGGGAAAGCCTGAGAGCCCCAGTGCCCAGTAAGAAGCAAGCAGCAGTGAGAACAGGGCATATGAGAGAGACCAGCAGGACTCTAATATGGAAAAAATAAATGAATCTGCACAAAGCTTTTTAAAAAAACATAAATTAATTTAGTGAGAATCCTATTTCTATGTATGTATTCTATATATTAGATTTAATATTCCAAATCACAAGTAAATTAACTTAATTGAGAATATGCAATGAATGTATAATAAAAATTCTTCACAATCACCAAAATAATCATCTCTGTCCACACATTAGTAATAGTTTATGATTTTTTTCAATCATTCAATGTATTTAATACCTAAAACAATCTTGAAGGAATCCAGCAGGCCTTCTCCCTCACCTGAGACAGACAAGGCCATGTGTTTGAACTGCAACCACACTTGTTCCCACCATGACTTCCAGACAACAACCAAGCTCTCAGAGCACACCTGTACAGTTATCTTCCTCTGGGATCACTGGCCACTTCCAAGACACCATGGACACCCAACAAGAGTCTGGTCCAGCAGCAACCTGAGCCTTGTGCTTCCAAACTTTGAGAAAACAGGGAAAAGGTGAAGAGCTAGCCTCCAGAGCCCCGATTCATGTCCAGATCCTGCCTGCCTTTTGCTTCTTTCTAGGATACTCTAGGAATTTGCTGCTGTTGCCACATTCCTGTTCTGCCTCACACTGCCCCTTTACCTGCCAGTCACACTTCTGTCTGTTCACTCCCTGACGTGGTTCCTCTCAAGGTCACCACTGATCTCCACACTGCTATTGTTCAGTTCTTACTTAGTTCTCTGATACAGCTAACTCCCACCTCCCATCCCTGGAAGATGATCAGGAAGACCTGTTCAATGGCTTCTGCAGCATGTCCTCCTCACTGGTCCTCTTCCATGCACTTGCCTCTGTCCTGGTGTCGTCCTCTTCCCTTTTCTCCTTAGGTGACCACCTCACCCACAGCAAGTCTTCAAATCCCACATGTTTTCCAGTGATGCTCAACTCTGTTTCTCTAACACTCCTTTCTCTGAATTCTGGGTTTCCTATTCACAAATCTTTTAGAAAGCTCACCTTGGAAACCTGATATCATATCTGCTTGCACAACATCAAATTCCAATTCACAGTTCTCCATGCTCCTCCCCAGACACCCACAGAGAGAGATGTGGGTACTGACTCTCTTATTCATCAGAAATCTTGCCTGCTTTTCCTCCCAGCACACCCTAAAGCCCACAAGAACCACACCCCAGACAGAGCTCCCTCGCCCACTGAGCTATAAAGGCCTCCTCAGCACTCAACTCCTGCATCTTCCTGTGGCAAGAATGACACTTTCTAAATGGAACTCAAAGGACTCCTCTCTGCTTTGCACTGGAGATAAAAGCACAGCCCTATAGATGGCAGAAGAAGCCTTCCCCAACCAGCTCGACTGCTTCCCCACAGTTCCCCCTCATGTTGCGTGGTGCCCTTTCTAAATACTAGGAACACTGGCTTGCCTTTGATTTCGCCAGTAAGCCTCTGTCCTTTCACCCAGTATACCTTTCCCTATTTCAAATGCCCTTCTTCCTCAGTTCAGCTGAGCAGGTTCATCAGTGACATGCACAGCACCTGGAAACTATCCCTCCATCCTCACAACAAAATCAGTGACCTTTTGGTCCATCAGAGGGCTGGAGTTCAACCTAACCATCACTGTGAAATCCGGAGTCAGTGAGATTTATTTTCCTGGAAAAGAAACAGCTAGGGCCATGGAGACTGGGTTGCATAGGAATCTGACCTTTTGGTCCATCAGAGGGCTGGAGTTCAACCTAACCATCAATGAAATCTGGAGTCAGCGAGATCTACTTTCCTGGAAAAGAAACAGCTAGAGCCATGGAGACTGGGTTGCATAGGAATCTCACCAGGTTCTTGTGGTGATCTGGCAGCTGTGACAGGGAAAGGAAGACCCCTATCTTGCACCATGCCCTGGATACTCTATATAGCAAAGCTGGTCCTCAGGAAAAGATTCCAGGGCCTGGTCAATCTGAAGAAAACTCTGACTCACTAGAGGAGAAATATTGGTGACAGCCACAGCCCAGAGACACATGCCACTACGACTGAGATTTTTGTCTTTTGACAACATTTCTGTTCCTTTCCCACACTATACTTCACACCAATAGCAACTACAAGTTACAGTAATTTGGGGTCTACAGCCAAGAGAACTGCCAGGCACAGATCCCATCTCAGGGAGAAGTTCCAGGAAACTAGAAAGGCAATGGGAGAAGAAACAAGAGCACCAACATCAGGCCCAGCTTAAATACCAGCTAGATTAATAGAAAATCTCAATGTAAAGGCCTATTTCCCTCAGTTCCTGTGACCCATTAAAACATGCTCCCTACAAAAGCTGTCCAAATCAAAACAGAGTAATGTATTGAGCTGTCAAGTTCAAGCCAAATTAATCAGTAACACTTGGATGGTATGTAGGAGGTCTCACAATTAAGGAGGGGGTCTCACGATGGCATGCCTAATGGCAAGAGCCATTCACAATAGACTGTTGGGACCAGTTTTGCACTGAGGCCACTGTAGCCTTGCCCAGAAGGTACTTCTACAAGGACAGCCTGCCACCTTGGACTGTCATCACTGTATTGATTCTTGTAGCCAAGGAGTATTGTTTCACAAGATCTTATGCAATCTTCACTTTATTTTTGAAAACTTCCCCTTCCCTCAGCCCTTTATGGTGCCATAGTTTATTAGGACACACCTGTTCCCATTGCAATCCTCTGCTGGTCTCAAATAAATGTCATTATTTAGGAGCATTGCCCTGTTAATTATTAACAAGATTTTAACTAAAACTTTACATGGCATAATAAGAAGAAAAATAAGGGGCTCAGCCATTAAGAGCACTCACTGCTCTTGCAGGGGACCTGGGTCCAGTTCCCAGCAACTACACGGCAGCTCACAACCACATGCAGTTTCTGTTCCAGAGAATCAGATGTCTTTTCAGTGTGCAGGAGGTGCACAGACATCCATATAGGCAAAATTCCCATAAGATAAAATAAAACAAGTAAAGTAATACAAATCTTTGAAAAGAAGAGGTGTGATGAGAGACTGAACATCAGATACAGATGCAGACACCACACATGGAATTTACACAGCTGACTAATATGCTCAGGGCAGCTCCAGCTGCCACAGAACACCATAGAGAAGAGTATAAACAAAAGAAAGTTGTTCATCACAGTCCTGGAGGCTGAAGTCAGAGTGTCTGGTGCCAGCAACTGGCTCCTCCTTAGGCCTCTCCTTAGAATGCAATCAGCATCTTCTCCCTGTGTCCTCATAAGGCAGGCAGGCCCTCTGTTTTGTCTGTGTCTGTTCTCTTTTTGGGACTGCAGTCAGACTGGACAGAGGACTACCATAGTAAACTAATTAACTTAATTACCTCTGAAAGACCCTGCCTCCAAGTACGTGACCTTCTCCAATCAGGGCTTCAGCTTAAAACTTTGTAGGACACAATTCAGACCATGGCAGCTTCTTCTTCTTTTTTTTTTTTTTTTGTTGTTGTTGTTTTTTGGTTTTTCGAGACAGGGTTTCTCTGTGGCTTTGGAGCCTGTCCTGGAACTAGCTCTTGTAGACCAGGTTGGTCTCAAACTCACAGAGATCCGCCTACCTCTGCCTCCCGAGTGCTGGGATTAAAGGCATGCGCCACCACTGCCCGGCCCATGGCAGCTTCTTATAAAAAAAGTTGAGAGCCAGGTGTGGTGGCCCACACTTTTAATCCCAGCACTTGGGTGGCAGAGGCATGCAGATCTCTGAGTTCGAGGTCAGCCTGGCCTACAGAGTGAGTTCCAGCACAGCCAGAACTGTTACACCAGAGAAACCCTGTCTCAAGAAACAAAACAAAACAAAATGAAAGTAGATGGATTTGAACAGAGATGGAAACTCTGAGAATGTATCAAATATCATATCACTTTACTCACTCACCAGTCAGTCTTCATTCCCTAAAGCTTATGCTTATGTGACTTTTCTCTGTGACAAATATCTAGCAGAAACAAACTGAAGAAAGATTGCTTTTGACTTGCAGTTTTGGAAAGGGGGGGGCAGGCGCCTCTCCACCAAAATTCCCAGACCCTCTCAAAACAGCACCAGCAGCGGGGGACCTTGGGACATTCATATTCAGTGCACATCACCTCTGCTACAAAGGCTCTTCTCTCTTTTCCCACCAGATGAAAGCTTCATGAGAGCAGGACTTAAGCTGTCTTGCCAGCACTTAGAGTATCCATGGCCTGTGGAATAGTCAGAGTAAGGCTCGTTTACCCTCTAAGTAAAGAGACTCATTTATGTGGATAAAGCTACTGCAACAGAAATATAAAGAAATTACAGGATGAACAAAATAACTAGGTGTTGGGTCCAAAGCAGGCCCTCAAATAGCAGTGCTGCTGACAATGTCCTGAAAGAAAGTCTGGGTTCAGTTCTAGCTGGACTCTGACCAGGTAAATAGAAGGATTGTTATCAGATAACAAAAACCTAAACTCAGCATTCCTCAGAAACCTTGTAAAGCGGGTTTCTGTTTGTCAGGAAAAGCCATCACTTCCCTTATCCTTATCCACCTCTTCTAGCCAACTGCCTCTGGCAGGGGCATCTAGTTCCTGATTAGCTCAAACAAGTCTGCTACAAATTAAAGTCCCCAAGCTAGTTCCCAGGCTGTTCTGACCCACACCACACCTCCCCTTAACTCCCAGGCTGTTCTGGTTCACAAGCCTCCCCGACTGCTACCTGTACCCTTAAAACTGCCAAG
Source organism: Dicrostonyx torquatus (assembly GCA_028555095.1). NCBI lineage: Eukaryota > Metazoa > Chordata > Mammalia > Rodentia > Cricetidae > Dicrostonyx > Dicrostonyx torquatus. The sequence continues at coordinate 1,019,825 of JAQHUG010000235.1, read as the reverse complement.
GTTTCTTCCACCTTTTTGCTGTTCTCCCCTGACCCTGCTATAGCACTGGCAGTTTGGGTTCCCAATAAGCCTTTCTTCTGCCTATGGAATGGTCTAGATTTTGGTTTTACTGCATCCTCGCTTACACTAGGCATGCTAAAGAGAGTGTGTGGACCCAACAAAAGATAAAACAGACCACTTAAGTAATGTGGCAAATGAAGCCAAGGGTGCAGCCAACAGGAATGACCTCATGATAACACCATAAGAGCTCAGTCACTGTGACAATATTTGAGGGGAGACAGATCACGGAGGGAAAATATCATAAACCATGTAGACAGAAGAGTAATACAGAGCTCAGTTCCAGTCACAAAAGCCTAGAGCTTAGAGGCAGGTGAGGCTGCGACTGATAAAGGATCGCCATCTGTCTGCACACAGAGAGGGCACTGAAGATAGGATTATTTCACAAGGGTCTAAACAGGCCTTGCACCTCTCTCAGAACTCACGTGAGAGTTTAAACACTAGTCAGAAGTTAATGGGGTTAAAGTGTAGCTAATCTGTCAATATCTTTTAGCAGTAAGGCCTTTGGGAAGTGAGTCAATCAATAGGATAGAGTCCAGTGACTGAAGAAGAGATAAAGACAGACATAGACCTGAGTGTCTCCATCACAGCATGTTAGCTCAGGGTCCCTCCCTCACTAGAACCTGTACAGAGCTATTAGGATGTTGAACCTCAAACCCATGAACCAAAATAAGCATCTTTTTCGCTACAAATAAGCCTGCTTCGGATATGCAAGTATAGCACAGACAAATACAATGCTTTTAAAGCAGCCACCATAAAGGTTCCTCAGTGAAAAAAGGGGTAAAGTTTGAAAATCATCTCAGCAAATAAACAGAAGATATACAGAGTAGCAAATGGAGAAGCTGGAACTGAAAATACCATTACTGAAACTAAGGTGTTAGTGGAGAGAGAATGAAAGGGACAGAACAAGAAAAGCACTGAGGGCCAGGAAGATGACTCAGTGTATAAAAGAACTAGACTGACAATCCAAGTTTGATCCCCAGAACCCACATAAAAAGCTGGAGGTGGTAAGTGCACACACATATAGGGAAAAAAATGAAAAAGATCAGTACAAAGGGAACAACAAGAAAATAGAAATGAGCCAATGTAAGTTAGCAAAAGAAAAGTGGTATTAAAAGATGAAGCGAACTGGTGAGTCAACATGTTCACGTCACGTTAGTCTAAGAGAAAAACTAGGAGGGCTGCAAACAGCTGAGAAACACTGACAGAATGTGAACCTGTTCAGGCAGAAGACAGGCTGCCAGAGAGCCTAACGGAACACAGTATGATACATAGCATATCCAAACCCCGGGAGGCTATGCTGAACACAAAGAGAGAAATGACCCCTCCCTAAACAGTGGCAACTGGCTTCTCAGAGGAAGTGATGCTGCACTTCCCACGCATTGAACAAAAGAACACTGTCAGCTCTAGAAAATTGTCTCCAGGGGAACAGCCTTTTAATATGAAGAGGAGCTCTAGTCATACTCAGGTGAGGGAAAACTGGGTTCACTGCCTGAAGCCCCACCCTAAAAGGACGACTAGATGACACAAACGTGTGCAGGCAGACTCGCTCCAACAGCATGGCTCACAGCAAATGACCCATCAAATAGCGAATGAATGAATGTGGATATCCATACTGTAGACATTCTGTAGCCATAAATAAAAGAAAGCACTAACCCGGATCATAATATGGATAAATGTTGAAAAAGCGAGAGGAGGGACATGAGGGAAAAGGTAGAATACTCGAATGAGGGCACACAAAACAGGCAGTAAATCGCACCAGAGCTAACTTCCTGGTTCCTTAACCATCCTGCCACTGTGTCACTCACAGTGTCTCCTATGACTGCCAATTTAGGTTTTCAATTTGACTACATCTGGAATCAACTAAAACTCAAATTTCAAGAGCATTCCTGTGAGGGATTTTCTTGTTCTAATTGTTTAAAATGGGAAGACCCAGCCTAAATCTGGGTCACACTCTGTATTGGCAGTCCACATAAAAGGATATGGAAGAATAAACTTTTGCTTTTGTCTACTTGTCCCCATTCTTAATGGCAAATTCATCTAGCTTGTTGCAACTGGTATTAAATTCAACTTTTTGCTGGGGTGATAGTGATGCTCACTTTTAATCCCATCAATTGGGGGGCAGAGGCAGGCAGATCTCTGAATTTGAGGCCAGACATCTACAGAGTGAGTTCCAGGACAGCCAGGACTACACAGAGAAACCCTGCCTCAACATAAACAAACAAACCAATCAATCAATCCAACTTCTTTAGTAGTCCAGTGTAGACTGAAAATGAGCAGCTGTCCAGATATTCTCCCACACTCCAGCACCAGACTGGGATTGTAGAGACATACAGTCTCTTGGACCGAACAACTTCCAGATTCTTGGCCTTCCTCTCCATCATAAAGCAGCCATTGTTGGTCTATCCAGACCACAGTTTAGTCAGGACTCTGTGTGTGTGTGTGTGTGTGTGAAAGAGAGAGAGAGAGAGACAGAGAGAGAGAGAAACACAGAGAGAGAGAAAGAGAGAGAGAGACTCAGTGTTCATTCACTCTATCAGTTCTGCTTCTCTAGAAAGCCCTGACTAATAAAACTAGTCTTGCCAAGTCTTTCTATAAATCTGAGCAATGAAACAGGAATGAAGTGGTGAATAGAAGGAATCTTGACAAGTAAAAGAGAAGCTGTGCTGTAATGAGAAGGGAAAGGCCAGCAAAGTTTTTATTGGGGCTGGTGAGAGTTGCTGCCCATGGACAAGGATTAGTGGTATGTACAGTGTAGACTTTAGCAGCTAAGAACAGTCTTCTTGTGTGGTCTCAATGAAGCAAGACTAGAATTTACAGATGATGACCAAGTTCTGACACTCACTTCTATCACCATCGAGTTCCCTCATCTCCTTTCCTTTAGTCAACCTGTAAGCAACTGAAGTTCTCATATGCTTTGTGGATGACTTTTTATCTGCTCTTGAAAATTGTGTAAATGGAGCCATATTATGTTAATTGGTTCCTATAGTTATGAAAAAATTGCAGAAAAAATAATTTAAAAAGAAGCATCATTGTAGTGTGGGATGTCATTCTGTCCATGTGTTGCTTTTATTGGTTAATGAATAAAGAAACTGGCCTGGCTCTTGATCAAGGTACTGTGTTTGTGCAACTCATTTAAAAATGTAATGCATAATTAAGAAATATAGGTAAACAGAGAATCATCTATAATAGTCAAGCTTGCAGTCATGTTACTTAGATTTTCTAGATGTACAGAGATGTATTTCAGATAGGTATTCTTCAAACCTTTCAAAGACTATAGAATGTGGTATTTAAAATATTCTAATAACTTAGGACTTTTCATGACAATGAGACATGTCTGCTCCTGACAGCACCAATTACTTTGAGAGGAAGATGGACATTGAAGAGGCTCCTTATGGAGTTTGCTAGCCATTTGGGCAAGAAACTGCTCTTGCTTGGACTGCTTAACTGGACATACAGGACCCACAGAGAAATGACTGCTGAACTTGCCTAAAGATGAGACGGTCCTTCAGGGTTCCTGCTTCATGAAAGAGTCTATTAGACATTCTGAAGGATATAGAAGAAAGTGACTGACAAACTGCCAATATAGGTGGGTGGACCTGTCTTTGAAATTTCCTACTTCATGGACAAGTCTGCTGGGTACTATGGGCCTGAAGGCTGAAGATGGATGCCCCAATGGTACAGAAGAACTTTGGGTGACTGTCCAGGCAGTGAGATGTCTCTGTCATTTCTAGAGTTCTGGAAGTAGCTTACAATGCACTTCCTGTTTACTTAGGTAATATTATACCATTCTGGAGTCTTTGATAGAATTGAATAATAGATAGGAAGTAGATATAAATATTGTAATTGAAATCCTTGCTTAATAACTGTTTTATGTAACTTTACTATGTTAAAGTTAAAGGCTTCCTTTAAGTTTAAACAGAAAAGGGGAAATGGTGTGGGAAGTCCTTCTGTCTATGTGTTGCTTTTATTGGTTAATGAATAAAGAAACTGGCTTGGCCTATAGCATGGGAGAAGAAAGGCAGAGCCAGAGAGAAGCCATAGAGCCACTGCAAGAGACAGACACTGGGAACTTTACCTGGTAAGCCACAGCCACGTGGCAATACACAGATTAATGGAGATGGGTTAAATAAATATAAGAGTTAGCCAGTAAGAAGCTAGAGCTAATGGGCAAAGCATGTTTTAATTAATACAGTTTCTGTGTAATTATTTCAGGGCTAAGCTAGCCGGGCAGCTGGGAACCAACAAGCAGCCTGCTGCTACATCATTGAGTTTGCTCATGGACTCAAAAGTTTCAGTCCATAATCCTTGGCTCTGTTGACTCTGGGCTTCTGGTGAGGCAGAGCATCCTGGTGTCAGGAGCATGTGGCAGCAGTCACTCATTTCACAGTAGGCAGAAACCATGTGAAGAAAAATACCCCCCCCAAAAAAAACCCATACACACTCTCAGTGTTCTTCTTCTTCCAGCTGGGCCCTACCTCCTGAAGCTTCTAGCAGCCCCCCAAACAGTACTGACTACGGAGTATTCTTTTATCATTTAAGCTCTTTGTAAAGGCATTTCACATGCTATGATTCTTCCCTTGGGACCCAAGAGGTTCATCATGTCCACACAACACAAAAACCTTCAGTCCACCTCTAAGAACCACCACGGCCTTAACAGTGTTCTAATACTGTAGAGAAGGCTAAGTTCAACGTCTCCTGAGACTCAAGACAAATTCTCAGCAACTCCCAAGATGCAACAGCACCAAGTGAACACCCTATTCCAGATGAAGAGGAAAACAGTAAAGAAAGGAGGGACTGACCAAAGACTGAAATCCAGAGGCAAATGTTAAATCCTGCAGCTTCTATATCTACCATCTAGAGCAAGTGATAATGGAATATGAACCCCAAAACTCTTGGGGAGCCATACCCCTGTGGCCTTGCCCTTCACAGCCTACACAGCCTCTCCTGAAAGCTGAGTTACCACATGAGCTGCAGCTCTCTTCCCCTGGCAACACTACTTCTCAAGGTTTCCATTTCATGTTTAGTTTCTTTTGAGGATTCCAACTGTGCTAAATATTGCTGGACTCCCAGGTTTTCCTCTGAAATCTGGTAGATAACTCCATGAGCCCATAACTCTTGCATTCTGCACACCTGCAAAGTCAGTATCAGAAGGATTACAACAAGGTCTGCACTGGCTCAAGTAGTAAGCACACCTTTGAACTACAGCTGCAGCAGCCTCTGAGAGCCCAGAGTGCTGAGGGGAAACACTTATCTAATGATGGTATTCCAGAAGGGTGGGTGTCTCAGAGGCACTGTCTTCTGGAGGGAAAATCTCAAGTGAATTAACTTTTTCATGCCCTTGAGTCTGCCAAAGTTAGGACTAAGCCAATTTCTGAGACACCATTAAGTCATCTTTTCTTTGTCTCTGTGAAAAGGAACTTTTTTCAAAATGATTTTTATTGAGCTCTATATTTTTCTCTGCTCCCCTCCCTGCCTCTCCACTCCCCCCTTCAACCCTACCCCAAGGTCCCCATGCTCCCAATTTACTCAGGAGATCTTGTCTTTTTCTACTTCTCGTGTAGATTAGATCTATGTAAGTTTCTCTTAGTGTCTGCATTGTTGTCTAAGTTCTCTGGGATTGTGGTTTGTAGGCTGGCTTTGTTTTCTTTATGTTTAAAAACCACCTATGAGTGAGTACATGTGATAATTGTCTTTCTGTGTCTGCTTGGTTTCACTTCCTGCCTACTCAAGTAATATTATCTCCCTTCTCAGGCCTTCGGTGGGGTTGAAGATTAGATAGTCGTAGTTACTTTCCTCTTATGATTTAACCAAGCTTATTTCCAATACAAGACTCTTTGGAATAGAATGTTTATTAAAACATTTGTCATGTGTTCCTTGCTTAATATTGTCTATGTTGGTTGTAATTTTATACTTGATATATAGTTTATATTGGGTTTGGATCACTCTTGTTTAGACAAAAGGGGAAGGTGATAGGAAAGCTTTGTTAATCAATTATCTTTAAGAAGTGGGACCAAGTTAGGGTGTGGCTTTCTGGAACCTGGAAAAAAAAAAATGAGCACATGGCCCAGGTGCTCTCTTTCTGTGGTTCCCTTGCAGCGCTGCTGAGCTTGGACTTCTCGTTCCTCTTTCTTGAGTTTTCCCCTTATAATAAATAAAAACATAATTGCTTTTTCTTTTAGCTAGCCTAGTTATTTCCTGAATCCAGTTACCTTCTACATACCCACAGGAAGGCTCATCGCAGTGCTGGTAAAGCAATGAAGACTATCACTGTATTCTGTAAAAGGCCAAGGAAACATGACTCAGAATGCCAGCTTTCTCACCAAGTCATCAGCTTCCAAGGTAGCAGCACAGGTATCAACAAATGACAGATTAACCACACAGCAGTGCCATTCCCCAAGAAATACAGAAAAAGAGAATGTTGGAGAAGCTTCCTAGTGAGTGTTTTCAAGAAGGACTGTGAAGGTCTAGAAAGATAACAAAGCAAATCACCCAGATACTTAGGAAACATGCTGATAAAACCAAAGCACCAGCTACTTTATATTTTTAATGTCTTCTTTTCTAAATCCAAAACACACTGTTCTTCACACTTTCGAGTAAAACCATATTATGATGGAATGCAGCCTCCTGACTTACTCCACAGGCAGTGCTGATGCTTCGAAATCACACTCCAGCAACAGATTCCTCATTTCCCTCTCACAAATCCCTACTTTTCAAGTGATACTGTAGTTAGCAGATCACACGGAAGACAGCAGATAGGACCAACTAGGCAGAGAGACAAGGCTGCTCTTCCAAACACACTGGTGTGGCAGGTGGCTCTACTCTGATGCACGTGCAGAGCCTGAGTCCTGCTCCAATACATTAAAGTAGGCAGAAATGCCATGGGAACAGAGTTCTCAGAATGGTGTGCCACCTATTAAAAGTGGCAGCAGCATGTAATTTTCACATTCACAATAGAAGCAGGTTTAACTAATGAATTCAGCCTGGCACAGACAAATACACAAGCTCAGGCAGAGGGACCAGAACACGAATGGTGCCTCCAGGGTGGGCAGGGAAAGCAGTGTTCCTGTTTTGAGCTGGCTTCCTAGTAGGAAAAAGGAAAAGTTTCTTTCAGAACTTCACATAGCTTGATGGGTCATGATAGGCAGAGGGTGTTAGGCACCAGCAGGGATTCTGTGGGGAGAGGATTTTGGCAGCAGACTTCTAGCTACTGGGATCCTTCTGGTTCTGGACCTTATAAAATAGGAAGGTATCTGAGCTCTAGCAAGCAAGTTTTCATTGTTGCCTGTTTCTTGGCAGTGGATAGAATAAGCCACTTCAAGCTCCTGCCATAATGGACTACTTCAACTGGAGACAGAATAAACCTGCCATGTAGGTTGCTTTCATCACAGTATTGCCACAGCAAAAGGAAAAGAAGCTAAGACAGGATGAAGACAACAGCAGAAGGCTAGAAGACCACATCTGGACTTATATGGTTGTAACAGCATCAGAATGTGGCTAGAATACATTAAAAAGACAAACTTTATTTTCTAAACCATCAAAAGAAAAAGCACAAAGCTAATAAGCCAATAATGGAGAGACAAAGAATTACTACTACTAACTACTCCTAAATTAATCCAGAAGAGAATAGTAATTTAATGGAATAAGGAACAAAAAACAAGATAAGCAGAAAATAAGATAGGCCCACTGACACAAGCCTATATCCCAGAGAGTTAAAAGGTTGAGGCAGGCAGATCACAAATTCAAAGCCAACGAGACAATTAAATGAGCTCCTGATTCAAATTATTACATTTTTTTTTGTTTTTTCTAGACAGGGTTTCTCTGTGTTACAGTCCTAACTGCCAAAACTAGCTTTTGTAGATCAGGCTGGCCTTGAACTCACAGATATCTCCCTGCCTCTGTCTCCTGAGTGCTGGGATTAAAGGCATGTACCATCACTGCCCAGTGAAATTATTAAATGTTTTAAAAATTTGGAGAGCTGGGCAGTGGTGGCACATGCCTTTAAACCCAGCACTGGATTGTGTCCAGTGGAACAATCTTTGTACACTGTAAATATGTATTGATCTCATTGAAAATAATAAAGTCCTTAAAATGGGAGTAAAGTAATATAAAATAAAAAAGTCATGTAAAGATGAGAAATACCAGAGAGTCTGGATTCTGTATGTTATTGTGTCATCTTTAAATTTTTTGGATGTTAAGAGACACTGGCTTATGAAAGTTATTAGATTAAACCAATCTATATATATTTTAAAAATATCTTAACTTCAAAATGGAAATCAAAAGATATGTTACTTTAGAGAAGAGGTTATGATTTTGTTTCCACAGGAAATGAGAGGCTGTGGATTTGTTTCAGGTTGATATGGATCAGGTTTTATTGGGGAAGACCCCCTCAAAGTCGTGACTACTAACATAAAGAATTAAATCTAGAAAAACTACTAAGCATGTAACATACATTTTACTTGCTCAAACATAAAACAAAAAATCACCTTTGGCTAAACTTGTGTACATCACACATTCTGTACTTGTATTAATACAAACATATATGCTACCTTTAAATTGTTATGTACTTTCAGAACAAGGAGACCAGATACCAATGAAAATGAATTGTGCAGGTGATCCAAAATCCCAGAATGTTGTAGAATATATTTTAAGGTGTTTTACATTTATTTATGCTCTAGAACATTTGTTTAATATTGTAAAGATGTATTGCATCTGTTTATGCTGCATACTCTACCCTATCAGGCCAAGCCAGTTACTTTATTAACCAATGGTAGTCACAGCATACAGAGGGGAATCCCACATCATTGGCATGAATTTTGGCATATTGTTACAAATTCAAAGTCAATTTTGTTACACTGTATATATGTTTCTACTCTTTTTTTAAACAAAAGAGGTAAATGCTGTGGAATAATCATGTATGGTGTGTAAATTATGCTGTGATTGGTTTAATAAAGAAGCTGACTGGCCAACTGCTAGACAGGATAAGGTTAGGTGGGAAAACCAGATAAGGGCACTGGGAAAAAGAAGGTCAGAGTCAGACAAGCTACCAGTGAGGCATGGAGAGGAAACAGGAAATTCAAAATGAAAGAGAGGTAATGCCATATGGCAGAATGTAGTTATTTATTTATTATAAATTTGCTTATTTAAATTGTAAGAGTTAGTAATAAGGGGCTGGAGAGAT